>VDFB02168118.1:1985557-2491986 GCA_007258455.2 Sequoia sempervirens
TCATTAACCAAGCTATTTACCGGGTTGAATAAAGTTGTTTTATGACCTTCATCTCTTTAAAATAATTAGACAATATTAGTGAGATCAGGAAGGGGAGAAAACTAAACTCCTTCAAAATAGGGGTAGTTGTGGGTTTGTTGGTTTTCTTTGTATACTATATACTTAGTTCCTCTAGGATAAATAAGTAACTTTAGATCATTTTCTTAGTTGTGTATCCCAACTAATATAGAGTAAGCTTTTTCATTTTAATTGACTACTACATAATAGTTTATGTGTTGAAAGAATTATTTCCATTCTTTGTAGTTTATAAATTGGAATACAAATCATATTTAATTTCATGCCAATATACTTCTTTCATAAAGATATTTGTTTGAAATAAGTGTTTCATAACCCATCTAATCAAATCATAATTAACCTATCAAAAAGGCAATAGAAATTTTCTAAAGAAAAGAACACTTGACCCAATCATAAGTGGATGAGGGGGTAAGAGGGAGAGACTTGAGAGAGAGAGAAAGAGGGAGGGAGTGGGAGAGAGATAAAGGAAGGAAGGGTTAAGGGTAGAGGGTAGAGGGTTTAAGGGTTAAGGGTTTAGGGTTTAGGGTTTAGGGATGAGGGGGTATGAGGGAGAGACTTGAGAGAGAGAGAGAGATAGGGAGGGAGTGGGAGAGATATAAAGGGAGGGTTAAGGGTAGAGGGTTGAGGGTTGAGGGTTAAGTTTTAGGTTTAGGGTTTAGAGTCAAGGGGAGAGAGATAGAGGGAGGAGTGGAGTGGAGAGAGAGACCTAAGAGAGGGAGAGGGGGTAGGGTATTGAAGATACTTGAGAGAGAGAGTGAGTGAGAGAGAGGGTTAAGGGTAGAGGGTAGAGGATTTAAGGGTTAAGGGTTTAGGGTTTAGGGTTTAGGGTTAAGGGGAGAGAAATAGAGGGAGTGAGTGAGTGATGTTGGAATTTGTGCCTCAATCCTTACTGACATGAAACTCCTTGAAGGCAAAGTCAGTGTGACATCACGGATGTCTGGCCGACTAATTGTTCTAAATTTCTAAAATGTTCATATCGCTGTGACAGGGTTGAAGTCTTACCAACAAAGTCTATCATTGTGACTTTGTGCATTTGGCATGACCTTTGGCGAATGGAAACCTTCGGGCGATAGTGTGTTCTTATCAGGCGTCGGGGAGACTTGGCCGAAGAAGTCTATTATCGGTATGTGGTCTCACCAACTTGGAATGTCTCACCGATAGTATGGCTCTATCGGTGAAACATGGGTTTCGGTAAGATGTCTCCACGAGTATGAAAGGTCACACTGACGGGAGATGTCACATGGTCTTTGCGGTGACAAAAGACTTTGCTGGGAAGTCTCAGTGACTTGGTTAAGTCACGCTAACAGTAAGTCTTTGGTAAGACTTAGGGTGTTCGAAGAAAGGTCACAGCGAAAGACATGAGTCTTGCTGACAGTTTGTGACTTTCGGGCTAACATGGGATGTTCGCTATGACATCTCGGTGAAAATGTTTTTCGATATGTCATCTCACCAAAAGACATGGGTCTTGCCGATATCAAATGCTTATCGATGTAACTCGAAGACTTCATTGTGAGGTCTTGGTGAGATCACTATGTCTTGCCGATAGTTTAACTCATCGCTGTGACTTATGACTTTGATATGAGTCTCTCCAAAAAGCGATTGTCACGCCGAATGGAAATCTCATCGCTGTGACTTGTGACTACAACATAAGGTCTTGGCAAGAACGAAGTGTCTTGCCGATGGAATGTCTGATCGATACGACTTGTGTTTTTGATATGAGTCTCGCCGATAAGGGAAACCCTTGCCGATAGGAATGAAATGGACATCGATGGTTTTGGTATAACTGTTTGTTGTCTTGCCGACTGTTGGAGACTTAAAGTTGATATCAATAGAGAAACTTTGTGGCATTGGGGAGACACTATTAGTGTCTCACCGATATGCCAACAAAGTTTGAATGTCATTGACCATGTGACCATCCTATGTGGCTTCCTGCTGGACCAATCAGAGGAAGCGGTTTTCAAATGGATGACGGATTTTTGCATCAATTGCAGCACTGGAGAAAAACTACATGCAAGGAAAAATCTGAAAAGGCCTGGAAACTTTCTTCGATGGAGCGTTCATGGATAAGGATGAACATAAGACAAAAAATCTGAATGTGATAAGATTTAAAGGATTGATTCTGATTTCAATTGATACGATGAGAAAATCAAACTATTGAGAGATTTTTCCTGTAACTGTATGAACACTAAGTGTAGCTACTAAGAATTGAGAACCAGAGAGTTGTATCTTTGAATTGTATGTAATATTTTGTTATTGTAATACAAAGAGATTTAGCTTGGTGTGGTGGGTTTTTTCCCGAAAGGGTTTTCCCACGTAAATTTGTTGTTCATTATCTTTGAGTATCTTCTCTATTTCTATAAATCTTGCATGTGTGTCTTAATTGAACTATAGTTAGGAAATTAAAAGTACTGCCTACTTACTCCCCTGTGGTTTTGACGTTAGGAAAGTTGCTTCGGCACCTCTGCTTTCCTTACAAGTGGTATCAGAGCCTGGCCAGTTGTGTTGTCCTTGTGAGTGGGTTGGGTTTTTTATGGCAATCCTTTTCTAGTGGGAGTTTTGTAGAGTTATGTTAATTTAATTATAGATTAAGATGGCGAGCACATCCGGTAGGATGGAAATAGAGAAATTCAATGGTAGCAATTTTGAGCTGTGGAAACTCAAAATGGAATATATGTTAGTTGATCGAGATCTTTGGACTGCTGTGTCTGAAACAATGCCTCAAGGCATGAAGCAAGAGGATTGGGACTTGGCAAACAAAAAGTCTAAAGGGCTGATAAGGCTCTGTTTGGCAGACTCTGTTCTTCTAAACGTGCATGAAGAAAAGACTGCCTCTTCCTTGTGGAAAAGATTGTCATCCATTTATCGGCAAGTCCTTGTGAACAAGTTGTTCTTGAGGAAGAAGTTGTATTCTTTGAGAATGCAAGAGGGCGGACCCGCCATTGATCACTTGAATGTCAAACACAAGTTGGTTGCTTTAGTTAACATCTACTGGTGTGAAGATGGTAAAAGATTAAAGATCGCTTTTCGTACGTTGCTGCCATGTTCTTGCCGATTCTTGGGATCATTTGGTGATGGCTATTGGGGAGTACTCCACATCCACTCTCAAGCATTTGAAGATAGTTGTTGCCTCTCATATCTAAGAAATGAGAAGAAAATATTCCTCGAGATGTCAAACGCAGGCTCCTAAGGTCGTGAGGTAGACCAAAGGGAGAAAAGGTAAGAAGGACAAGAAGTCCAGACGAACCTAAGGGAGATCAAAGCTCCTGACAAGAAAGTCCAAAGTGAAATGCTAGGAATTGTGGACAACCTAGTCATGTCCCGAAAGGGATTGCAAGGGAGTGGAGAAAAGAAGAAGAAGAAGAATTCCCAGAAATGATTCTTCCTCAGTGGATGCCAACGCCATCATTGCAGCTTTGTTACACCTGCACCATGATGTCCTGGCTGATTGATTCTAGAGCATCTTTCCACATGACATCTCATAGAGATTGGTTCATGAAGTATGAAAAATACAAAAGGTGTAATTTGGCAAAGTATCTATCTTAAAATTGTTACCGGAAGAGTCAGAATTCAATTCCTTGATGGAAGAGTGAAGGGAATCAATGATGTGATGCATATACCAGGTCTGGCTCATAACCTACTTTTTGTAAGTAAGCTAAATGATATCAGAGTGCTAGTCACATTCTCTAGAAATGGCTACAAGATGACTAGAGGCTCTATGGTGCTGGCTAGAGGTGCTCGAATTGGTACCTTGTACAAGTTGGATGCACAAGCTATTAAATGCAATAGTGTCTCTGCGAAGTCACTTAAGGCTACTCATGGAGATAAGAAGGAAAATGTTCCTGATGGAGTAAACGCCATGGAGGTTAAACTTCCAGTAGAAAAGACTATGCTCTGGCATCATAGGCTAGGCCACATTGGTGAAAAAGGTTTAAAAACCTTGAAAAATAAAAACCTAGTAGAAGGGCTTGATGATTGTAACCTTGAGTTTGAATTTTGTGAACATTGCATATATGGAAAGAAACATCGCGGTTTCATTTTATTCCGGGCCCCTCACAAATCTTCCGCCTTGTTTGATTATATACATTCTGATGTGTTTGGTCCAATGAATGTTCCTTCTCTGTCTAAATCAAGATACGATGTGTCGTTTATTGATGATTATTCTAGAAGGACATTTGTATATTTTTTGAAAAGTAAATCAAAAGTGTTCAGTCGGTTTAAGGAATTTAAAAACATTGTTGAAAATCAGACTGGTAAGAAAATAAAATGCTTAAGGACTGACAATGGCGGTGAGTTTTGTTCAGATGAATTCGAAAGGTACTATACAGATCATGGAATTAACAGACATAAGACTACACCTTACACTCCATAGAAAAATGAGTTGTTAAAGGTTCAATAGGACAAGAATGGGTGCGATACCAAGTATAGCCGAAAGCAAGCTAGCTTGGAGGAGAAGTTCTGGGCTAAAGCAATCTCTACAACATGTTACTTGTTAAATCGTTCTCCTAACTCTGCTCTTGTTGAGAAGACTGGTCTGGAAAGAATCCCTCTCTGAGACATATTCTTGTCTTTGGCTGTGAGGCATATGCATATGTGCCATTTGAAAAAAGATCCAAGTTGGAAAACAAAGTTGTAAAGTGTATTTTTATTGGCTATAGCACTAGCATAAAAGGATACAAGCTTTGGAATCCTGAGACTGAGAAAGTTTTGTACAGTAGAAGCATTATCTTTCGTGAGCTGAAGCCTTCTACATTGGATCTACAGTCAGAGAAGAAATCAAAAAATGAAAAGGATGTAGCAGAAATTCCTCAAACTCCTAACAAAGAGGAATTGAAAAATCAAAATGTACCCGGATAATTAAGGAGAGCTCGGGTAGTTCAAATTTCTGAAGAAGATGAACCACCTCACCAGGAGGAGGTCAACTCGTGAAAGAAAGAAACCTGAAAGGTATGGGTTTTCTTTGATAGAGTCTACTTGTGCCTATACTTTAATTTCTAGCACTGATGAACCTAGGACTGTTAAAGAGGTATTTAAAATGCTTGATTCAAACTCTTGGTTGGAAGCCATGAATGATGAAATGGCATCATTAGAAAAGAATGATACCTGGAGTTTGGTTCCATTGCCTAATGGCAGAAAATCTATAGGCTACAAATGGATATTCAAAAAGAAAATTGGTTTAGATGGTAGTGTAGAAAAATATAAAGCAAGATTGGTTGCAAAAGGTTATTTCCAGGTAGAGGGAATTGATTATGGAGAAATCTTTTCTCCTATAGCTGGCGCTGACATCTATTAGATTTCTTTTGCTCCTTTGTGACCGCGGTGATGCATCTCGCTAGAGATTGAATAGATGGATGTGAAGATGACGCTTCTTCATGGCGGATCTCGGTAAGAAGAAATTTATATGTCCCAAATGCTGGACTTTTGCGGTAAAAGGTAAGGAAAAGACCGGTTTTGGTGTAAGTTGAAGAAATCTTTGTAGCTGGTTTAAACGCTCTGTGAATGTGGTACCAGAAATTTTGACACTTTGTTTTGTCATTGATTCCAAAGGACGTACAAGCGCATCACGGTGTATATTACAAAGCTAAAGTGATCAAGTACTTGGCTATTATTGCTCTCTATGGCCGGGATGATATAAGGTTCATAGGCACAGTAAGCTAATGATTTCCTGATCTTAAGTCCCGCCAAGTCTACAAAGTTTGAAATCGAAAGATCTTGGTGCGTGAGGGCACATCTCTAGGGAAATTAAAACAACTAGGACGTAAAGAATAGAAAAGTTTTGGCTTTAGTCGTGAGTAAGTGGCTATCACGAGACCGCCTTAGGAGATATTTTGTATGATTGAGTGCAAGTAGTTGGTTGTTCCAAGCATACCGTGGAATAAAGTTATCTGGTTGAAGATTGTCCAAAATCTCCTACTGAGATTTAGGACATGACTAGTGTACCTTATGCAAGTGCGGTTGGCAGCCTTATGTATGCAATGGTCTGTACAAGACCAGACATTGCCCAAGCAGTGGGAGTTCTTAGTTAGTTTATGGCTAATCCTAGAGGGACACATTGGGATGCTGTGAAAAGAGTGTTTACATATCTGAAGGGTACTTCAGACTATGCTCTGTGTTACCATGGGAACTTGGTTGAATCAAAGAGGACTCTTAGTATTCAAGGTTATGTGGACTCGACAATGTGGGACATTGACGCCAGAAGATTCACCAATGGATATGTTTTCATGATGAATGGTGGTACAGCTGAGTTGGATGAGCAAGCCGCATTAAGCTGTAGTCGCTTGTCCACTACAAAAGGCGTATCACAGGCAGCCACATGCTCATAAAGAAGCACTAGTTAAACATTTTTGTTCCCAACATTGGTTTTGCAGAAAAGATTACCATCTACCTGCGGACAACCGAGTAAAGGAGCATAGTTTGGCAAAGAATCCCACTTTCCATGCCAGGATGTTCATATAGGATGGCCAAGACTTTGTACGAGATATGGTGGAGGATGGGAAGGTCTCTTTGGAGAAAGTGGATACTCTGGAGAATGTTCCAGATGCATTGACGAAACCTATGAGCACAAACAAGTTCAGTTGGTGTGCCAGTTTGATGGGCCTCTTGGCCCATGAATTTTAGTAGTTTTATGATGCTCTGGAGGTGTCAGTAAGATCTTCATCAAGTGGGAGCTTGTTGGAATTTGTGCCTCAATCCTTACTGACATGAAACTCCTTGAAGGAAAAGTTAGTGTGACATCATGGATGTCTGGCCGACTAACTGTTCTAAAGTTCTAAAATGTTCATATCATTGTGACAGGGTTGAAGTCTTGCCGACAAATTCTATCACTGTGACTCTATGCATTCGGCATGACCTTTGGCGAATGGAAACCTTCGGGCGACAGTGTGTTCTTATCGAGCATCGGGGAGACTTGGCCGAAGAAGTCTACTGTCGGTATGTGGTCTCACCAACTTGGAATGTCTCACCGATAGTATGGCTCTATCGGTGAAACATGGGTTTCGATAAGATGTCTTCACGAGTATGAAAGGTCACGCCGATGGGAGATGTCACATGGTCTTTGCGGTGACAAAAGACTTCGCTGGGAAGTCTCAGTGACTTGGTTAAGTCACACTAACAGTAAGTCTTCGGTAAGAATTAGGGTGCTCAGAGAAAGGTCATGGCGAAAGACATGAGTCTTGGCGATAGTTTGTGACTTTCGGGGTGACATGGGATGTTCGCTATGACATCTCGACGAAAATGTTTTTCGATATGTCATCTCACCAAAAGACATGGGTCTTGCCGATATCAAATGCTTATCGATGTAACTCGAAGACTTCGTTGTGAGGTCTTGGCGAGATCAGTATGTCTTGCCAATAGTTTAACTTATCGTTGTGACTTATGACTTCGATATGAGTCTCTCTGAAAAGCGATTGTCACACCGAATGGAAATCTCATCGCTGTGACTTGTGACTACGACATAAGGTCTTGGCAAGAATGAAGTGTCTTGCCAATGGAATTTCTGATCAATATGACTTGTGTTTTTGATATGATTCTCGCCGATAAGGGAAACCCTTGCCAATAGGAATGAAATGGACATCGATGGTTTCGGTATAACTATTTGTTGTCTTGCCGACTGTTGGAGACTTAAAGCCGATATCGATAGAGAAACTTTGTGGCATCGGGGAGACACTGTTAGTGTCTCACCGATATGCCAAAAAAGTTTGAATGCCATTGACCGTGTGACCATCCTATGTGGCGTCCTATTGGACCAATCAGAGGAAGCGATTTTCAAATGGATGATGGTTGGATTTTTGCATTAGTTGTAGCACTAGAGAAAAACTGCATGCAAGGAAAAATCTGAAAAGGCATGGAAACTTTCTTTGATGGAGCATTGGTGGATAAGGATGAATAGAAGACAAAAAATCTAAATGTGATAAGATTTAAAGGATCGATTCTAATTTGAATTGATACGATGAGAAAATCGAACTGTTGAGAGAATTTTTCCTATAACTGTATGAACAGTGAGTGTAGCTACTGAGAACTGAGAACCAAAGAGTTGTATCTTTGAATTGTATGTAATATTTTGTTATTGTAATACAAAGAGATTCAGCTTCGTGTGGTGGGTTTTTCCCAAAAGGGTTTTCCCATGTAAATCTGTTGTTCATTGTCTTTGAGTATCTTCTCTATTTCTGTAAATCTTGCATGTGTCTTAATTGAACTATAGTTAGGAAATTAAAAGTACTGCCTGCTTACTCCCCTGTGGTTTTGACGTTAGGAAAGTTGCTTCCGCACCTATGCTTTCCTTACAAGTGAGAGAGAGACCTAAGAGAGGGAGAGGGGGTAGGATATTGAAGATACTTGAGAGAGAAAGTGAGTGAGAGAGAGGGTTAAGGGTAGAGGGTAGAGGGTTTAAGGGTTAAGGGTTTAGGGTTTAGGGTTAAGGGGAGAGAGATAGAGGGAGTGGGTGAGTGAGAGAGAGACCTAAGAGAGGGAGAGGGGGTAGGATATTGAAGATACTTGAGAGAGAGAGACCTTAGAGGGAGTGGTGCTAGGAGAGGGAGGACTTGAGATAGAGAGAGATAAGGAAGGAGGAGTTAAGAATTGAGAGGGTGGGGTTTAGGGTTTAGGGTTTAGGGTGGGGAGAGAGATAGAGGAATGAGTGAGTGAGAGAGAGAGACCTAAGGAGGGGGAGAGGGGTAGGATGTTTAGATACTTGAGAGAAAAGGGAGGAGGTGGGAGAGAGAGAGTGAGGGAGAGGGAGGGTTAGGTATAAGTGGGCATTTTAAGGGTTTAGGGTTAGGGTGGAGGGAGAGATATAGGGAGTGATTGAGTGATAGAAAAGACCTAAGAGAGGAGAAGGGTAGGAGGGAGACTTGAGATTGAGTGAGCTTTCATTGAGTGAGAGAGAGACCTCAGGGAGATGCTTGAGAGAGAGATAAAGAAAGGAGGTAAAGGGTAGAGGTAGAGGGTTTAAAGGTTTAGGGTTAAGGGTTAAGGTTTAGGTTTGGGTTATGGGTAGAGGGGAGAGATGAGGATTCAGTGAGAGAGAGGGAGGAATGGGAAAGAGATAAGTAGGGATTAAGGGTAAGGGCAGAAGGTAGAGACTGTGGTGGAGGAGATAAAATTTGAGTGGGAGAGAGATAGAGAGTAGAGGTAAGGGTAGAGGGTAGAAGGTAGAGGTTAAGGGTGGAGGGGGGGGAGATAAGAGTGAGAGAGAGAGAGAGAGACCTGAGAGAGGGAGAGGGCATATGAGGGTGAGACTTTAGAGATAGAGGGAAAGAGGGAGGGAGTGGGAGAGAGATAAGGGGTAGAATTAGAGGTTTACACTAGGGTTTAGAGTTTAAGGAGTTAGAGGTTTAGGGTTTAAGGGTTTGAGGTAGAGAGATAGAGGAGAGAGAGAGAGGGGGTAGGAGGGAGGAGCTTGAGAGAATTAGAGGTTTAGGGTTTGGGGTTTAAGGGTTAAGGGTTAATGGTTTAGGGTTTAGGGTTATGGGTAGTGATGGAACTTCAAAGTTTTGTTCTCTGTGTTCTATTTTATCTTGCCTTGTGTCTCTGGTCATCTATGGTGTTTGGGAAAATCCTAAGGACAGGGTTTTACCTTCGTCTTCATGTAAAACCCTAGTGTTCATCTTACACCTTGGATGGGATCTACTTGGCCGTTACATTTTGGGAAGGCTTTAAAACAACTTAAGCCCCATCACTTCATACGTCTAGGCTGGGCCCCCTTTTGTTTTATTGTTTTATTTCCTTCACCTGACTTTATTTTCCTAAGTCTTTTGTTGGTCCCGTGTTCCCTTGTTAAAACAAATTATGTCATTGTTTGTTGTCGACCTAGTGATTTCCCCTTATTCCTTTAGGGGAGAGGGCCCAGTAGTCATGCAAGCTAACTTTCTCAGCATGTAGCAATTGACTAGAATATCATAGAACCTTTATTTTCTTTTTGAAATGTAGACTGGTCTCTTATTTATCTATAACTAAGGTTTGGAGGTGCGACTCATCATGCAATTGAGAAGTGTCTAAAATTTGACTTTTTAAAGGTTCGACCAAAAATTAATCATGGAACCCCCAATAGTTGAACCAAAAAAATATCATTTGTTGCTTGTAGACTCTGATATTTTTATTTAAATTAAAATTAATATACAACCTAAGCAGTGGACCAAATACTTATTGATAGCCATAAATATTTGATATCTCTAACTTTTATATTCAACACATATGGACTAATAGTTGAACACAAAAAAAATATTTGTTGTTATAAAAACAACACATAATGATTTAAAATATAACTTATATTGAACAAAAATGGACCAATAGTTGAACACTAAAACTTTTTGGAAATCCTTCACATTTAATGGGAAAATACATGTTATTTATTGTGCTCACCTTTTATATTTGTGATAGGACAAACTATTAATATAAAATTATCCAATGCATGTAGTGATGGAACTTCAAATTTTGTTCCTAATGTTTCACTCATGCCCTGCCTTATGTCACTGGGCTTTCATGGTGATGGAAAATTTCTTAGGGTTGGGGTTTTAGCTTTGTCTTCATCTTAAACCCTTATGTTTACCTATTGCCTTGGTCGGCATCTATTTCACCGTTACCTTTTTTGATGGGTTTTAAAAACATCTTATGCCCCATCGTTCCGTCTAGGCCTGGTCCCTTTGGTCTTAATATTTTATTTCCTCCACGGGTTTTATTTTCCTAAGTCCTAGTTGGCCCTGTGCTAAGCGGTTTTAAAGCTTATGTCGTTGTTTTCCATGACCTAGTAATGTCCCTTCCTTTATGGAGAATGTTTTATTTTCAGAAGGATGAAATTCATTGTCGATCAAAATTCCTTGAGATCAGGTTTTCGCCATTCATTGATGTCGAGGAATTGTAGGATGGTGATATAAATAGGTGGGGAACACATGTCCCATTTGGGGATCAAATTTGTGTGACCGTTCATCAACTATCCTATGATCTGAGTCGTTCCCCGCCATCCCGTGATGGTGCTTTGGTTGATTGCGAAATCATGGGCGACTGCCACGTGGACTATACAAGGTGGGGCAGAAATTTTTGTGCAATATATTTTAAATGTTTCATTTAGCTGAAAAACATTTTAAAATAAAATATTTGACAAGGTGGGAAATTCATTAAAAATGAAAAAGGAAGAAATTAGGACAACTAGTCAAAGTGGCAGACTCTGCCCGGCATACAAAATGCGTAGCATCGCTGTACACTTTCCCTAACGATCTGTCGGTTAATGGAATGATAGGACTCATCGCAGTGCCATTACCCGATAGCACGCGCTAGTGAAAATGGCCTAATTCATAACTCTCATTTTGAGCCCACATCACGATTGGATAAGCTTTTATATGTTTTTTGTTTTAATATATTTAAAAATATTTTATAAATTATTTATAAAATATGTTTTTAATATATTAAACAAATATATATAATCTTTAATATTACGTGAAGTGATTTTAATGGTATATTAAAAAAATAATCATATTTAGATAAGTTGAATACATTCAAAATATTTCTAATATATTTCTAATTTAAAAATATGTTGTTTAATTTTAATTTTTTTTTTTTTTTTTAAATATATTTTTATTTTTTTTTTAAATATATTATACATACAAAATTACATAATCAATAATAGATAATAGATTTTGGTGAATATATCTAGATATGTTAATATGCTTGAAAAACTAATTTTAATTAAAAAACTTACTAACATCATTAAAAGGTAAGTTTTTAATTATAAAAAATTAACATTAGAATTATTTAACATTTGAAATAGAAAATTTAAATATTATATTATAATAGTTTATAATTTACTTATATAGTATTTTTGGATAATAGAAAGATTTTGATTGATTTAATATTTTCTAAAGTTCATTATTGAATTTAAATCTTATAAATATAATTATATATCTTTAATCAATATTATAATTTAAAAATAATAATGAAATTGAACATCTTAGATTTTAGTATAACTTAAATATTAAAAAATTTAATGTATAAGTTTATAAAATATAATTTTTATTTTTTTTAAATAAAGATTTTAACTATGAAATTAATATGATTAATTTCATTTATAATTTTATCTTATCTTATCTTTTTAACAATTTTTTGGTATCCTACATAATTTGTTTTCTATAAGTATGATGTTGTATACTCTTTATATGGAAGGTAGTGTTTTTTCATGGAGCTTAATAAGTTTTAATAATTTTTAGTCATTTTAAAGATTTTTATTTTTTTATAAAGATAGGTATATTTAAACTTTTGATGGCTTATGTACAATTATGCATATTCTTTTATTTATTATATTTTTCGCAATATCATGTTATTCTTGATTAATCACATTATTTGTTTGTTATTTTTATTTGTTTTGTTGAAAAATATTTTATCTTTACTTTACATCTATGATAATTTCAAAATTATCAAAATTATAAATTATAAATAAAAACTTTTTTTTATTAATCTGATCTTGAAGTAGGTCCTAATCTTTTGTAGATTAATAACTATCTAAACTTAGCTATTTCTTTCCTTTATTTCTATAAATGTATCTCATCTCTCTATATCTCTATCTATTTTTATCCCTTTGCCTCTCTCATTCTATATTCATTTCTACCTCTATCTCCCCCTATTTCTATCTCCCTCTCCATCTCTATTTGTCTTTCTCTACTTATCTCTCTCTCTCTCTCTTTCCCCTCTCTCTATATCTCCTTATATCTCTATCTTTCCATCTCTCTCTCTCTCTCTCTCTCTCTCTCTATATATATATATATATATATATATATATATATATATATATATCTCCTATCTCTATATATTTATTTCTCCCTCTATCTCTCTCTATATATCTCTATCTATTTTTATCCCTTTTCCTCTCTCATTCTATATTCATCTCTACCTCTATCTATAGGGAGAGATCAAAGGTGAAGCATTGGACCTTCCCAAAGATCCACCAATCTCAACACTACTCCCAACTATTTTGAGCATTTAAGTACATATTGTATGCTATATTAGGAGGCATGTGTCAAAGCTCATATTTATTGATGCAAAATAGGTCCAAAGTCACAAATTTGAGGTAGAGTTAGTTATAGTTTTGTACAAAATTTCAAGTGCCACATAGAGCAAAGATATTCCAGTTTTTTATATCATGTCATCAAATTTGGCACTTCATCAAGATTTGTATCTTCATCAACATTAACAAAAGCAAACGTATGTACTTGAATCCCTTGCATTTAAATTTTTCTATATATATAAATATTTTAATATTTTCCCTCAAATCCATAATATATATATATAGTGTGTATTTATTTATTGCAATAAAGAATTAACCTAAGTAACACATTAAGAATTCTAAGGATTTGTGCTTGGAAAAAATGCATAACAAAAATTTTTGTTGGATGTCGTGTTGTATAGTTTAGAAAAGCTCAAAATATGAATAGGATTTTAAGGCCATATATTATGGTAGCTTACAATGCAAAAGAAGGAAGGAAATCTATTATCAATTTTAATCTACAATTTAATACCATATGAAAAACCACATGTAGTATTATCTAAAATTAATTCTTGACATATTAATTTTATAAAATACACTTACCATTCAATAAACTTCTCCCAATAAAGAAACCCTAAGTGAACATTAATTGAACCCTAATTGTAGATTCATAACTCTAATCATAACCCTAAGGGAACACTTATTGAATAGTAGTCCTAATTGTACCATAACCCTAACTTTGAACTATAGTTGAACTCTAATCCTAACCCTAACACTAATTCTTATCCTAATTGAACCTTAACCCCAACCCTAATCTTAACCTTGACCCTATTTGAACTCTTATTGAATTCATAACCTTAATTAAACCCCAACCTCATCCTTAATCCTAACCCAAATTGAACATTAATTGAACCCTAAACATAACCCTAAGTGAGCACTAATCCTAATTGAACTCTGACTTTTTAGTTTAAAATATTAAAGTGCCTTAGATTTTCCCATTCATCGTCATTTATCATTCAATTCCTAATAGGACTCGAAAAATTTATACTTTTATAATGTTTTAATACACACCTAATATTAAGGGTTTAGAGTTTAAGGGTTAAGGGGAGAGAGATAGAGGGAGTGAGTGAGTGACCCATTTACATATTATTCTTTTATTCTTCATCGGTTAAATATTGAGTTACCCATTTACCATTAGCAAAAATGACCCAAGAATTTAATTTAATGGACTACTCATATAATACCTTGCATTATGGAGCTCAATTCTTTGATATATTACTACTTATCAAATCCTTTGTAAATAATTGTAAACTTATGACTCCATTTAAGCATTTAATTGATTTTCTTGAATCAAAGCAAAAACATAGACACACAATTGAACAAATTCTCAAAAGAAGAATGACAACATCATTAACATTTCATTCAAAATTCACTCAAATCCACATAAGGAGAGAAAATATATTAGAATTATATGTTTATTCATGCTCATAAGTCATATCTGCATACAATTTAAGATAATTTTCATATATTCATCCAAAACTCAAAATAGGCTATCTATTCTATTCCATCTGCTTAGGGTTTTAACAGCCAATGGCACCACAGATATCACTTCCTCATCAAAGGACAGATATATTTCTACCCATATATTCAACTCAAAACCTAGCTAGAGCTTTCATCAGTTCTCTCCCTACAAATGAGCCTTGAATCCCCTTTTATATGACAAGGGAGCAACAAGCTTTGGCTCAAATGTAATTTCACCACAAATTTTCATTTGAACAAAATCTCCATTGCATTTGACTTTCATTTCAAAACTTCCCACACTTTGAATCTGGAAAACATAGTGGCGCACGAACTAGGGAAAGCTAAAAGAAAAGGGAACACAAATTGTCATCAAAATCCCCTTGTCGCTATCCACGCAAAAAAACTAGGCAACCAAATTGCCACGAAGGCACCACAACAACTTCTTATTTACCCACCACCCTGCCCTTACCAACACTCAGACCCCGATATACAAGCCTGCTTCTAGTTTTTTCCCAATACGGTAGACCCTCAGCCTCCTCTTCTTTCTTGTCCTTGCCCAATACGGTTCTAGTTCATCCACTTGGGGTTTTAAAAGCCAATGGCACCACAGATATCACTTCCTCATCAGAGGGTGGACTGTGATTGAAGAGAGGTAAATACCGATAGTAGTCCGAGTTTGTCTCAGTTACATCATCAGAAGTGTTGCTCGTAAGGTCAATGGGCGAGTGTTGGCATCCAGAGGAGCCATTCCCATACCTTATTTTCCTACTGACACTAGTAATAGAGCACACCGACTACTTGCCTTTGTTATCTACCAATTGAGCAGCAACATCCTGGAATTGCAACCTTCTACTACATCTAGTGGGCACAAGCCTGGGCTTTTCAACCAAAGCACCTTCCTGAATAGCAAGACCGAGCTTTTGTGAGCTCAAACGAACAGACCTCCTTACTGACTTACTCATTTTCTCTTCTCAGACAAGCACTCAAACTTGATTAGATTCAACCCACAAAGCGCTCTAACTGCTACAAGAATGACACTATTAGCAGTTAATTCCTCTTGTATTTATTGTTCGAGGTAATGGCAACCTTCATCAATGCTTAGTAAATATGCATGTGCAAATATGGCAATTTGGCGGCGTATGTATTGTCATCATTTAACTAGAGCTGCATGAGAATCCAAAGATCACCCTTCATGATTTCCAACAACATCTTCACACAGATTGAGATCGATGTGACTACACAAGCAAGGAATAATTCATTAATGCTTCACCAATTGTACGATAAAATGACCACCATGTGTCATTTTCCAACTTTAAATACTGCTCGTTGATCTCCTGAAGAGTTGGCAGATCAAACAGTTTATCTCGAGCTAACTCGGTTTGACATCCAACAAAGCATTGTTCACCTTCCTCATGACTAATAACATTAATCCATCTCGGAAACCAACTACCATGTCGGCAGGTCCTATGCACTTTGCAAACTAAATGGCTAGAGCTACGCATCGCAATCTAGTTGACCTCATGGCTTTTAACCAACCTTCATCTTCCTCCTGCGAGCTAGCAGGGAATAGTAGAGATTTACATTAGCTTTTGATCTTGGTTGTCGATCTAAAACCATGGGTTATGAGCTCAATAGTGGAGATTGGGACCCACATTCCATACAGGACACTAATCTGCCTTTTGTTGACCTCGTGCCAAATAACAAGGCGACACCTTAGGTCTGTGAGTTGGCGAGGTATGATTGAGACCTTCTCCCATATCTTCGAATCTGGAAAACCTACACATTACATGGTTAGTATTTAATGAAAGGCTTTGGCTAAGCCATCGATGACATGACCACTGGAGTTAATGGCTTAGGCTTACGTCATCGGATTAAAATTAAAACCCAACTTTGATTTTAATATTTTATTTCCTTCATGGGGTTTTATTTCCTAAGTCTCGATTGGCCCCATTAAATTCTTATCCCAACCCTAACAAGAACAAATGATTAAGCTAAGGATTGTATTTGTTGTTATAACTTTAGTTCTAGAGAATTATTAATTACCAATTCTTATTTGTGCATTTGTATATGAATCCAATTGAAAGCCTTTCCATATCATTATGGAAAATTTTATTATTGCAACCCTCACTCTAACACTAATTAAACCTTGACCCTAACTTGATTGAACTCGTATTATAACCCTAACTCTAACACTAATTGAACTGTAATCATAACCCTAGGTATTGTTGAAACCTAACCATAATTGTATCAAAACCCTAAAGAACTCTAATTGAACCCTAACCCTAAAATAGACAATAACCCTTACCTTAATTGAACCCTAACTCCAATCCTAGCCCTAATTTAAGACTAACCTTAATTAAACCCTTATTGAATTATAACCCTAATTGATCCCTAACCCAAATTGAATACTAATTAAACCTTAACCCTAAGTGAATAGCAACCTTAATTAAACTCCAACCATAATCCTATTTGAATTTTGACCCTAATCATAAGCATAATTCAACCCTAACCCTAATTGAACCCTAACCCTAAACATGAGTTCAATTAAGTTTAAGGTTCAAATAGGGTTAGACTTTAATTAAAATTAGGTATAGGATTCAATTAGGATTAGGGTTGGGGTTGGGGGTAAAGATTAAGGTTCTATGATAGAGCTTGGGGTTATTGTTAGGGTTCAATTGGGGCAAGGGTTAGTATTAGGGTTAGGGTTATGGTTCAATTAGGGTTTCATTAATGTTAGTTTTAGAATCATACTTATGTTTAGGGTTGGATATAAAATTAGAGTTAGGTTTGAAGTTAATTAGTGTTAGTTTTAGGGTTGGGGTTATGGTTAGACTTATAATTAATGTTAGTATTGGGATTAGATTCTATCACTTTAATAAAAATAATCTTCTATAAATTCATTCAATTTTTTTTTGAAATTATATAATTTAAAATATTTTAAATTTACCTATGTTGATATATGAGAGATATAACAAATCTAAACTCTATTATATGTTGTTAAAAAATTTAAGTTGCTTATAAATAATTTTATGTATTTTTATAATTAACTTGACATTGTGTATAAAAAGGTTTAAGTTATGAATGTTATAATATAAAAAATAAATGTGTTTTCAATGTTTATTGTCAGTTTAAAAGATGTGCCAATAATGTTGCAATCACTAATGATTAATTTTTTCTTGATGGTTAAAATAGATTGGTAAGTAAATTTATCTATAATAAGTAAATTTATTATTGATTTTTTTGATAAGTAAATCAATATTTCATAAATTTATCTATAATTCTTATTTATTTTTTATTTAATTATATTTTATTAAATTGTTAAAAATTTAAGTTGCTTATAAATAATTTTATGTGTTTTTTATAATTAACTTGATATTGTGTATAAAAGGTTTAAGTTATGAATGTTATAATATAAAAAAATAAATTTGTTTTCAATGTTTATTTGTTAGTTTGATGTGAAAATAATGTTACATAGTAATGATTAATTTTTTCTTGATTGGTTAAGTGATATTGTGAAATTATTTTATGTTAATTTAATGTTATGAATGTTATATAATATAAAGAAAAATATTTCTAATATATTTTTAATGTATCTTTAGATTTTATAAACAAACATCTAAAATAAAAATGTGATTGTAAAAAAAATACAACTTAATGCCCACTTCTCCTTTTAATGAATGTTTTATTTTTCAAGGGTTGATTTAGTGCTGCCATTGATCTATTTCCTGTAGATATCAATGGTGCCCGCCATCCTGTGATCGGGAATTGAAGGATCATGAAATCACGGGCGGGCGCCACATGTCCTATTCGGGGGATCAAATTTGTGCTATCGCTGACCAACTACCATTTGATCTGAGTCGTTCCCCACCATCCTGCAATGGTGCTTGGGTTGATTGTGAAATCACAGGAGGGCACCACGTGTCTCATCCGATGAAGCCTAAAGAGTAAAGGAAACACTAGCCAGCTTTAAATGTATTAAGGGGGATTACTAAAGTGTTCTCAAGACGCACATGTTCTAAATTGATGGATATGTTATAATCTAGCTGGAAAAGCTGCTCGAAGGTTAACGACATGGTTGGTGACTGTGTTAAAGGAATGAGATCATTGATGCTCAGGATCAACGGTTTCCCGCCATCGCTTGATCAGAAGTTTCAGGATTGTGATATAGCGGGCAACTGCCATGTGGACTTCCTTCATAGTGTATGGTAAGGTGGGCCCCTTATCACCATGTTGGAAATTGTGTCAGCTTGTTTTGAAGGTGGTCGTCGATGATTTGATCAAGCTATAGAATCGACAACTCGAATTTAAATCTGCATCAAATATGGTTGGAATCGTTCGTGCAGCGTGAAATTGAGCTTTAATGGCGGATGAGACACTTGCTAGCATAATTTGATCGATAATAAAATCAATTTTCCTTCTTGGTCTGTATCACAAAGCATTCAACTATTTCGCGGAGCAGTTTCAGAGCCGAAGGTAGAATTGTAAGTTTCTACAGCCAAAATTTGGGAGTTCTATGAACAAAGCCATGAGTTTATTTTCTGTGCCTCCTAGTCATTTTGCATTTGAATTTGGGAAAGGATTAGTTGGATGTGTTGTGAGCTTGTTGATGAATGTGTTAGGGCTATAGTTTAATTATAGTTGTGAGAAATTGTAGTGCTTTTTCCTATAATTTTCTATCTCTGGTTAGTCCTAGCTATCTGAATTATAACGTTGTAAAGAAGCCCTAGTTTGTCCGAGATGGCACCGCCCAAGCAACATTCTCGCCAAACTAAATATTTGAAACGAAACCTATATTATGATTTCCTGGATCAATTTCCCTTGTCAACGAATGATAGGAGGAAGGGATTGGTCCTAATGCGAGGGAAAATCTTGGGGAAAGGGTTAGTGTATAATTGCTCCAACATTGTCGATGCTAGGGTTCCCCTCACTAGCTTGGAATTGTTCAGATTGTGGTATGGACAAAGGAATTTGCCTCACCCTTTTTCAAATGGATGGATGTATGATATGGGGAAGCTGGTGGTACCAAATGTATTCCTTGATGTAGACATACTTAGGATAGTGGCTGCAAGATATGACCCTGTTACATGGATAATCAGGGACAATGATGGAAAGGTTCTATTGAGCATTAACAGAGAAGAGGTCCAGCTTATTTTTGACTTGAGTGAACCGAGAAAAGACTTGGTTCCTATCAACCTTGAGGAAATGAAGCAAGAGTATGCAAAGCTAAAATCTTTTTTTAGAACAAGGTTGCTTCCACCTCATCTGGCTAAGGCAGGAGGTTCAAAATTTCATATCAGCCCCAGTGACCAGGAACCTTTACAATTAAATTGTTTTTCAAACCATTTCATGGCCACTTTCTATTCTTTATGTCAGATTTTGGGTTTCAGTCCTAGTACGGTAATGCCCATTGCTTATATTTTCATGGGGGTGCATATACAACACCCTTACTTCTCTGTGACCTATGACTTCGCTTCTTTCTTGGCTGAGAGGATGCATGAAGGGTTGTCAAAGCTGCAAAACAATGATACCAGTACTCAATTCTTTTGGTATTTTGTGCTAATGCATATGTTTTTGTTTAAGAATGCTGACTTTTTCTCTGAGAGGATGAAATTAAGGCAATCAGTTGATGGAGAAATATTTCTAGTACAGATATGGGCTGCAAATTTATCTTGTAATAAGGAAAGCACTAGTTATGTGTAATTTGATAATTGTTTTGCTTCTAGATTAAGGGCTAGATTAATGGTGAATATACCTAGGATCCCTGAGGAATTACATGATTTCCTTAGGCCAAAGGAGAGGAATCCAAAATTGAAGGTTTACCATAACTGGGGTGACATTATCCCATACCCAGTCAGCACTGTCTTGAGAGTATATGGTTTTCAGGGAGACCCTCATACTACCATACAATGTGCAACCAAGAGTGGGATTTGCAGAAGTTATGTGGTAGATAGGTTGTATTCATGAAGACAACCTCACTGGAAGGGGTAAGGGAACAGTTTTCCCAGATTATACAGTTGTGTCTAATTTTGTATTTTCAAAGGGAGGTTGGACGCATTTTGATAATTTCTTTAATGATTACCATTTGAGGTGTGGACCAAAGCGGCAACATGATCCTGAGGGTTTCCATGCTCTTTTCAGACAAAGAATAAAAGCTGAAAAATTTGTGCATGAGTTCAATTTCCTTGAAGACTTGATTAGAAATGAATTTGATTTGAATAGACAGGAGTTGAACAAGGAGAAATGGATAGCTTATGGTAAGCTACTAGATGTTGTGTAGAAAATGGATCCAAAATATGATCCACTGTTGGATTTCAGTCCCCACCATAAGAAAATTGATTTTCTAATGGGAAACTTCAAGGAAATTATGGGCACATTGAGGACAAAAAAGATAAATTTAGAATTGAGTCTAGGTGTACAAGAGCAAGGTGCTAGACCAATTGAAACAAGGCCAGCATACTAGCCTACGAAAAGATGGCCCATTTACAGGAGGAAAAAGGATAGTAGCAGTGATAAAGAAGAAGTGGACAAAAAAGGAAAATAGATTATGAAAGTGCCTCCACAACCAAGTCCAAAATTCAAAGTGCCTGGGGAAATCAAAATTATTGATTTAGAATCATCATCGGAAGACAATCCCTCATCACCACCATCCGAGCCAAGCCCTAAGAGGCAAAGAATTGATCAACCATAGGAGGATCTAATGGATGAGATTATTGTTACTGATCAAGACATGGAAGTTGGTATGCCTTCCCCTTCTAGGCTAGCTGAATTAGTTTTATCTTATTTATATATGAAAGGAAAAAGTGTACAAGATGTAAGAATAGAGACATGCAAGGAGTTTCTAGATGATAATACATTTGTAAAAACTCTTGTATCCTTGCAATTGGTATGGAGGATGAAGTTTAAAGAGTATCAAGATAAATGTAGGTAGAGAAGAGAACTAAGGCCTGACAGGTCAGACCAGGAGAATGATGAGGACGTAAAAGTTGAATTAATGGAAGAATTCAAGAACATCACTCCTGAAGAAGGAAGAAAATTGGTGAGTCAAGCTGGTGTATTAATTTTTCCTGAATGGGACATTGCAGATGCAGTAGCCTTTAATGATATTATGAAGTCTAAGAATCCCTTTCAAGACTCTAAAGAAGAGGTCATGGCAGCATTGCAAAACTCTACTTTCAGTGAAGAATATGAAACTCTGGCAATTTGGGCATTGGCCCCACAAGGGAGAAAACCAGATGTTTCTGATATTAATCCAAATTTCAAGGGAGGATTGATAATAAAGAGAGCTTCAAAGACCTCAACCACTGAGGCCACTAATTTGACTATGAATGTGGCCAAATTGGCCCAAAAGACTGTTGAAAGGGAGGAAGTTGAAAGGAAGAGCTTAATGGAAAAATATAACCTTTTGATTGAGGAGTATAGCAAGATGCAACAAAAAAAATTTGAGTTGCAAACTGAAGTGGAGAGGTTTAGGTATAAGCAAATTGGGGAGACATCAAGTGCTCCAGGAACCAGTACATTACCTTCCACAATAGGGTCAATGCCTCCTGCTTCACCAATTATTTCCACACCAGGATCTCCCAGTTAGAATCCTGTCCTCACCCTTTCTTTAGAGGAATTTGAAGAAGAAACAAAGTGCTCTGTCAATCCTACAAAGAAGCAGCTCTTGCAAAAAATTGATGAATTGCAGGCATCATTAAACAAAAGTGAGGAGGGGTCTCTCTTAAATCAAAAGGAAATTGTTACTACTGTTTTGAGGTATTTAAATGAAAAGGTTGATAGCAAATTGCTATCTATACATTCTTTATATTCTTTGCTATTAGCAGCAATAAAGAATATTGATAGGGATCAGGAAGTAGTGATATCAATAATTAAAAATTGGATCCCTAGGGCTAGTGATCTGGATATCATGTATAAGGCCTCAAGGTTTGATATAAATAATAGGCCCCAATCATTAAATCCTACTCATGTGTTAGTAAAATCATTGCAAGGTTTTCAGACCTTACCAGATGACTTGAGTAGGAAGATTAGGGAGCTGGTGAAGAATTTCAATGATTGGGGTAACACATTGTTACCTGATATAATTGATGAGCAGGGGAAAATCAAGTCATTTCAACAATGGCAGGCTCAAGCAAGTGAGGCCATCAATGATCAAATCAATTCAATTTGTGATGAGTTAGACTATGATTTTTTGGTGAGCTGTATGGACAAAATCATTAGTACCAGCTCATTTTTTGAATCTTTTGAAAGGGATGTGAATCAGGTAGCGGTAAAATACACACCTTATAATACCAAGGTGGATGAGGTAATTAATTTTGATTGGCGACTGATGATGAGTACCAGAATTGGGTAACTAAATATTTAACTAAGGAGGAGTAAAAGGAGTGAACTACTAACAGGTGGCAGATCAAATGCTACAGTTGCAACGGTTCCAGTTTTGTGTTGACGGCTTTCTCAGTGCGGTTTTCTTGTGGTTTTTTGCATCAACGTTCCTTAGCTAATATGATGAACAAGAATATTTTTCAAGGTGTTGGTTGTTGTAACAAATTTTTGAATATCACCAGGTGCTCCAATTGACTGGTGACAGGTGTACTTTCTGGCCCGGTGCTTGTTTGCTCCTTCATTTTATATAAGAAGGATTTCAAGGCCAGAAGTACAGGTTAGCAAGTTAGATAATTTTTGTCGAGTCTAGGTGAAGTTGCAAAGCGAATTGTAAAGTCTGATGGTTTTAGAGAAATGCAATTTAGGTTTTGAGTCATTTTGTAACAAGTTTTGAGTTCATAGAGATTTAATGTTGTATAACAGTACTAGCATTTGAGTTGAAATGAAAATTTGAGCTCATGTCTCTCCATTGTACATGCATATCTGAACTTTGAATGAAATAACTAAGGGTTGTTTTATCCATCTCACTATTGTGGTGTGTATGATTCTATTTTAGCTTTAATTCAAGGAATTAATCAAAATGTTTGAATGGGATTATAGGTGGATATGTGTTGTATAAGGATTTGATAAGTAGTCCTGGGTTAGAATGCATACTAATGAAATTGTAATGCAATATTTTCAGGGATCTTATATGTGATGTATTAAATCTATTATAAACCTCTAGATGCTTATGAATTTGACTCCTGCAATGGATATATGGCACTGATCTAAGTTGTAATTATTAGTGCAGTTCAGTATTTGTTTGTTTTTTCCTAGAGCTTGCTACAAATTGAAAATCATTGACTATCTTATACAATGGCTTGATTTTGGATACTAAATTTGAGAATAATTAATATGGAAAAATTAATTTATTTATAAGAGCCCCAAGGGAATATTGATACTTTATATATCTATTGTTGAGTAATTAGTCTTGAGGGAAGGAATAATGCTTGACAAGGTCATAATTATTGATAATTGATTAATCAAAAGGTTTCGTTAAATGCTTGTATTTGATAAATTAATTAAAGGTGAATTTGTTGGATTCTCAATTAATGGAATTAGAAACATTAAATTTCTAGAGGATTGCTCCAATAGTAATGGTTATATGTGAGTAAAAGTGGTAATAGCTCTATTTATTTATTTGGAATATTTCTAAAGAAGTTAATTGATGAAATGTCTTTATATGTATATATGGATACCTATAGTGGTAGGATTTCTTCAGTTCGACTTAAATGATGCCTCAATAATGGAAGAGGTAAGATATAAAGTAAGCCTTAAATGTTAGTAGAATGTTATCACTCTTTGTGGATTAGCAAAGAGGTAGTTTGTTAAATATAGTCTTTTAGGTGAGTAAGGAATTGATAGATTATTTAACTTAGAATAATTTGAGTTATTGGTGATTACTTAGTAATTTATATGTGGAAGAAATGTCTTACTATTTAGTTGATAATGGGAGGTGGTTTGGAAAAGTGAATTTCATGGAAATAGTAATTGTTTGTTTGTGTGGTTAATATATGATTTGATGTTCCACCTTGAGGTGATTTTTTTTCCTTGAGTTGATTTTGGTTGGGATTCCTTTGAATATCTTGAAGTCCTTGATGTTCTGATGAATATGACCCTCTTAGTTTATTTTGTTTTGAGGATCTTTTATTCGTCGGGTTGGTGTTGAAATTGGCTTGAAGCCCCGTATCATTGACTTACTCTTGTTACTTCATTTTACCCTTGTTTGTGGGTTTTCATTATTTCTGGCTTCTAGAGGCTTGAGTTGATTGTCAGTTGATGTTCTCTCTTTATGTGCCCTTGATGTGGCAAGTGTTTTGGTTTCATTATTTTGAAATGGTTGTACGGAACTTTGTAAGACTCTGATGTTGTACTTGTTAGCAAGATGGGTAATGCCTCGCATGCTTTTATGTTGTGATTCTTTGTTCAAATTATGATGGTACAACCCTTGGTTTTTATGTTGTTGGGTCTCTAGGGAGAGTGGCTCCTCGTGGGGGCCGGCGCCCTGCGTAAGGGGAAGGGCATAAGATAACCCACGAGTGAGTTGGTAATCAAGTGAAAACCTAATAATTAACTTAGGAGGGTTGGGTAGTAATATCATTATAAGATTTTAAAAAAAATGGATGCCTCGTCTTCATTAGTGCTTCTGTAGACTAATGGAAGGCTGAGAAGGCCGTGGTTGGCAAGGTCGTAACCTCGTCCTCATGAGAGGTTATCGGCTCTGCATGAACTACCCTATGGTGCCGGCGCCTCAAGTAGGAGGAAGGGCCAGGATATCCATAGATGGGGGCCGGCGCCTCAGTTTGGAGGAAGGGCCAGGATAACCCATGTAGGCTATGCGATGACACTCTCCCATAGTTTCCCATGTGTTTTACTTTATTGTGTTCCTCTGGAAGTAGGTCGTGGGAGTTGGTTTAGATTGTTGATATATGGATTTATATTAAGTTGTGAATATTGCCCTGATGCATCTTTGGTGTACTTTGTGGTTTTGTAAGATTCCATTGATATTTGATTTATGACCTTGTACTTTTATGGTACTGTGTTATGATGTTATTATATTGTTTAATTGCAATTTGGAATTGTATTATGTTTATTAATTCAGTTTAATTTGGAAGTATTTCATGATCATCCTGTGGTTACTTGTTTATTGGTCATTGCTTTGATTTATGTGATGGGATTTGTGACTTTAAGTTATTATGTTGACTCTTGTAATTCTTGAGTTTTATGATACTTTTGTATGGCATCAAGTCTTGTGGTTCCCTATTTGGATGTTCTTGGTTAAGGTCTCTTTCTTGTTAGCTCCTAGCACGGGGGGTGGGTCTTCGGACTCACATGGTCAGGTGGAACGTGCTAAGCACCCCATTGGGTCCCCAGTCGAGGATCGAGAGGTGCAGATTGGTGCTGTTGCAGCGACTCCAGAGTTGTGTCCATCATGGAGCCAGTTTTCATCTATTCATTTGTATCATGATTCTTGTTGTATGGTTTTCGTGCATATTGGAAACACTCTTATATCATTGTACCTCTTGAGGATTGTACTGTAATGTAATGTTAACTCGGTGTGGATTTTGGTCGTGGCAATTGTTATCCAATGTGTTAAGTTAATTATGCATATGTTGTATTTATGTACTCAGATGGTTTCTTATCAATGCTTTATCATGTATGTGTTATATTTGTTAATGTTTACTTTGTTATGGATTATATCTTTGGATTTTATTCTTTATGCTCGTTGTGTGGATCTAAGTCTCGTAATTACTTCTCGTGTACCCCAAGGGATGTATGTGTTAGTGAATCTGCTTAAATGAAATTCATGTCATGACTTAATGTGTATTACATGTATGTTATGTTTACTTTTAAAAAAAAAATTGTGCTGTGATTATTGTTTATTTGTCCTTTGGGGTTCGCACGATGGGGTGTTACATAGCTGATATTGTCTATGAACAGCCAATTCTAGTTGATATTATCTTATTGTGTTGAGTTATTAAGTGAGATCATCTGCTATTGTTAATGTTGTTTATAATAATGGTGTAGAGGTTGTAAACACATTAAGGGATCACCCTCCGGTTCTTGCAGAGCGAAGTGTAGGAGGCTTTTAAAGTCCTCATCAGGTTGGTCCAGGTCCTTCGAGTTGCCTTCGATTGGAATTGGCAATTCCATAGGTAGATTAGAAGAAAAACTTGGTTACATTGTAAAAAGAACCAACATACATCAACCACTAAACAACCACCTCTACAACTGACTTTTTAATCTCTTATGATCACATGAAACATAAAACACACTAATTTCAAGGTTGTTAACATCACTATTGAAATGTTTTAATTTTTTGACCTTTCAAACATTAAAAAGTACATCATTAAATTAATTATGTAATGGCATAAAAATTAAAAACATCATGAATTAATTATGTAACCACATAAGTCAACTATAATTCTATCAAGAAATTAATATCAAATAGATAATATAATCGCATAACTTATACATTTCAATGTCATTAATCTTCTTTTTCATCCAACTCTTTGTCTATATCATCTGATCCAGATTCAACATTGTAAGGATTAGTCATATCATCATCATCATCATCGATATCAGTTTCAATAATGTCATCATCCACACGGATATCATCTTCATGAACATTAACTCCTACATCATCATGATCTAGTTCCTCCTCTTCGACATCTTCGTCAGGGACATCATCAACTAACTGTTGATCCTGGTCATCATCTACATCATCGTCTAGTTCTTTGGTATCTTCTTCTTCCACCACATTATACTTTACCGGCATTCCTCTTGGATCATGTCTAACAAAAAATGACCAACCCCGGTTTAATTGGAACCTCTGAGTAAAATACTTACTCACATTGGCTTGGAAGAACATAGGGCTCATTTCCAACTCGCTTGATCAACCTTGTATTAACCATAGTAAATCCATTATCATGTTCAATAACAGTTCTCTCAGGATCATTTTCATTCAATCGTAGCTTGTACCATAGGACGACGAACAGAATAGGACTTAAAGTCACACTAAAGTATATCATCCAAAATCCCATAGTATCAATTTTTTGAGACTTTTGGATGTGTCACTTCTAGATGAAATATTAGTCACCTGAAAGACTACAGTTATACCAGAATCACAAGTTTTCTTCATGTCATACAACATTTTGATTCAAAATTTATGACCATTGCACCACATAGCCTTGTGGTGTTTCACCTGCAATATGTCAAACATGTAAAAATTATTGCAATATTGTCAGTAACATATTTATTCTTGGTCGAATGCATGCAAATAAAAAAATCTCAACATATATATACATCAATATACTTGAAAATAATTAAATAATATGGGTGATTAATATATTTATACGTACCTGTTTATCTGTTAAACCATATGCTAAATCAATTTCCCTTTGAGTAACATTGGAATCTCCATTACGATGAGCTTCTTTAACCAATGAAGCCACACCTTCCCATGTTAATGCGCGACCAGATTGTTGACATCGTTCAATCCATACCGTCATCCAATCAAGATTGTTGAAAATGTACAAATGTAGTGCATCCCACTCTCGACCAACTGTACCAAAAAAAAATTGAAATTCACAAATGACGTATAATTAGTTAAATACCACAGTATACGACCTTAATTTATAATTGATGTATATTGAAGATTAAAAATTAAATAAGTACAATATACATAAAAACCATATGTAAAATGTATTCCAATTAATCTCCATGACCATCTTATAATTACCTCTCACTTTCCTCAATGGTACTCCCCTTCAAATTTTTTAATGGAGTTGGGATCCCAAATGCTCTGGATCTTTGCTATTAGGAAGATATTCCATATATACCCTCCACCATAGAACCCTCAGGATGTGCTCTTTGTCTAACCAAAGCCTTCAAAAATTTCAAGTGCCTCTCAACCATCCACATTGACCTTGTATGTACAGGTCCACACAATTCAATCTCCTCAACTTGGTGTATGAGGTAGTGTTCCTATGCATTGAAAAAAGTTGAAGGTAGACACTTTTGCATTTCACACATTAGACAAGGAATTTTTCTCTTCCAATAATTTATATCTTCTTTATAGATTTCTTTAGATGATAGCCATCTACAAGTGATTTAAGGCACAAATATATTAACGAGATTTAACAAAAATATATAGTATATTACATAACAAGTAAAACAAATGGAAATTATAAGATATATACAGCGAATTGAACAAATCTCACTACTTACCTCATGTATTTTCCAAGATCATATATACTTGCTTGACATTGTTGTCAAAGTTGTCTAGGAGAGATAGAGGTAGAACGTACTGCAACAATTATAAAATGATCTTTTCATTATTTTTCCAAAAGTAGTAAACACAATACATTGAAAAGTACATGCATTGTACAAGTGTATATAATATACCAAAATAATTACCTTAATGAAGGTATGCCAATCATGTGTTTTCATCCCTGACCCAAATTCACCTTTCTTTGTTAGTATATTGTTTATGTTCGCAGCAAATCCTATGGGAAATCGAATTTTTTGTATGACTTCTTTTATAGCATTGCTTTGTTGCTCTGTTAATAACCAAGGAAGGGCACTTATATTAATTTGGTCTCCATCACTATTTAATTGAATGACATTTTTCATTGCATGATTGGCTTCCTGAATGTCACTACAAATTATGACAATTTTTTCTTTGTCATGTCTTCCATCCAATATTTCCATAAAGTTTTTGGTATATTCTTTCCGATATGCATTGTATCAAACAAATGCACAATTTGTAGCTGCTCATAGTAGGGCAACCTACTAAATTGTCTGGGATAACTTTTCAGTCCCTATGGAAGCCGGCCATTAATGCTTTGACGACCTTCATGAAGCATATAAGTTAAACAAATTAACAATGACAATCATTGTCAATTACAACGTGAGTAAACACAACACAATATAAAAATATAAATTCAAAACATATCATATATGATAGATAAACAATTTGATCCGATGTATAACCTTGACGATTAATTCTATTATATTCCTACTTCCATAGGCTAGGTGGCATTCTTTGTGGTTTTGATGTAGTCTCCTCTTTCCCATTGAAAAGATGTTTTTCAGTAGTTCGATACTTATGATTTCTATGGAGGAAGTGCCTATACTCATCAAACACCTACTTTCCTAAACTTGTTTGAATGACGAGATTTCATCTTTGGACCACAAATTGGACATGCAAATTTTCCCTTTGTTTGAAGACCTACAAGATGATATATAATTGGATTAAATATGTCAATTTTTATAATTATATATAATGAATAGATTATTTTAAAAACATGCATGATATCTACTTCATCAAATTAAATATTGTTAAAGTGCAGTCGAACGTTATAACATACCACAAAAATGTGTTAGCCCTGGGCATCATGAATTGTCCATACAAGCATTACATGGAATTGAAATTGTCTTTGTCCTATTGTCTAGAGACGTCATACATAGTGACGCCATTCCATAACTTTAGTAACTCATCAATAAGAGGCTCGATATATACATTCATATCTTTAACTTGGTACTTACCTAGTTGAATGAACATAAACATTACATAATTGTTATAACCATTTTACTGCAATATATATAAATTAATGTACATGACTATTGAATGAAAAAAATATAAGTCATTATGCAACAAATAAGACAAATGAGATGCTACTATGTTAAAGAAAATTGATGTAAACAAATACCTGGAACAATCATTGACAACATTATGTGCTCCCTCTTTATTGACATCCATGGAGGAATGTTATTGTTGATAACAAAAATAGGCCACACTGAGTAAATAGATCTCAGCTCTCCAAATGGATTGACACCATCCACTCCCAATGAAAGCCTGAGATTACGAGGTTCTTCTTTAAAGTGTGGCCATTTTTCCTCCATGTCCCTAAATGCAGAACCATCCATAGGCATTTGAAGAATGTCATCTCCACTTCTATTCCATGCATGGTAATCCATAAATTGCGCTAAGCTTTCGCACCTAAATAATCATTGCATACGTGGAATAATGGGAATATAACAAAGAACCTTTGCGAGGCACTTTTTTGTTAGTTGATCTGTTCGATATCTACTGATATGACATTTTCAGGCATTCTGTTGCAAATTCTTGTTGTTTATGATATATAATATGATCATTGGGACATGCATCTATTGCTTGATACTCCATTCCAATATCTTTCATAATGGCACATAAATCTCGGTATGAGCGAGGTAAAATATTTGATGGTGGTAACAAAAGTTCACCAATCAATTTACAACAAGAAATAATTTGTTCATATAAAGAATATTAATGGTACATATTTCATCTTTTATTTACTAGTGATGAACTAACAACAATTACAATAGATGAAAAAAGATGACATATATGACATACCTTAACATCTATGAGATTGCTATGTTTGATAAACCATTCATAACCTTCAAGTTCAACAGAAACAATACAACAGAGAGAAGAGTTGTTTGGGAGCCTTCATAAAGGGGCTTGTATGCCTTCTCAAGTATAGATAAATCATGAACATCGTCAAAGTCATCTTGATCATCATGATCAGCTCTGCCACTAAATGTGTCATGGATCAATGTATTTGTACCATCATCTTCAACTATGTTTTCTGGCGCATGATCATCTTCTTCCATAAGATCATTAACTTCATCTTCGATATTCACAGCTCCATGTTCGTAAGAGCAAGTGACCCATTCCTAAGGAGCAACAAGTCAAAATCATCATTGCTAATGTCAATACAGATTTATCCTTTTAGTTAAAGATGCAATGTGTCACTTCTTATGACAAGCTTATCCCTAGGGCCCTCAAAATTGAAAGAGCCCTAATAAAAAACAACAGAAGCATTGGTAAGAGCATGATTAGGGTACAAACCCTAGGCCTCCATAGAAACATAAACAATAACTATAGCGGATTAGTCAGGTTGCAATATCAGAAAGATTGAGACATTGTAGGTAATAACAAAATCGTGCAATCTAAAGATTGTAGCCAATAACAAGCACACTATGTAGCTTAGTGATATTTGTAAATGCAATCTACAGTAAGAAGAATGACAGTCAAAAAGAGGCTTAGCAGTGACAACATAATAAAGCTCAAACCTTGCATAGTAAAGTGGAGATTTTAACAGTGAGTTTCCTTACCCCCTTGCTGACCTTAAGGGTTTTTCAAATGCTTTTTGTAGTGTTAGACAAGGAAAATGCAATCAGGGAATGACTATCCAAATGAAGTAACAGTGGTAATCATAGGTTCAATGTTTCTTCTTAGCCATTAATGTATAATGGAGGTAGTGGGTTGCATGTTTGAGCAATGTTTTGAGACTCATCAAAGATGGGAGAATAGTGAATAATACCTTGTGGATTGTGAAGTAGTGTCAATAAGGTTGAAGGATCTTAAGAACTACAATACAATGAAACAATGAGTCCCCTGTAGTAAGTAGGCAGTCTATAAGGCATAGTTTGATTTTATAGAAGGATGCTTATGAAAGGAATCTTCAAGTGATAGTGAGTGAGATGTTTGAGATTGCAGCTAAGGGTGCAATACCCAGTCTTAAAGGAAGTTAGCAAAGCAGTAAATGTGCAATAAAATCAAATCATACACAACAAATAATTCACAATGTTATCTTCCATAATGCCTTGAGTTTGAAGACAAAAATCTCATTGTATCTTCATGATGAAAATGGTGACCTTAATGGTCAATCACTGGCAACCATGATTTTAAAACATGCTATTGTGCTTATGAAGGAGACATTTTAAGCAAGGCAGTGAGTGGTGGTTTGGAACAATGGTAGGTATGAAGGACTTGCTTTATATGCATACTATGTAGTCTAGCTTAAGACAACGTTCTTAGAAGAGATTGAAGGTGGATTATGGAACTCAAGGTTAACATGAAAAGGATTAAAGCAAAGACTGAGATCTATTTAAAAGCCACGGTCATGAAGATATTAAAGATGTCACATGCAAAACCCTAGTAGCTGGAGTAATGAATACAGTGCCAAAGAGGATAGTGTGTTGGGGGGAGATCTCCACATTATCTAATTATAGGAAATACATCATTTATTTATTTTTTTAATTAAAATAAATCATTCTAAACCCTATATAGGATACATTGATACTTCAAAAGCCTCAAGGAATTTGAGATTATGCAAATATATGTCAAGTAACATTCATAAGGTTTAGAAAATTTTGATCACTCTCTAGAATAGCCCATTAAACATGGGTTGTGCTTGAATGCACTACATAATTGATATAACACAACCACGCATATCAACCAAAGTTATAGGCTCTTTATTGCAGCAAGAGGTAATCACTCTTCGATCATGCTATAATTACCTCCTAACCTATTAAACTTGAGACAACCTGAATGCACCCAATGATGATTGACACCTAAATTATACAACCTGAATTAACTACATTAAATGAGTGCCTCCATTTCTATCACAACATAGCCACATTAAACTTGGGTCACACATGAATGCATCTTGTATTTGTTATAGCACAACTATGCCACATGACCAATAGAGTTATGGATCACATAATTACAGTCACAAGAATTGTTCCTTGGTTGTGATCTTATGATGATTCCACACAACTAAATCTGGACATGAAATTCTCAAAACCCTTAACCTCTAAAAATGAAATCTGATGAGATGTTGCTTTAAAATATGATTTTCAAACCTGGAACTACAAATCTAACTTCACAACTAAATTCTACAAAAAGACAATGACTACCCTCAACCTGGTGATATCTTGAATTTTTGATGATTTTTCCCAAGAAAATTGTCCTTAGTTCTCCACAAATTGTCTCAAGTAGAGCAAAACACTGTCACAATAAATCAAGTGTGAACTCACTTTTCTTTATGTCGGCCACAATTTGATTTTTTTCTATTTTTCATGTTTGTCAAAAATTCGACGAAAATGATAGCCGACATTTCGACGAACCCCAGGTTCATCGAAATTTCGACCAACATTGGGGATAAACTTTCAAAAAATTGAAAATTACACATTAAATTTTACAACCACCCAACGGCAAACACAAATTAGTAGTGGTATCAATACAAAAGAAATTCACGATTAGAGCACATTCTATTTTTTCTTTATGTTAAGAACCAAAGACATGTTCAAATAAGATACTCGACGCAAAATGAATAGACCGACATCAATTTCAGACGACACCCCAGGTTCATATTTCGAAGATCCATTCGACGATTCACATTGGGGGATAATGACTATTGGTTTCAAATTCCAAATTGAACCTCTATAAAAGTACACGATGTGTTGCAAATTTTACAACTGCGGTTCAATAGCATTGTGGTTTTGCAGATTTTGTATTCAAATGTATTAGTTTATTCTCCCAGAATCAAATGTACAGTACACACGATCTAGAGCACAACACTTGCACAACACACTTTTCTTTATTTATCAAATTTTATCACTTGGAAATTAAGAACCAAAGACATCAACTCAACTTATTACTTCGTTCCAACTCATATCTAGATACTACAACAAAAACATAGCTCCATGTACTCACAACACTTCCTCAATATCTCAACTACACATGCACAACCTGCAACAACTATTTTCCTCTTCTTCTCAATTTTTGAATATCCTCGACATTTTCCTTATACAACAACACAATTGACATCAATGACAACACCATTCAGTAGACATCTATTGACATTAATGACAACACCTTCATACTTGCAACAATATATACCTAATTTCATTAAAAAGATGCATATTTTACTTTAGGCATATTTCATTCAAATCAACATATTGGGGGCTAGAGAACTCCATTTTCGATGTCGTTTGTTTTGTTGGATTCATAATTCTTCTCTCGATCTAATCTATTGTCTATCACTATATGGTATTATACTTGGAAATACCCTATGATAAGATTTAAGAAATTCTATGTGGTTTCATGGCTACCTTGATTCCACCTCCATAAGCAAGCAGAATCAAAGGGCATACATCTACCCTTGAACTTGATTCTCTATAAAAGTTTGATAAGAGGATTTTTTAGTGACTAACGAACCTGTGTTGCAGGATGCGGTTCCTAGCATTGTGGTTTTGCAGATAACTATAGTGGGGGCTTTATTCTCCCTAATGAATCCATGTGAGTATCCTTTTATAAATTTATTTGAATTCATTTTTCTTGCACGTGTATGTAGTGTCATATGGCCACAAAAGTGGGGGCTAAATGTAGTGTAGAAAATTGTACCCCTTTCTAGGAGAAAGTACAATTTTATACTTTTTGGACCTATTTTAGTGACCTTTTCAATTATCCATTTTAAAAACCTTATTAATAGGCCCCTAATACCCTTTATTATGTATCCCAAGGCCTATTTTATTTATTTCCCGACACCACAACCCACATTGAATAAATGTTATTGATTAAATTAATGCCCCAACATTTATGGAGTCCTGAAGTTTTAGGTTAGGACCCATTTGCCCATGGGCGAATGGGTCCTCATTAATTGCCTTAAACTCAACTTTAAACATGTTTTTGGTGGCATTTCAAGGTCTCAAATTCAAATTTCAAATGTTAGCTTTCAGGATCTGATAATTGGAAAATTACAGAGGAAGCCTATAAAGCTAAGATTCACATTCATTTTACACTAGCAAGGAAGAGAAATTCACATGAGATCACGAGTATTCATATTCAAGAGCAAGGAGAAGTTATTCAAGCATTCAAAAGTGAAGTCTTGCAGTAGCATTTTAGTTGTTTTTTGTAGGTCTTCAAGCTCATTTTGATTTCAAGATCAAGCATTGTCAAAGGATTGATTGTAGATGCCTATAGAGAATCATGATGGATTCTAGGTTTTGGGAGATGCACTAGACATTCAACCAAGCCTAATGACTTGTTTCCTAAGTGGTTCCATCTTCTATTATCATTCTACTTTCTGCCTAAAGGTAGGTATAATCAGTTTTGTGACTTATTAGGGTGATTTGAGATCTCCAAAAGTAGATCTTCATCATTGTTCATGTTCATTTTAGGGATCCTATTCTGACACACTTGAGTAGGGATTCTTTGCATTATTAGTTTCCTAATCTTAGACCAAATTAAAGTTAGGGATTGCACACACATTTTATGTTTCAGTTCTATGTTTTTCATCAAGGTTTGACTAAAGCAAACCCCTATTCACCAACAAACAATAATTTTTTTTGCAAATTTTTCACATATCCGAATCTAGGAGCGAAGGTGTAGTGTTACAAGGAAGAATTGTAAGTTTTAGACTCAAATCTCATATTCAAAGTTTTCCAAAAAAATATACCAAGACCCATTTGCCCTAGGGCGGATGAGTCTATGTTAGGGTTGTAGAAATAGTAACTTGTGACAAGTGCACAACATTTATTCCTCTCATATTTACAAAAAACTTTATTGGTTCGTTTAGTTTTATGCTTAATCTACTAGATCCAAGTGATAGATTGCATTTTGGAGTTGATTTTCTATTTTTAATCTTTCTCCCCAAAGTATTGTTTGGCCTAGACCCCTGTCAGACACAAAAAGGAAATCTGAAGATTCCTCCATAGAATTGATTCTCCTAAGGGTACCTAGTTATTCAATTCTTTGTGGGGATCTCATTTCCTAATGAAATTAGAGTAGGACCCATTTTCCCTCTTTGGATCCACTTTTCCATTTTGGGAAACCTTAGATACCCCCTATTTTTCTATGTTTCAATAGTTATATGCACTATCCAAATAACCTTGATGTTTTCCTAGTCACTACCACTGGAGCTTAAACCAAGTGCCAATAATTACAACCATTTTCATAAATAAAAAGGTATTTAAATCAACCATTCCATCATCACTGAGTGTGTTGAGATCAAATGTGACCTCTACTTTTGCTTCCATATAATCTTTGCTAAAAAAGAATTAGTAATATATGTAGCCATACAACCCTAGGAAACATGTTATGAACTCTCACTCTATAGCCCACCTTCAACACTCCTTATAAATCTTCTAGAGAACACTTCAATTCCAAAGAAATGGGAACTGCTTATAGTGAGGTCACTTGATTTGACTTTGTTATATTGTTTATGAATTTTTCCACTATTTTCTAATCTAAGATGACTGAAGTGCACTAATTTTGAAGACAGTGCTACATAGGCTATCTTCATAGTTTTTATTTTTGTCATCCTTCGTTCATATATACTTCTTCAAGATTGAATATTTTTTATCTAGTTGTGTTTAGTTTAGAGAACAAGAAGAAATGGAGAGTTACATTTGTTTCACATTCGGTGTTTTAGGTTATTTGCTCTATATTGGCTCTTCAAAATCAATATTGCTTAAGCTTCAATGTTTATGAATGAGATGTAGTTGTGATTTGTTAACAAAATGGCTAATTTTTTTCACAGGAAATACCATATCCATGCTTCTATATATAGTTCCAACATAAGTCACTAGCATAAATCTTTTCTTTCTAATTATATTAAGCATTAGAATTTGAAGATTGTGTAGCTAGTTCTATTTGGGCTAATGTTGTTTAAGATGACATTATGACGTTTAGAAGAGTGTTGAGAAAAAATTCAATGAAAGACTTCTCAGGCATGCCATATGTGCTAGTTTTTCTCAACTGTATGTTCTACACATTGTATGGGACACCATTGATAAGTGTTAGGTTTGAGAACATACTTGTCTCCACAGTTAATGGAGTAGGAGTCATTATGGAGTGTTGTTATATCTTTGTCTATCTACTATTTGCTCCACCTAAGACCAAGGTATTCATAACACCTAATTGGGTATAGATACCAAAAGAGACGAAGATGATCTTAGATACTTTTTAGAGGAAAATATGGATAACATAGACAAGCCTTACATAATGAGATCTTGAATTTTATCTATACCTAATTAGGTGCTTGTAATTTTATGTGAATTCAAGATCTCAATATGTAAGTCTTGTCTATGTTATCCATGTAAATTCCTCTCTAAGATCATCTTCATCTCTTTTGGTATCTATACCTAATTAGGTGTTATGAATACCTTGGTCTTAGATGGAGCTAATAGCAAATAGATAAAGATATTATAACACTCTAGAATGACCCCTACTCCATTAACGGTGGAGACAAGTATGTTCTCAAACCCAACACTTATCAATGGTGTCCCATACAAAGTGTAGAGCATATAGTTGAGAAAAGCTTGCACATATGACACACTTCAAAAGTCTTTCATTTATTTTTTTCTCAAAACTTTTCTAAATGTGATATTATCACCTTAAACAACATTATCCCAAATAGAACCAACTACACAATCTTCAAATTCTACTGCTTAATACAATTAGAAAGAAAAGATTTATGCTAATGACAACATGAGAACTATATATAGAAACATGGATGTGGTATTTCCTATGAAAAAATCAGCCATTTTGTTAACAAATCACAACTACATCTCATTCATAAACATGGAAGCTTAAGCAATACTACATTTGAAGAGCCAATGTAGAGCAAATAACCTAAAACACCGATTGTGAAATGAATGTAACTCTCCATTTCTTCTTGTGCTTTAAACTAAACACAACTAGATAAAAAGTATGCAATATTGAAGAAGTATATATGAACCGAGGATGATAGAAAGAAAAAATATGAAGATAGCCAATGTAGCATTATCTTCAAAGCTAGTGCACTTTAGTGATCTTAGATTAGAAAACAGTGGAAAAATTCATAAACAATTTAAATGCTTTCTACCACTTTCATGAGCTTATTTAAAGATGAAAATTTTAGGAAAGTAATGGGTGGAATAGGAAGAGGATTGTCATTTTGTGGTTGTCCCTTCAATTCCAAAGAAATGGGAATCGTTGGAATGCACCTTTTACATAAGACCATCCCCACATAGAGTGGGCCCTCGAAGCAATCTTAGGAAAGAAAATTATCAAGGGCAACACTAGGTTAATTTAATATTCAAAGATTTATTAGAAACAATGGCCTTTGGATACGTTCAAGATTACCTGCTCACTCACTCAATCTATATCATTGGAATCATCAAAATATAGGTAAACTAGCATATATATTTATTAATAATATATATATAAATGTCGAGAGATATCTTTTTTGAGGTGTCTATTTTTAAATAAAAGTGCAATAGATGCCTTGAAAAGGATATCTCTCGACGTTTATATATATAATTGTAATATCTTGTGTATTCATTTATGAAGAATAAAAAATAATGTAAAATATATGAGATAGTATCATATTTGAAAAACAATCTTGGATACCAAATTGGGCATGAAGTGCTTGTGGAATCAGGGTGAAGGTATTAACAGTTTAGATTGGGTTGGAGAGCCATTAATATGATGGACTGAGAAAATTCTTTCTTCCTCTATTGACAAGTTCTGCATGTATTTACAAATGTTGGAAAAACCAAATCCAGAGGATATAGTGTAAGGTATCTAAGCAGATTCATGGATCTGGCACACAAGTTCAAGATGCACAAATTGAGGTTGGGCATTGAATATTTTTGGACTGTGTTGGTGGATGCCATGGGAAGCACTTAATTTAAATATCTCAACTGACTGTATGGAATGTATGGGCTACTTTTGGTGCTTAAGTTTTTCCCTTGGAGATGTTCACTGCCCGACATTGGTATAAGGGAGGGATTGAGATGATGGAAATTTGTAGCAAGTGGTGAACAAGAGGTTCTTTGTAGCAGATAAGCATTGCAAGTGTGTTGAAAGTAAACTCTCGATGAGCTCAGGAGTATTGTATAAAATAAATAAACATCTAGTGCAAGTTGTGGTATAAATAATTATATAAAGGAATAGATTAGAGTAAGCTTCCCTCCGAAAGAAAGATAAGTACAACTTTTTAAAAAATACCAAAAAGTTGCTTCCATTATGTGTCTATATTTCAAACATTTGTGCAGCACTATTAAAAAAGCTCTAACTGTTATGAATGTCTATAGAATTTCAGTGACAATCAAGATGTAAGGTGACATTTAAAAGAAAACCCTTTAACCCAAAAGCCCGGGAGAGTTGAAGAAGTTGAGAAGCTGCTACAGAGATTTTTGTATGTGACTTGCGAGATCCAAACCCAAGACGTGTGGCCCATACAATAAAATCCCAGGAATAGTAAAGACAAATGGATGAAATTTGGTTGTTTAGATGAGGCATTTCAGAGTGAGAGTGACAGTTTATAATTCTAAATCCTTCATAGTGACAATTGGGTCTTCCACAATGCTTAAGCATAGAAAATAGTTCTATTCATTTATAAACACTTTAAGAGATTCAGTCACAGATAAAGGAATGAAATATTAAAATTTGCAAATGCATGATGATCATTTTTCCTTCAAGCTTTGAATAAAATGAAACTATATGGGTATTGATTCTAATAATAGTTCAACTTAAAAATCTTTATAACAAAAGAGATGTTGCAAAAAAATTATCGCTATGCTTCCTCAATTGCACGTTGATCGTTAAATAACTTACTGGATCATCAAAGAGTTGTGATACTCCTATGCTCACAATGTCCCTATTGCTGGTTGGCTGGGCTTAAACATCATACACTAAGTTTTGACTACTTAGGTGGATGTGGGCCCATTCCTTTCTCCTAGCATCCAGTATTGTCTGTTTCCGTTCAAAACTGTCTGGCCTCCCATCCCATCATGTGCCTTGTCTATGCTTCCACATTTTACATACATGTCTAATAGAGAATTTCCAACTGTGATATTTAACAATAATCAACCTTCTTTAGACTTTGATGGACGTCAATACGTTGTTCTAGAGCTCCCATTTTTGCACAGGTGGGGAGTATGTGGCAAATAAAACTGATCGGGAGGGAAATTTGTTTGTTGCATCAGCTGCATCCTGAGCACACCCATGTCTTTTGTCTACTACATAAACCATTTGCGTAAATCAAGAAAGTCCATGAAAATACCTCACTGCGAGGTATTCCATGACAATGGTGATATAGGCAAGAGTGCCCTGCTTTATTTTATTCAATGGAACACACACATGGGAACAGGTCAAATCCAAACATTAACGGCGACTACGTTTTGAATGGAAACAGACAGGATGGGAGGCTAGACGGTTTTGAACAGAAATGGACAGTACTAGACACTAGAAGAAAGGAATGGGCCCACATCCACCTAAGCAGTCTGAGCACGCCCACAACAAAGAGATATCCTATAATCAAGGCATTCCATGAAAACATTTTTCATTGAAGCATTTTGTCAAACAGTTCACATGCCTTCCACATTTTGCATATCTTGCAATCATGACATTTTGTCAAACAATTTTTGTAGCCATCTTGTCAAAAATTTCACATGCCTTGTCTAAGCTTACACATTTTTCATACATGTCTAACAGGGCAGTTGCAGCTACAACACCTGATAAAACTCCTCTACCATAATTGATGTCCATACCCTGTTCCAAAGCTCCCATTTTCGCATAGGCTAGGAGGATGCTAGCAAAAGTTACAGAGTGTGGCTTTACACTAGCCAATCACATTTGGTTGAAAGTTCCTAAATCCTTTTGAACAAACATGATTTGTGCATGCCCTGCAATCATAACATTCCATGAGACATATTTATTTGAGTCATACAGTTAAATAGTTCATGTGCCTTGTCTATGCTTCCAAATTTTACATACACGTCGAACAAAACATTTCCAACTATGATATTTAACAATAATCAACCTTCTTTAGACTTTAATGGATGTCAATACGCTGTTCCAAAGCTCCCATTTTTGCATAGGTGGGGAGTATGTGGCAAAAAAAATTGATTGGGAGGGACATCTATTTGTTGCATCACCTGCATCTTGAGCACGCCCATGTCTTTTGTCTGCTGCAGAAACCATTTGTGTAAAGCAAGAAAGGCCATGAAAATACCTTGCTGTGAGGTATTCCATGACAATGGTGATATAGGCGGGAGTGCCCCGCCTTATTTTATGCGATGGAACGCGCACATGGGAACAGTTAAAATCCAAACGTTAACGGCGACTACGTTTTGAATAGAAACGGACGGGACAGGAGGCCAGATGGTTTTGAACAGAAACAGACAATATTGGACACCAGGAGAAAGGAATGGGCCCACATCCACCTAAGAAGTCTTAGCACTCCCACAACAAATAGATATCCTACAATCAAGGTGTTCCATGAGAACATTTTTCATTGAGGCATTTTGTCAAACAGTTCACATGCCTTCCACATTTTGCATATCCTACAATCATGACATTCTGTCAAACAATTTTTGCAGCCATCCTGTCAAAAAGTTCATGTGCCTTGTCTAAGCTTACACATTTTGCATACATTTCTAATAGGGAAGTTGCAACTAGAACACCTAAAAAAACTCCTCTACCGTGATTGATGTCCATACCCTATTCCAAAGCTCCCATTTTCGCACAGGATGGGAGGATGCTGGCAAAAGTTGCAGGGTGTGGCTTTACACCAGCCAATCGCATTTGGTTGAAAGTTCCTAAATCCTTTTCAAAAAATGTGATTTGTGCATGCCCTACAATCATAACATTCCATGAGACAGATTTATTTGAGTCATATAGTTAAATAGTTCATGTGTCTTGTATATGCTTCCACATTTTACATACACGTCTAATAGAGCATTTCCAACTGTGATATTTAACAATAATCAACCTTCTTTAGACTTTGATGGACTTTAATACGCTGTTTGAGAGCTCCCATTTTTTCGCAGGTGGGGAGTATGTGGCAAATAAAATTGATCGAGAGGGAAACCTATTTGTTGCATCACCTGCATCTTGAGCACGCCCATGTCTTTTGTCCGCTGCAGAAACCATTTGCGTAAAGCAAGAAAGGCCATGAAATACCTCTCTACGAGGTATTCCATGACAATGGTGATATAGGCGGGAGTGCCCCACTTTATTTTATGCAATGGAACGTGCACGCGGGAACAATTCAAATCCAAACATTAACGGCGACTACGTTTTGAACGAAAACGGATGGGACGGGAGGCCAAACGGTTTTGAACAAAAACAGACAGTATTGGATGCTAGGAGAAAGGAATGGTCCCACATCCACCTAAGCAGTCTAAGCACGCCCACAACAAACAGATATCCTGCAATCAAGGTGTTCCATGAGAACATTTTTCATTGAGGCATTTTTTCAAACAGTTCACGTGCCTTCCACATTTTGCATATCCTGCAATCATGACATTATGTTAAACAATTTTTGCAGCCATTATCAAAAAGTTCATGTGTCTTGTCTAAGCTTACACATTTTGCATACATGTTTAATAGGGCAGTTGCAGCTACAACACCTAATAAAACTCCTCTATCGTGATTGATGTCCATACCCTGTTCCAAAGCTCCCATTTTCGCACAGGCTGGGAGGATGCTGGAAAAAGTTGTAGAGTGTGGCTTTACACCAACCAATCTCATTTGGTTGAAAGTTCCTAAATCCTTTTCAACAAACGCGATTTGTGCATGCCCTGCAATCATAACATTCCATGAGATAGATTTATTTGAGTCATACAGTTAAATAGTTCATGTGCCTTGTCTATGCTTCCACATTTTACTTACACGTCTAATAGAGCATTTCCAACTATGATATTTAACAATAATCAACCTTCTTTAGACTTTGATAGATGTTAATACATTGTTCCAGAGCTCCCATTTTTGCACAGGTGGGGAGTATGTGGAAAATAAAACTGATCAGGAGAGAAATATGTTTGTCGCATCACCTACATCCTGAGCATGCCCATGTCTTTTGTCCGCTACAGAAACCATTTGTGTAAAGCAAGAAAGGCCATGAAAATACCTTGTTGCGAGGTATTCCATGAAAATGGTGATATAGGCGGGAGTGCCCCGCTTTATTTTATGCGATGGAATGCGCATACAAGAACAGTTCAAATCCAAATATTAATGGTGACTACATTTTGAACAGAAACTGACGGGATAGGAGGCTAGATGGTTTTGAACAAAAACAAACAGTACTAAATGCTAGGAGAAAGGAATGGGCCCACATCCACCTAAGTAGTCAAAGCTTAGTGTGTGATGTTTAAGCCCAGCCTTGCTGGCTACAACCTGCATTTTACCATTACAATCAATATTTTGAAGCTCAATTATCAGCCGCCTCTTTACCATTGAATGTCTGAGCCCCTAATTCAACCAACATTAAGAAATCACCTTGTAAAACCCTCTAGAAAACATACTACAAATAGCAGATTACAACATGAAAGAGGCTACAACCTACATTTCACCATTACAATCAATATTTTGAAGCTCAATTATCAGCCACCTCTTTACCATTGAATGTCTGAGCCCCTAATTCAACCAACATTAAGAAATCACCTCATAAAACCCTCTAGAAAACATATTACAAACAAAATATTACAACATCAAAGACAAGAACTTCATATATATGGTTGACACACTCTGCGAACTGTATAGCTCATACCTAAAACTGTTAATTTCTATAACCCAACAATAGATTAATTGCTCAATAAATTCACAGAAAGAAAAATGATTTATAACAATTAACACACCTGGTTAATTAACAACTAATAATAGCAGAAGCAAAAATAACATGAAGCCAATCACAAATAGACAATAACACAGATATACCCAGGAAACCCCAATGTGGGGAAAAACCTGCAAATGTTGGATCTTCTATTCAGCCTATGCCATAATTCTCCTATCCCTTTACAGCTACTAACCAACACATGTGCTAGCTCAAACTGTAACCAAAACAAGCTGCCATGCCTGACTCCAATCAAATTTGCAATCTTGGAATCTTTGGGATGAATATAGACTTTTCCCCTCTCAAAGGTCATGATGTAACCCTTGTCTTCCAAAGTAGAAACCGAGATTAAATTCTTTGTCATACTAGGGAAATTAAACACATCCTCCACCAACAAAGTTTTCCAGACTCCCTCTGAAACTTGACGGTGCCAATACCAGTTGCATGGTACTTGGCATTGTCTCTGAGCTCAATATAGAAATCCAGCTTCATCTCCTCCAACTTGGTGAAACATTCTCTGACTCTCGTCATGTGGCAAGAAGCCCCACTATCAATATACCATACCATGTTGGCAATTGAACTTGAGAGACAGGAAATGAGTGAAAACTCATTCTCAAATCATGATGCAAACTCATCCACCTCTGTTGTAGCAGCAACTTGCTTCTTGTCCTTATTTTTCTTATTCAGACATTGACTGGCATAGTGACCCATCTGATGGCAACAAAAACATTTTATCTTGCTTAGATCTTTCTTCTTCCCACTCTTGAAAGAAGAACCTTCTGATTGCTCTTTATTGGACTTCTTCTTACCCTTGCTTGCAAGAGCAAGATTTTCTTCATCTTGACCCTTCTTCATCTGATCTCCTTAATGAGCACCTTCATGGATCTCCTCCTGAACAAAATCATCCCAAAGTCTTGCCCAATCAGGTAGTCAATCTCTGCCGACAACACACTTGACAAACACTTCCCAGTGCTTTGAAAAACCATTCAAGGCTATACGCACCAACTCATCTTCATTAATCATCTCTCCAATAGCAGCAAGCTCATCCCTGACCTGTGTCAACAAATGCAATTTGAGACTCATCTTACGACTCTGATAGTCTGACTCTGATAAAGTTTTGTGAGTGTATCCCACATCTCCTTGGTGGTGTCTTTCCCTGATAAATGAGGAATTAAATGATCTCTTACTCCATCCAAGATAATCCTTTGATCCTTGGCCTCTTTGACTTCATGTGAATCTAAGGCAACAGGATCATTTTTTGGTGGAGTCACTTATGTGCTAGTATAGATCCACAACCTATTCTCCTTGAGAACAGATGTAATCCGAACCTTCCACTGCAAGAAGTTAGACGAACCCTTGAGCCTATCCTCGTATCGAACACTAGTTTCCATAGCCACAAAAAAAAGAACTGGAGACAAAAATATGATTTTTTTTCTTAAAATTTGTGTCACAAATCTTGGCTCCGTATTCAGAGTTTAGTGCTCTAATACCATGTTAATTTCTATAACCCAGCAACAGATTAATTGCTTAATAAATTCATAGAAAGCAAACTGATTTATAACAATTAACACACCTGGGTTAATTAACAACTAATAACAGCAGAAGCAAAAATAACATGAAGCCAATCATAAATAGACAATAACATAGATATACCCAGGAAACCCCAATGCGGGGAAAAACCTGCAAATGTTGGATCTCCTATTTAGCCTAACAGCAAACTTTTCTTTCAAAAATACAATATGAGTTTGCTACAACAATCTTATATTTATAGAGCCTAGCTTCTTTACTTAGCGTGCAAGGAAAGAATCTTTCCTTTCTTTGGCTTTAATTACACATAAAATCACTCTTGGATTTATCTTATCCTCACAAACTCGAAAACATTCTATTAAAGAATAAAAATCTTGATGTTGCTAAAAATCCAACTCAAATTGTTTTAAAGCATATCTAACTCAAGTTGCTTTAAAGTGATTTAAAGCATATCCAACTCAATTTTCTTTAAAACAAATCCACATCCCACCTTTTGAGCTACAAAAATCAACAAAAACCACTCCAGACAAGATGGTGCAGAGAAAGATGATGGTAATATTGTTCTGATTCCAATGCTCCCTCAAGCACAAAAAAATATAACCTGAGATTGTCACGGAAAAATTGAAGCTGTGGAAGTTGTTGCTTCGTCACCCCCCTGAGCTGAGTAATGCTTTCACCTGCAAAACCTTCCAATCTTTCTTATGCATAGATCTTTCTTCGCTCCTTCCCTTTCAATGGGAAAGTGTAGTTTCAAAGTTTCTTAATAGACATGAAGTGCAGAGTTTATTGCCACCAACGATCGGTTGCATTCTCTTGTCTCTTTGACTTCCATCTTCTCTATTATAGTGTGTCCACTTCCATTCATATCTTGTCTGTTACAATCTCCTCCACATCCATGTTGACTACCAACAGTGCACATCAAAATATTTTCCAAGTCATCATTCAAACAAGTAATGCCTAGTTTTTTTTATGGACCATTATATAGGGCCCAAATATCATGGTCATATGGCATATTTAGGCTTTATTTGTAAAATATAAATATAAATTTTAAGAAGACTATCAAATTAAAAGGGAGAATTCTATTAAAAACACAATTTGGATTCCATAACAATTATCATGGAAAAATTTGTTTAACAAGCATGGTAAATCAATCAAATACAAAAAGTTACTATAGTTAGTTTAGAGAAGTAATATATAAAATTTATTGATGCATTTCATTTATATAGAAAATAATAGGTAAACAAAAATCTACTATAGTTAATGTGGAGATGTAAAATTTGGTGTAATAAAACTAAATAGGTAAAAAAGCATTGCATAGGATAAAATAATCCCACACTTTATTAGTGAGCGATACTAATTTTGATTATAAAATGATTAAATAATATAACATCATGCTATTTTTTACATCTCATGTATCAAAATTATAACATCATCATGTGTCTTATACATGTCATAAAATGCTTTATTTTGTTTTGGGAAATATATTGCTCCTTATAATATAAAAATAATAAATGAGAATGATCATAATGAATGTTGCCACTCAGCCCTACATGAAAACTCCCTAGTTACAATATAGGTAACAATTGCACTCCCACCATTGCCACATATCAAGCTCACCACCACCACATCATTGATCATGTATATAATATACTTTATTATCAATACACATAATATTATAATTTATAAACACAAAAATTACTACAATTTTAAGGTCTATTGAATGATATAATTACCTTGGGAGGTGTGAATGGTGAAGAAGAGAATATGTTGTTTCCCTCATATCAAACATCCTCCCTCATCCATAAAATTTTCTCTCTCAATTTTATATAATGGTTGAGGCTAGAAAGAATGAAGAGTGGATTTTTTTAATATCCTCAAGAGCATAACAATGATTGATCCATGAGGAATTGAGTGTCCCTCATATATATAGAGTGTTTGTTGTACCTAAATATCAATGTGCTCTCTCAAACAACTTTACCTCTAGATATGAGATAAAAATAGTCACTCATGTTCAATATAAACTAGTAGGGTATAGATGGGGGATGAAACGAGTATATATTTCATTGGCATGGATGATCACACATAAAACTCTACTTGAAAATCAAACATAAAAAATTTAATACACCATAAATGAGTGCAACCAAATTAGAGTGATAACAAATATTTTACCTTGGAAATGGGTAGATATGAGTTCTTTGTGGCCTTCTTTCTAGCCTTCATCATCAACAACTATTCACTTCACTAAGAAATATAAAGGTTTCCACGAGAATGTAGTTGTTGATTGCACAAATTGAACATAAAAATATGTTTTTTAGGCACACTAATAGAAAATATGAGGGTGGTTGGGATGTATACTCAACACTCTATTCATGGGGTGGTTGTAATATAACTTGGAGTGGCCTCCTCCACATTGTTTTTTTTATTCTTTAGGAACTAACAAAGGAAAATATCATCATTTCTGTCCTATTCAATATATTTTAGGTGACAATTAGTATACTATGATGAACATAAGTAAAAATAATAATTATATTATAATATTGATAATAGTAAATGGTTGTGCCTCACTACCCTATACACTTGATAAATCATGCCTCCTAACTCCTATGAGTGATATTTTTCCTCTTCTCCATGTTTTGTTCACTAGCCTAAGTAGACAGGGCAATGGTAATAGTTCAACAACGCTCCTTTATCAAGTTAAAAATATAAATTACCCCTTCTTTAGACATGGATTTTTTATGAAGACATACCCGTTGAAGCAAGATTTAGATCTTAAAAAGGAAATATACAAGTTGTTTATCAATATACCTCTACATGATTTCCATAGGCATTGGTTTTTTATTCTCATTTCAATTCAACCAAGTTCCTTCTATGAGATAGGAAGCCTCCCATACTCAATCATTTGTCATTTTCTAAATATATGCAAGGCTCAAAATGGTTGAACCCCCTCTTCTAAGTGAGTCTATAAGGGTGGATACAATATTATTGAAGTCCCTTATTTTGTATACTAGTGACAATAATCTTGTACTCACCAAATTGGTATTAACCATTCATGTCAAGTTCACACACAATAAAATAAATAAAAATTTAGTTGATATTGAAAGGAAATACTAATTAGGTGGTTCCCTTATTCAATCCCCCTATAAATGGGCCCTCATCAGCAATCTCGCAAATAGCAAAAGATCCAACCTATAAAATAGAATTAAATTTTTCAAAAAAGAAAAAAGAAAACTATTAAAAAAATTATTATATATATATATATCAAACAATATTTCATACAACTATTTGAAGGGAACCAAAGTAATAGAATCAACATAAATAGCTAGAGTAAACTGCTCTCCTCAGATTAAACTATAGCATCAACATCCTATAAACAACAATAATCACATGAAAAGTTAAGTACTATTGCATTTATTAGTGACATTTAATTGAACATACCAAAAAGTGATCCAAGATTTGGAAAGTAAGGTATACCTTGTGCAAAAAAATTTATTGCAATGATGATAATTCAAGGAAAGGAATGGACTCATCCATAGTAGCAAGTATTCCAATCTCACTCCCTAAGGAACCCACATTTTCTACTTATCTACAAAAATTGACAAAGTGTGTGATTAATTTAAGATATAATATTTAAGAAATAAATTCAAATTAATAGTATCTATAAATTAATGACACATTTTTTAAAGTAGAAATTATGCCACTTCTACATAGGTTTAACAAAGTATGCAACCTATGGCTATCCATAGAATAAATCATTCTTTTGCATAAATTGATACTCATCATTGTTCTTCTACCCTCCACATTATTGGTATCAAATGGATAAGTATTGTTTAGTTTTATTTCATGTGAAAAATAGAAACCATAATCAATTAATTGGATATAATATCATAAAAATTTGATTTACAAGAGCAAAGAAACTTAATGTAATTAAATACAATGTGTGAGTCCTCATTAAATATCTTGTAGATCTAAGAGTGATCTATCAAATATCCTTTTGATATAATATGTCCCTCTAAGTAAATATATGAAACTTATGGCTTGAAGATGCACATAGTTCAAACTAATTAGTTGAAACTTATCGAAAGAATTGGCCTCAAAAATAGAACTATGTAATAAACTAAGAAGTATTACACCCATCCATAACTATAAGAATTTTAAATTACCAAGCATATAATTAGTGTGGATTCAAATGTAGCTTCAATCAATTGGGTAAAGAATCTGCCATAATTCATATGATAACCTAATGTATGCATTGTACACATATGAAATCAACAATAAATGTGACACTTTCAAGGAAAGTGATATAATTGGATATGAAATCACTCAATTAATATGAAAGGTATCATTGTAAGAACAAAATTATATTAAATCTTCATAACTTTCTCAAGACTAACACTAATATTGACTTCACAATGCATATATAATATTTTGCAACATGACTATCTTAGGTTTTTGTGTTTAAAATTTTATACAAGTTGTTTACAAAGTATACTAGAGTAGATTTTTATATTTTTCTTCATTATAATTTAGAGTGATCAAATATAGTTCACAAATAGCTCAACATTTTTTGTATCTTTACGCTACCACTAAGTGACTTGCATATGTTTGTAAAATGATTTAAATAATAAAATTTAAAATATATGGTTAGAATAATTGGTAAGGTATTTTTAGGTAATTGTGGAATGAGATTTATAAGGAATTAAAAAAATACATGAAGATGTGAGTTAGATTTTTCTTACAAGTTCTACAACACCAACTTTAATAACATTCATCTTTAATCAAACATGCAAGCTAGATTTAAATTCATGGTAGAGTTGTATTTATGGACCCTTGTTATCGAAAATAATTGGCATTCTATAGTCAAGTTGAGGGGTTTTCATTTATAATTTCACCCATGGAAGAAAATTTAAAATTATGAATCAAGCTTGCTTCACATAAGATAGTGGAATAATCTTACTTATCTACATGACAATATAATTTGTATGTAGCATGTTTGGCAAGGATGATCCTAATTCTATGGTTAATCCATGTCTTCTAGAGAATTTATTATCTAACAAAAATCCCCTTCCACTATACCTCAACAAATGTTGATACCTCATTCTAAAGATCCCATTTAGTAAAGTGTGTATAAGGAGTGTGCCCATGTTAACCCTCAATGTAAGGACACACATGGGTGATTGAAATATGGACGTATGCCAAGTAGGATCATGTTACAATTACAAGTACCACAAGAGAGGTTCCATATAAGTAGTGATATATTGATAGTTAATATATAACAATGACAAATATATAATGTAAGATGTAAACATGTAAAATCTTGGTATGATTAAGCTATAATATAAATATCTTCTTTAACAAAAGAGTAAATAATTACTTTACTTATAAGATATATCTTACCTATAAAAAAAAAAATTTAAATTAATTTCATATTAATAATTATAATTTAAAGAATATCATTGATTATTCATTAAGTTAGAAGTTAGAACTCACTTGGTTTAGGTATATATAGGTATTTCTCTTTCTATGGAAAAGAGTGTTGAAAATAACAATTGTGCCCATGTAACCTCTAAGAGATCCCAAATGAATATTTCAATTGAAGCTAACTATAATGATAAAGAAAAATAATTAGAAGTTTGGTCCTTGAAAAGAATGGGGTTTAGTCCTCTTTAAAAATTGACTATTTTTCTCAACATTTTAAAAAACAAACCTCAAAATTAAATAGATTTAAGATTATTTTTTGTTTTAAAAACTTTATTAGTAATCTAAAAGGAAAGGAAGAATCCTAATAACCTATAATTTTGAAATATGAAGTAGCATTCTTATCACAACTTGAAGATGGGGTAGCATTCTAATTATGACTTGCAAAATCTAGTTATAATAGTAAAATAAATAATAGTGATTGTTTTAAGAGGGAAAGAATATCAAATTTGAACGAACATTATTTAAGACCAAGTTTTACATAAATTGAATATATCATAAGATAACACATCTTAAAAGAAATAATTAATAAATAATATATTACTTAACTATAAAATGATGTGGCTAATCTCTAGATAAAATGCACCTATGTACATACAAAAATGCATAAAACCATACATAAAAAAACCCATAGAAACATACATAACATGACTAGATGGCATAGTGTGAGGCCCACCAGATGGATGATAAAAGTGACAGAACTGACAGACGAAAGGAAATGTTGCGGTGAGGAAAGTGAGGTGTCCCATCACTTTGAATTACGTCGATGTTTTTTTCCTTGTGCAAGAAGCTATCCATTCATCGTGGGTGGGAAGGATGCTAATGTGATTAAGACATGCATTTTAAATTTTAACAAGTGTTGTTCTTGGAAAACACTTTGTGTTCTAGGTTTTCTCATTCTGCACACTAAAAGCAAAACGTTTGAGAGCAAGGGGGAATTACAGGCAAGGGAGACAACCAACCGAGTTGAGGTGAGGGGTTTGTAATTGACTGTATGTACATAGCTGAATTTTTGTATGTTTTTATGTATGTTTTCATACATTTTTGTATGTACATAAGTGTGTTGTTGTGGGTTGCAGGTTTCTTAGTGTTTTGCAAATTGGAATTTTAGAAAATAGTATGAATGTCTTGAAAATATTTTGTTATTAAGACTATAGGAATGTAATGAAATGAAAACCATTTTATAAACACCCATCGTTTTCCAACAACCTTTAACACTTTGTGTTGTCGGCTCTTTCATTCTGCAGGTTGAAAGTGAAAGGTTAGAGAGTGGAGTTGCGGGTGGGGGAGAGGAAAAACTAATAGAAGTGAGGTGAGGCATTTGTAACCAATTGGGTTATTACTTCTAAAGGGTTTTAAAACATTATGTGGGTTGGTTTTTTTAAAGGGTTTTCAAATGTTAAGTGGGTTTAGGGTTTCAAAAAACCTAGTGTTTTGCAACTTGGAATTTTACAAAACAATATGAATGTCTTAAAAAGCTTTTGTTATTCAAACCATCAGAATATAATGATAGGCATTGTTTTGTAAACACCCAGTGTTTTCCCACAATTATTATCATTGTGTGTTGTCAGCTTTTCAATTCTGCAGGTTGAAAGTGAAAGATTGGAGAGCAGGGGGAGACCAAAAAAACATATGAAGTGAGGTGAGGGGTTTTTAACCATTTGGGTTGTTACTTGTAAAGGTTTTTAAATCATTATGAGGGTTTTTATTTGTAAATTGTTTTCAAACACTAAGTGGGTTGCAGGTTTTGTAAAACCTAGTGTTTTGCATCTTAGAATTTTACAAAATAGTATGAATGTCTTGAAAAGATTTTTTTATTTAGACCTTAGGAATGTAATGAAAGGCACCGTTTTATAAACACCTGGTGTTTTCCAAGAACCATTAACACTCTGTGTTTCACCACTTTCAACAAGTTTATTCATTATTAGTGATAATGGAAAGAAATTGGTGTTCTTGCTATTTGTAATGCACATGTACATATATACAAGCTTAAAAACCACAAGGGTTTGGGTATGTTGTGATACGGGTTGCAATTTTATAAACACCCAATGTTTTCCATTTCATTGTATTGCACATCTTTCAAACTGAAAGCATTACTTCACATTACATAACTAATAAGTAGATCTTAATAGATAGATGAAAATTAAAATTGCTACAGGCTATTTCATGCCGAACGACCATTGGCTGCCGCCACGCTGCCACGCCCGCTGGCTGCCGGCTGGCCAGCGCTGCCGGTTCACCGGGCGCGCACACAAAAGTCGATCGAATCCATGGAATTTATCGATTGATGAATTGACACCAGATCGATTAACCAGACGATTGATCTATCTCGATGATCCGATGGGATCCATGGATCGATTTGCCGATATTCCGATGAAATTTGTCTGATGAAAGAACATTAAAGTAAATGAACCGGCGAGAAAAATGGTTCCCAGCAAAATGTGGTCTTATGGTATTTTCGGAACGTCGCCAAGCCATGTATTGGGAAATGAACTATTTCTAATGCATGAGCTTAATCTATGGCTTTCCATTATGTTTTGCATTATTAATGGCCTCCCATTATTTTTGTATAGCCAATGTATATTAGAGTTATATCGCGCATGGAGACCCTAAATTTTGTTACAAAATGGGAACACCTTATTTACCTAATGGCTGGCTCACGTAGATATATATTATCATCTTCAATAGATGTATCAATAATATATTCTAAAACTATACCCACAACTATAGGGAACTCCACCTATGAAACCAAATACTATTCTCAAAGATCCATTCATACTCGAGTGATACCAGTAGTCGCTAAATTGCACTCTTCTATTTCCGAATCCATGGCAGACCCACATTTGTTTGCGCTTCGCAAAACAAGCCATTCATGAAAGCATATTAGTAAGCATAGTGGAAGCGGGCAACAACACAGACAAGGAAGTGAACCGCTTGAAAACCCCTTCAAATGTGGTCTCGCTATCACAAATAAGAAACGCCATGACAAGCCATAGACAAGGAAATGAACTACGGTATTTGCGATTGCTTATCTATGACGCCATCACCTGGTTTTTGGCGCGATATATACTCATCTTTCGACACGTGCTTTCCAACTCGCAACGTACGTATATGGTTGTTGAAAACATTGTGTGCTTTACTAATGAGAATTAGATACTGCGGCATTCCAACACCATGGTGATGGAACGCTATGACAATTCATATGGACAATAAACTTTTTTTCTATGTTATGATTTTTCATTCCATGTCATGCCACCTGCCTGGGTGACATACCAATTCATTGACCATAGTTTTCCAACTCAACTCATACCTATACCATATGGTTGTTGGAAAATTGTGGTTAATATCAACTACCATTTTCCAAAAAATAAATAAATATTCGCTGTATTGCATGGTAAGCGTCTGAAGTTACGAATACTCTTTTTTCTAAAATGCACCATAAAAAACCGGTGTTATGAATACTTTTTCAAAATCAAATTGGCAAACACTGGGTGTTACCCACTTACTATTGTAAAACCAAATCTAAGTACAGAAAAAGAGAATCATTTGGGTGGAGACATGAAAGTCTTATCTGAAACATATGAATTATGTAATCATAAATACACTTGTTGCAAATAACTTGTTTAAAAAACATATGAATTATGTAATCATAAGTACACTCAAATTTGGCCAAAAAGCAACTACAAAGGTACATAAAAGTATTCAATAAACTCAAAACTCTATCCCTTTGCCTGCAACAAATCAAACAAAACCCCAAAAATATTTGTTATGAGAATTCTATGGGATGCTAGTAATAAAAAATAAGACATACTAGAAAGTATGTAATGAAAAAGGAATATGCTCTAAAAACTCTTGGGAAGAAGCAAACCAAAGTGAATGAGACAGATAATGTATTGACTAAAGAGGTTCTTCCTGCTCATGAGAAGTTGAGGAAGGAGCATGTGCATTATGTGCAAGGGGAAAATGGCTTGATGTAGAATTGGATTAACTCGAAAGGTTTCATCTTGCATATGAATTTTTGCAAGCAAAGAAAGAGAGAGAGATGATGCTATAAGTGGAGTTGAACAAATGAAGCCAAGAATTCTTGAAGTTAGCAATTCCATGGAACAAATACAATTAGAAATGGATGATAAGGAAAAGGAAAAACTAGATCTAAGTGCAAAAAAAAGAGAATTGGGTGGAGGCATGAAAATCTTATCTAAAAAGGAAGAAAAGTTCTATAACGAGCTTTCCAAAAGAAACATCAACATAGTCTATTGATAAAGACACTACAAAAACTCACCTAAAAGCAACTGCAAAAGCACATAAATTTTTTAAAGAAATTCCAAACTATATCTAAGAAAGGGATGTTGTTGTCCTAAGGGCTGATGAGGGAGCAATTTATCTAAATCTTGAAGCAAAAGATATGAAAAAGAAGTTAGAAGATCATGAAAGGAATAGCAGGGGGTGTTAAGAGGTAAGAGCAGTGGTGACAAGGAAAAACATATTGATGATCAATTTGTAGATGGAAAAGCAATAGTTAGAAGTGTTGAAAGTGGAGCAAAACAATCAAAGACTAAAATTAACTGATTAGAAAAGGAATTAAAACATAAGAAGAGGTTGACATGATCAAAAGAAGAGGAGCTTAACACTATTTGGAGAGAGCTGCAATCTAAAAGACAAGAATTTGACAAAACAAAGACAGCAATGGAAGGTGTTTCCCATGAAGAAGGGCACATGGAGACATTAGAAAATGAGTGTTTCCAAGAATCTAACGCAATTCCCAAGTTGAAGGATGATATTAGGCTCCTTGAGACTCAATTAGGAAATGTTCAATTTACCTATAATGGTCTTGTAAAGCATTTTGATAGGTCAAAAGTCAAAGGTGTTGTTGCATAACTTATAAAAGTTAAAGATGCCACAACAATAGCAACATTGGAGGTTGGTGGAGGAGGGAATTTGTGTTATGCGGTAGTGGATACGAAACAGACAGGAAAGCTCCCACTTCAAAAAGGACACGTACATAGAGGAGTAACTATTATCCCTTTAAACAAAATTCAAGCCCATACCATTTGATCAACAACTCAACAATCAGTAGCCAAATTGGTGAGCAATGGAAATGCAAGGCTACCACTATCTCTTGTTGCATATGAAGATGAAATTGAAGCAGTTATGCAATTTGTATTTCCTAGTGCATGAGTTTGCAACAATTCAAATGCTACAAATGGGACATTTTTCAACCAAGTGGTCTTCTTAGTGGTGGAAGTCACAAGCAAGGAGGTGAATTGTTAAGGTGCCTTCATGTATTGTCTCAGGCAGTGTCTCAACGTGTTATTCATCAAAACATGCTAGCAAGAATTGAAGCAAAAATTGCAACATGGTTGCCATTGGAAAAGAGGATTTCACATTTGAAATCTCGACTACACCTAAAGTCCTATGATCTTTCTCTTTTTGAAAATAGACATCACAAAAATGAGCACCATACATTGACTAAATTGGTTGCTAGAGTGGAAAAAAGGCTACAAATATGCAAGATCAAAGCGTTAACAAAAGATGAACATCACAATACATGTGTTCCTCAACTTGTTGCCCATCAAAAAGAAATGCAAGATTACAAATTCATTTTAAATATTAATATTTGTAAAATGTTGGAATTAACATATGAACGGTAATGCTTTACATAAGAATAAGAGATCAGTAGTTGGGATTTTCTACCATGGCCCTTGTACTAGGAGAAGGGAGAAGTTTGTCAACTTCCATCGTATTGAATAAATGAGGAGATGTTTGGAATCTGTGCAAGTTTCATAAAAGCATCTATTAACATCCCACACTGTATTTTCCAACTTACAATTATTCAATGCAATTTTTTTACCTTCATATGTTTGTAACTCCACCCCAAACTCTACACCCTTGAGCATTCAACAAGAATCTAGAAGTGAGTCACAACCCAATGTGTTTTCCAACCTACAACTATTATGTGCATTTTCTGTTCCAAACATATGGAGATATTCAAATGAAATGTTTACTCAAACTAAGGGTTGTTATAAAATATGAAGGTGAACTTCAATACATTGTTTTGTTACATTCTATAGAACAGAAAGTGCTCATTGAATAGGAATTGAGAAGTGAGCCACAACCCACTATGTTTTTCAACTTGTAACTATTTTATGTTTTTTCTCTGAACTAAACATATGAAGATATTGAAATGGAATATTTGTTGCAACTAAGGGTTGTTATAAAATATGAAGGTGAACTTCAATACATTGTTTTGTTACACTCTACATAACAAAAAAGTGCTCATTGAACAAGAATTGAGAAGTGAGTCACAACCCAGTGTGTTTTCCATTCTAAAACTATTTTGTGCATTTTTTGTTCCAAACGTATGAAGATATTGAAATGGAATGTTTTTTGAAACTAAGGGTTGCTATAAAACATGAAGGTGAACTTCAATACATTGTTTTGTTACACCCTGCATAACAGAAAGTGCTCATTAAACAAGAATTGAGAAGTGAGTCACAACCCTATGTGTTTTTCATCCTACAAATATTTTGTGCATTTTTTGTTCCAAACGTATGAAGATATTGAAATGGAATGTTTGTTGAAACTAAGGGTTGTTATAAAATATGAAGGTGAACTTCATTACATTATTTTGTTATACTCTGCATAACAGAAAGTGCTCATTGAACAAGAATTGAGAAGTGAGTCGCAACCCACTATTTTTTCCAACCTGCAACTATTATGTGCATTTTTTGTTCCAAACATATGGAGATATTCATGTTGATGTAATTTTTACTCAAACTACTTGGGTTGTTATAAAATATGAAGGTGAACTTCAATACATTGTTTTGTTATAGTCTACAAAACAGAAAGTGCTCATTGAACAAGAATTGAGAAGTGAGTCACAACCCACTGTGTTTTCTAACTTGCGACTAATTATGTGTTTTTTCTCTTCCAAACATATGAAGATATTGAAATGGAATGTTTGTTGAAACTAAGGGTTGTTGTAAAATATGAAGTTGAACTTCAATACATTGTTTTGTTACACTCTGCATAACAGAAAGTGCACATTGAACAAGAATTGAGAAGTGAGTCACAACCCTATGTGTTTTCCATCCTATAACTATTTTGTGCATTTTTTCATTCCAAACATATGAATATATTGAAATGGAATGTTTGTTTAAACTAAGGGTTATAAAATATGAAGGTGAACTTCAATACATTGTTTTGTTACACTCTTCATAACAGAAAGTGCTCATTGAACAAGAATTGAGAAGTGAGTCACAACCCACTGTGTTTTCCAACATGCAACTACTTTGTGCATTTTTTGTTCCAAACATATAAAGATATTGAAATGAAATGTTTTCTCAAACTAAGGTTTTTTATAAAATATGAAGGTGAACTTCAATGCATTGTTTTGTTATAGTCTACATAATAGAAAGTGCTCATTGCATGTGGTTACATTTGTAAGTTGACATAAATAATAAGACTTGAGGTGGCATTTCCTGCCATTATTTGATGGAATTTGACATTTTTTATAATGAAATTTTACATGGCAACAAAAAGTGTCATATAAAATCTTCAAGAACATAGTCTTATATTTTTTTAATTAAGAGGGGTAAATGCTTTTGACTTGGAGCTATGAACAGGTGAGGTCACCAATGGGGGACCTCATCCTCAATATAAATTGTCAAAAACTACACCCCAATGGGATTTGAACCTTGATGGAAAGATTAATAATACAAATTAACAAATGCACCATGCCACTACTGGCAAAAGACCATAGTCTTCAAACATACCAAAATAATGTAATTCCACACCAATAATTACATGATCAAAGACTAAATGCAAAATGATTGTTCTCAACCTCTCTCATCCTCTCCTACACTACCTTTTATGTTCAATTGAGGAGACGCTCAGATAAAATCTTATAGGCTTCTTTGGGTCCTGAGCACTCATGGTGGGATGATTCCGCTTGCATGGATCCTCATTTTTGTACATGTAACAAACTATCTTTTATGTGTAATTGACGAGATGCTCAGATAAAATATTATAGGCTTCTTTAGTTCCTTGGCACTGACGGCAGGGTGATTCCACTTGCACAGATCCTCGTTGTTGTACGTGTAACAAGAGGATTCTAGGAAGCCTCTACTTTGACCATTGCACTTTCAACAACTTCAACCTATAACAAACCCATCAATATAAATGACTACATTCAACAATTAATGTATGGATATAAGGAAAAGGAAAAATTAGATCTAAGCGCAAAGAAAGAGAATTAGATGGGGTAGAGATGAAAGTATTAACAAAAAATGCAGAACTTTCGTAACAAATTTATATATATGAAATGAAATCCTTTATATGTACCTATAGAGGAAAAATACAATTGGAAATATATGAGAAGGAAAAGGAAAAATTAGATGGACCAAGAAACATCATCAATAAGGTCAAGGCCCGATTTTATTGCTTCTTTGCTAGAAATTAAAGGAAATTAAGAAATTTGTAGGTTGGTGTACAATTTAGACTTGAAAATGTGCCTCATTCTAGTACATTGATGTATTCAAAATAGATGATAAGGAAAAGGAAAAATCAGATCTAAGTGCAGAAAAAGAGAATTAGATCTTTGTTGCCCAGTCGAGGAACAATTTCCTATCCCAAATGGACACTAGCTTGGTCACACCTGCCACTTCCTTGTTCATCCTTTCCCTATAATATCAAGAATGTTAACATCACATCAAATTCAAATGCATGCATCCAATTCATTGAAAATATGAAAATACACGTTCAAAAGCAGATTTCAAAATTACCCTTTCTTCCACTTTCTTCCCCTTAAGGAACCAAGGATAGTGTGTTTTCCAACACTGCAAATAATGTGAACATTTTTTTGTTGCAATTAGATGAAGATAGTGAAATGCCTTTTTACTATACAACCAAAGAGTTGTTCCAAAATTTGAAGGTGTAGTTCATTACATTCTTGGTGCGTAGGAAAGAAAAACACATCATAAGGAAATATTTGACAGGGGACAGTGTGTTTTCCAACATAGCAAATAATGTGAGCTTTTTTTGTTGCAATCAGATGAAGATAGTGAAATCCCATTTTTACTTTACCAAGGAGTTATTCAAAAAATTTGAAGGTGGACTTCATTACATTCTCGGTGGGTAGGAAACATTTTTTTTTGCAAGGAAATAACAGACAGGGGGACAATGTGTTTTCCAACATTGCAAATAATGTGACATCAACAACCAACCTACCATAAATAATAAGACTTCAAGTGGAATCACCTATAGGTATATTTGATAAATTTAAAATACATTGAATGCACAACTTATATACACATAGCCAAACAATGCACTAATTGAGTTATTATATCTACCTTCCCATCCTCCACATCACCCTGTGCTTCATTCACACCCTCCTCATCCTTAGGTTCTCCCTCTACAGCCTCTTCCTCTTTATCGTCAACTATGGAATTAGCGTGATTGTCTCCCTGATTCTTAACCTGAATCGAAGGAACAATATACTGTCAAAATCAACATATTTGTAATAGAAATGAAATTTTCTAAATGAAATTGTAAAGCATTCTGATGGATGCATTGGAAGGAAAGAGTAATTGGAAGTTCACAATCAATTACCAAACATGTCGTTGCCTCAACATTCTCCTCAAATGAGGGGACATTCTTTGTACAACCTTTTTTACTAGAATCAATCACGCTCATGCCATTGTCCATGATTGAAGTGGAAGAGGGTGCAGAGTGCGACCTGAATCAAAGGAACAATATATTGTCAAAATTAGCATATTTGTAACAAAAATGAAATTGTAAAACATTTTGACTATGAAGTGATCATAACTTTCTATCACAAATTCAAATTAATCAGGAGGCTGGAAAGGTTGTACAAAGGTAGATCTTACCCACACATCTATTGAATGCAACCATCCTGAAGGAGATGTGCCACTACACACCCTGTTAGGTGTGTCAGCCACCTCAATAGCATCTGTCTCTATACAAAGCACTTTCCCTTTTAAAGTATGCATCCATGGTTGGCTATAATATGTTAAAAATTGCAAGTGTTACAAACAGTTAAAGTTCCAAAATTTATTGCACTAGATTTGTTGTAAGCAAGCATATATTTTTCAATCATAAGAAACAAAATTTTAATGTGGACTTCATTACATTCTTGGTACATAAGAAACAAAAAAATTTCACAAGGAAATAACTAACAGGGGATGGTGTGTTAAAATCCAACACTACAAATAATGTGAGCATTTTTTTTGTTACAATCAGATGAAGATAGTGAAATATGATTTTTACTGTTACAAATAGAATTTAATACCATTATTCATTTGAAATTATTGATTATGAGAAAAATAGTTTCCCACATATATACATACAAAATATTTATTTCTATACTTTATTGAATACCATTGACGAATTTATTAAAAATTGTCCAGCTCAAACGATTTAAATGTCAACCTTTTTCTTTCATTTATAAGCAAGCTACCATAAACAATAAGAATTCAAGTTGTGTTGCCTACTGGTATATTTCAAATTAACATAAATAGAATGCACATAATATACACACAGCCAAATGATGCATCCGTGGTTGACTGTAATATGTAAAAAAGTTACAAGTGTTATGAATAGTTAAAGCTCCAAATATTTTTGCACCATCTATTGTAAGCAAGCATATATTTTTTCAATCATAAGAGGAATTTCAAACACAATTTTTAGTCTACCTAAGACTTGTGATAAATTTTGAAGGATCCTTTCATTACATTATTTATGTTTAAATAAAATAAACTTTTAAATACATTCATACTATCAATATAATTACCGGTGGGGGATACATAAAAGTATCCAAAATCAACTAAGGTGTGACCAACCAATTGGGTTCTTACTGTGTAAGTAACCAAAATATTTTCATTACATTCATATTATCTATGTGTAATTGCAAGTTTGAAAACACTGGGTGTTATGAATCCTACAACCCAAATACTATTTTCAAACCCTTTACAAGTAACAACCCAATTGGTTACTCACCCCTCAGGTGAATTTGGATAGTCTTATATATCCCCGACCTATAGCTCCACCCCGTGCTCTCAAACCTTCAGCTTTCAACATGCAGAATGAAAGAACTCACAACACAAACTATTTTCCAATAAAAATACTTGTTACAATTTAAAATGTATGTCTTAGTCACATCGGCCTTCCCACCTGCAATGCACAAATAGCTTCTCACGTAAGGTAAAAAACATCGACGTAATTCGAAGCAATAAGAAAAATAAGGGATTTTATTTGGCTTTAGTGTGTAGAGGGTTTTACAACATTGTGTAGGTTGGAGGTTTCATAAATCATGCACTCACCTCCCACTGTGTTTTTCCAACCTGCAATCATATAGACTATTAATGTTTGTTGGAAAACATTGGGTGCTTATAAAATAGTGTCTTTAATTACATTCCTACTGTCTAATTAACAAAAGTTTTTGAAGACATTCATATTTTTTTGGAATCCACATAATGTTTTAAAACCCTTTACTTGAGTAACAACCCAATTGGTTACTCACCCCTCACCTCAATTTGGTATGTTTTATCATTTCCTTGAGAACCTTTTGTGAATTGGATAGTAAGAATGTAATGAAATTGGAAAACACTAGGTGCTAAAAAACCTGCAACCCACAGAGTGTTGTAAAACCCTCTAGACATAACAACCCAATTGGTTAGTCGAGAAAAATGAGATGATGATGCCATTATCTCTTCGCTTCCCTCACTGTGATGTTTCCTCCTTTCTGTCGGTTTTGTCACTTTTATCATCCATCTTAACAGGCCCTGCACTACACCAACCCATCATGTTATGTATACTTTTATGCATTTTTGTATGTACATAGGTGTGTTTTGTCTAGAGACTAGCCGCTTCCCATGAGAGAGAAGCTACTCGCCTGACAAAACCCATCTTTGGACAAAACGCACCGCTACACCGTCCCATCATGTTATGTATGTTTGTATGTATTTTTTTATGCAATTTTGTATGTATATAGGTGTGTTTTGTCGAGAGATTAGTTGTGTCCATAAAGGGTTTTACAACATTGTGTGGGTTGAAGGTTTCATAAATCATGCACTCACATCCCACTATGTTTTCCGACCTGCAAACATACAGAGTGTTAATGGTTGTTGGAAAACACTGGGTGTTTAAAAAAAAGTGCATTTCATTGCATTCCTATGGTCTAAATAATAAAATCTTTTCAAGACATTCATACTATTGTGTAAAATTCTAGGTTGCAAAACACTGGCTTTTCAAAATCTACAACCCACACAATGTTTTGAAACCCTTTAGAAGTGACAACCTAATCGGTTACAAACCCCTCACCTCAATTTCATTAGTTTTTTGTCTCCCCCACCTGCAAATCTGCCCCCTACTCTCCAACCTTTCACTTTCAACTTGCAGAATGAGAAAACCCACAACACAGAGTGTTTTCCAATAACATTACTTGTTAGAATTTAAAACGCATGTCTTAATCACATCAACTCCCCTTCCCACCTGTGGTGAACAAATAGCTTCTCGTGTAAGGCAAAAAACACCAACGTCATTCAAAGTAGTGGAAAAATTGACCTAACAACACTATTAGGGGAGAAGCTAAACTTTGGACAAAAATCACCTATGTATGTAACATTATAACATAACACCCCATCCCCCATCCCACGTGTTTGAAAAAAAGCATTGACGGAAAGACTTGACGGAGCACACTGACAGATGGTTAAGCATGTATCCTTTATGTTTCCATCACCAGAAAAGGTTGGTAGCACCGACGGTATTTTCAAAATGAAAAATATAATGGACCAAAAGCCCAAAACGTTGCCATTTTTTATATTTGCATTTTTTAGGTTGTTGCGGAGCACAAAAGGGAGTTGCAGGAGTTCGGAGGCCAAACAAGAGTGGAGACTCTCCCTACCAAAACACATTCAACAAGAAAGGGTAGCTAGCTAGCAGGTATGTCTATCTACCAGAAATAATATGTCATTTGACCTTTCTACCTACAAACTATGAAGAATTGAATGGCTATTCATTACAAAAATGGGTTTTCATTGACTAGAAAATAAAGGGTTTTCCTTGTGTAAAGGGTTTTCATTTGAAATGCAGAGTTGTTTTTGTGTTTTTGTGTAAAGGGGTAATTAAAAGGATGCAGTATCATCATTCACTACTATTTAAAGATGCTTGGAGTTCCTTTGATTTCATACCTACATTCATGGGTGAATACAAGATCATAAAAAAAGAGTCTGAAAAGGGAAAAGAGAAATTGATAATGTCAATACAAAATTCAAAAGCATCCACTTCAGCCACTTTAGAAGAAAAGACAACATACACGACAAACTTTGATGAAGTTGAACAACCACCAAATCTAAAAGAAATGAAATAGCTTTATGGAAGAAGTTATGAACTTATGAAACAACTTGGGTATAGTGAAAAAGGATGTGGCGCTAGAGAACAAGGTATCAATGTCCCTATCGAGCCTAAAACACAAGTAACAACTAGTGGTCTTGGTTATTGTCCTTTGAAAGAAATGAAACCGTCAAACAAGCCTTCAATCAATATCAACACTCTTATAAAAAATTCTCCTAAGCCAATTTTAACTTTGGTACATCCTGAATTGATAGATACTGCATTTGGGAATATTTTATTAGATATGCATCAATAACAATAGGTATTACTTCTTGCCATGTAATAGTTGTAGGATCATAGAATACTCACTATTGCATGTTTTACATTCATTGCAAATCATTTCCTTCTTGCAAGGAGAAGCATATCATCATTCATCTTGGCCCAACCTTGTCCCACACATAGTGGGGGTAAGAATTAGATAGCCTTGTCCTAGTTGTGCATTTGTTGTTGTCCCTTTGGCTAGTTATCTGCCTTCCGTATACGATGAACAAGATTGGGATGTAGACGACCTACTATAGGTTGACTCACATGTGCCTTACTAGTCTTGCTCTTTTTTTTCATGTTATGTGTGTGTGTGTAATGTGATCTCCCTCATACTATTTTGTTTGATGTATCTCTCTCTTTGTGACATTCCTCTATTTGTACCTACATTCTTCTCTATGTCGTAAAATATTTTTCTTTATCTTTTCTTTTTCTTGTGTTTTTCTTTTGGGGATGATACAAGGCATCTAGACATTTAGGTCTCTTCCATGTTGATTCGAAAAAAAATTCTTTGTTTTTTCTCTCTTTGTCATTCTTCACAATTTCCATGAGTGTGGGAGGCAGTCAGTTCCATCTCTAAAACATTATGAGACCTCTTGACAGATCATGGTCCCTTAGCAATTTTAGGATTTCATTTAGAGACAGCCCTTTTCATGGCCGATGTAGCTTCATTTGAAACATGCCAGAAGCTTGACATGGGGGCTTTATGAATAGCTCTCATCCTCTTATTCATTATCATTTATCATTTGCTACTTCAAACTAAGCACTCTGCCTTGGTGTTTACTTAATTCCTTTAAAATTAGAGAACATACATTGGCATTGTTCTTTGCATCCCTCTGCTATTTCATTTGTGTGAATCTTACTTGTACAATGTGTCTTAACTTTGTGGTGACATTCAGGTGCTTGATGTCCTTCAAAGAGCATGATCTCTCTTAGCATGTTATATTCCTCTTAGTTTCTTGATGTAACAGACTATATTACCTAAGTTGTGAATCTTCTATTCTTTGATTGGTCCTCTCTTGGAGACATTGGCCATGATGTCCCCTAAGTTAAGACCATGAACCAATCAAACTCCTTCAGATGTATATACACTACTTTTCATTTTACAATGTCCATATTTATATGGTTGTACCTTGCATGTACACTTTTCTTGCTTGTGAGTATCTTGTTTTTAATGGGTTTCAAAGCGTATGAAGCTTTAGCATATATTAATCTCTCATTAGGTGTTGGCTTGGCTGTTGTCAAAGTTATGGGTATAATTTTGGTGTAGTTCTGGCAACAAGGAATGTGTCAGTCTCAGATCGTTGAACAGATGGCTCAAGTCAGTCAGTGTCTTCATCTCATGTCAGTTATCCTCTTCTCTTGGATGCAAAGGTGCTTTGATGGGGTTAATCTTAAGGTTTCATGTGTCCCTTTGATTCCTTTAGTTGCAGCAAAATAAATGTGGATTAACCTCTTAAACTTGCAGCCTTAAATGAATATATTTTGTGAATGTTGTAGCAAAAATTTCAGCTATGAAGTAACATTATATCTTGAGAATTTCATAAAACATACACAGCAGAAAATACTCACAACCCAAATTTTTTATTTCTTCCAATCAAGATGGTAACACACATACATAACTTCCACAAATCCAACTAGAAAGTATCTCTTACAAACTTTCCAGTTATCCACCTTTACAAACTTACAAAATTCAAAAAAAAATCACCTAACAAGTCACCATGAACGTCCACTTTCTTTGCCACAACAAAATTGATGTAGTTCCCTTGGAGAATTATCTTCAATATCACATATGGACATCCTCTTGATGACCTGCAAAAATCAAAAATAGACTTGGGCTCTTCTCTTGTTTTTCAATCTTCTTTGGAGCCAAACTTCCATCTACTTATAATATCTCCTTTGCCAAGTTTAATCTTCCTCTTTTGGGCTCCAATGACTCTTGGTATTCTTCTTCTTGCTTGGTGGCATCCAACTTGGAGAAAGATGACTCTTAGGCTTCCTTTGTTTCTTTCCTTCATGACTTGGGTGCTTTGAAGACTCTTCATTGTCCAATATTTGTCTTCTAGCATGTAGGTGACTAGGATTTTGTCCATATGCAATTTGCCTTGTCTTTCATGGAACAGGAGATTAAAATTTATTTGGCCTCCAAATTTGATTCAAAACCTACAAAAGACAAAATAGATTTAGAAATATATGCAAGATTAAGCATGATCCCGGTGCTGCATCAAGGGGACAAATAGGTCAAGGAAAGCAGTCCATCCCTTTGTTTTTTTTAATCTCTTTCTCTTTGTCTTTGGAAATGTATGCTTGTGCCTTTTTGTTGCTCCTTACATTATTTACATGTGTTTTCTTTTGTTCTTATGTTGGTTTTCCATAGGATCTTGATCTTGGGGGCTTGAACAACCCTCTTGATCATTGTCATCCTATCTCACAAGCATTGGTATATCTGGACCACTCTTGATGTGATTTTGTCTACTTCAATGTGGGTTTGATAATTTCATCCTCACTAAAGGTGGGAAGCTAGATGCCAGGTGTAGAATGCCATCCCTTCCATTTCCTTGTTCAGTCCCTCCCTACTAAAGTTGAGCTTCTTGCCTTATTTGGTCCTGTTGCATCCACAAGCCTTAATTAATGCATCTTTCTAAGGATGATCCTAACACATATCTATTGACCAATCATAATTTAATGATTTTGGTTTGTATGGCCCAGATTTAGTGATTTGGGACTCATACGCCACCTTGGGCATATGGGTCCCACCTAAGTTTTGGGGTCTAAACTTGAATTTAGCATAAAATTAAGCATTTCTTGAAATTTGTATCCCAAGCTTAGCCTATTGGGACTCATAGGCCCCAATTGGTGTATGATTCCCACTTATCTTGGACCTACTTTTGAATTCAATTCTTGGCAGTATTTTATTCTCCTAGATTCTATGTCAGCTTATAGTGTTTTAATTTTGGGAAATTTGGCATAAACAAGTATAAATACAAGGTTATTTCATATATTTTCTCCTAGCAAGTGAACAAGAAATCTAGAAATTTCCATGAGCAAGTGTGATCTAAGCATTCAAGCATTCTAGAAATTCAAGAGCTTTCAAGAGCATTCAAGAGTGATTATCAAACATTTTGGAGCATTATTCAAGAATCAAGCATCATGTCAAAGTCATCATGTTTATTTTTTAGCTAACATTTGTGATGTAGGTTCTTATGATTCAAGCAAGAATTCAAGTCAAGACCCATAGAATTCAATAAAGATTCAAGATCTACATTCATGCTATCCATTACTTACAATATTGTAGCCTTCATTCCAAGGGTTTGGTGAGTTGCAACATAGCTTATTTGTTCATTCATCATTCCTCCATTCTATTTCATTTTATTTCAAGGTTTGATTACCAAAACAAGGTTTGACCAAGGAAAACCCTTATCCACTAACAAAACAACATTTTTCCCTCTCTTTGATGTGTGATTTGTAGGTCTAGGTTGAAGATCTATTAAAGAGCAAGATTGGAGAAAAGTTGTCAAGTTGTCAAAGTTGTCATCTACATTGCAAGATCACAGAAAAGTCACCTACAGGTTGCAATTCAATGTTTCAAACTCGAAGATTTGATAGGAGAGAAGCTACATAAGAACATTAGGAATGTCTTCGAGTTTTCAATCAATACATTATGGGACTAATTACCACTTGTAGTGTAGCAACAGGTCTTAATTATACGATTTCAAGCATTTTCTATAGATCCTGGTTTAGCAGTTACAAATTCCAGTTTCAACCCGAAACCCTAAACTGGGACTAAATCCCCCTACTAGCATATGAGTCCTAGTATGCTTTAAAAGTCATATTTTTAGGATTTCAGACATTTTTGCAAGTCTCTTCAGCTTTCCAGGTGCACCTCTATTTATCTCTAATTTGCTATTCTTATTTGAGTTCATTTTATAGGTCATATAGTTAAGTTTTGCATGTTACTTTCATTTATTGTCTTTCTAATCCTTTGCATAGTGGTGAACCCTCTTTTAGCCTTTAATCACACCCATAGGACACCTTATTGTAGATCTATTTCCATCATTCCATCCCTAGATTGAGATCTCTAAGGTTTCCTTGAATGAAACTTGGAGGAAATAGGTGGAAAGATCCTAGAACCATATCCTTGTGTTCCATATCCTAAAAGGTGGAGCACCCTATTCCTATTTTTTCACTCATGTCTCTCAATGAACACCTAAATGACTTATTGGTATCGTAACCATTATTCAATGATATTGTAAAGTGAACCATTACTTGTATAAATGACTAGAAAAAAATATAGATTATTGTAAGAATAAAGGTTAACAAGTCAACAAAAACCTTGGTGATCACCTTAATTGACCAAAAAATAGTAGCTAATCTGCCGAAAAAATGCACCTATGTACATACAAAAACACATAAAAATATACACAAAAACATACATAGAAACATACATAACATGAAAAGCAGGAAAAATGAGATGTCAGTACAGAAAAGAGAATCAGTTGGATGGAGACATGAGAGTCCTATTTGAAAAGGTAGACAAATTTTGTAAACAACTTATTAAAAAAAAAACATATGCATTCTCTAATCAGAAAGACACTCTCAAAGCTGAGAACACTATTTGGGTTGCAAGTTTCATAACACATTGTTTTCCAACAAGCAATTATATATAGACAGCATGCTTCTAATGAAAACCTTAAATTTTGTAGACAATAAGAATGTACTGAAGTTCATTCATATTCACAATTTATAGCAACTCTTACTTACACACAAAAAATTGCAATTCAATTTCCTCATATGATTTAAAAATAAATGCAAAATATAAATTGCAGGTTGGAAAACACAATGTGGTTTTCCATTTATTTCATTTTATACATTCAAAGATGTGGTGGAGAGCACGGGGAGGAATGTCTTGAAAAGCTTTTGTTGATTAGCTAGTAGGAATGTAATGAAAGGCACCATTTTATAAACACCCGGTGTTTTCCAACAAACATTAAAACTCTATATGATTCTTGGGTTGGAAAACATGAGTAGAGTTAGTGCATGATTTATAGAACCTCCAGCCCACACAGTGTTTATGCAGAGCCCTCTAACTGGTATGGCTAATCTCAACAAATGCACCTATGTACATACAAAAGTACATAAAAGACCTTCATAACAACATACATAAAATTATACATGGATGAGTAGGATATGGCATAGTCACGGGGCCATGAGCCAGATGATAAAAGTGATGAAAATGACAAATGGGAGGAAACGTCATGGCGAGGGAAGCGAGGAGATAAGGCGGCATCAGCTCTTTCTTCCCAGCTTACCAATTGGGTTTTTACATCTAGATGGTTTTACAACACTATGTGGGTTGCAAATTTCTTAAAACTCGATGTTTTCCCAAATTTTATTTACATTCTTACTATCTAATTCATAAAAGGTTCTCAAAGGAAATCACAAAGTATTCACCAAATTGGTGATGGGTAGGTAACCATTGGGTTCATTACTTATAAAGGAATTTAAAAATGTGCTTATTAGGTTTAAGGTTTTTGTAAGAGCAGTTGCTTTTACAACTGGAATTTTAAGCAGTGTAGATATCATGAGAGAATATTTTTCTTAATTAGATAGTAGGAATGTAAGTAAAACATTAACAGTTTGTATGATTGTAGGTTGGAAAACACAGTGGGAGATGAGTGCATGATTTATGAAACCTCCAACCCACACAATGTTGTAAAACCCTCTACACACTAAAGCCAAATGAAATCCCTCATTTTTCTCATCGCTTTGAATTATGTCGACATTTTTTTCCTTGCATGAGAAGCTATCTATACACCATAGGCAGGAAGGTTGATATGACTAAGACATGTGTTTTCAAATTGTAACAAGTATTGTTATTGTTTGTCAACTCGGTTCCATCAGTCTTTTCGTCGGTGCATTTTGTCAGGAGAGTGGGATGGGGGATGGGTTGTTATTTATAATTTCTATACATAGGTGTGCTTTTTGGAGATTAGCTTCTCCCATTTTTAGCACTTATTACTAATTATTTAAAGTATTGTTATTGGAAAACACTTTGTGTTGTGGATTTTTCATTCTGCAGGTTGAAAGTGAAAAGTTGGAGAGCAAGGGGGAAGTTGTAGGTGGGGAGACAAAAAACCAATAGAATTGAGGTGAGGGGTTTGTAACCAATTGATTTGTTACTGTTAAAGGGTTTTAAAACATTATGTGGGCTGCAGATTTTGAAAAACCAATATTTTGCATATTTATTATGTGTCTATTTTTTTTTGAATTGAGTGTTTTGTGTGAAAGATACATTATTAGATAATCCTTTATTGTATTGTTTATTTATAACTACATAAATTTGACCAAGTAAGCTCAAAATGGAACCTAGACAAAAGAGTATTTCCCATGATGCCCCTAGTGTGAGGATAAGGTCATGCATAATTATTTCCATTTAAAGAACAACTCTATAAACTTGTCTTATTATAAAACCTTATTAAGAATTCAAATGATTTATGAATAAAAATGATATATAGGATAAATGTGTGTTGAAATAGAAAATAGACATATGAAATACTTTTTCATTTTAAGCGCAATATCACATGAGACAAATATGAAATCATTTTTATTTAGGAAGTGTGGCTTAATATTTTCCTCTATTTATTTTATAACTCATATGAAAGGATTTTTCAATATGAAATATGTGATCATATCAAACTAATTGCATACAAAGAGTAATATTTTTGTAATTTTGATGTTTTATAAACAAAGGTAATACTTAATAACATGAAAACAATGGGCAATCACAACACTTCACGTGCAAGTAAAAAGGTTAAATAAATGAGGTAAATAATAAGATATAATAAAAGTGGAAGCAAAAAATCCTTGCAAACAAAATTCTAGAAATATAAACTAAATAACAAAAGAAGCTATATTTTTGGGTCAATATGATATGTGATACTTTGAATTATCCTCATTATTATAGAAAAATAAAAAATAAAAAGGATACAACATAAAGAAAGATAGAAAGAATATAAAAAGATAAAATATGTTTTAAATTAACATGATGAGAATCGTTTTAAGGAATTCCATAAATTTTCATCATATTAAGATCATTGATAATGTAAAATAAAATAAATTTAATATAGATAAGAAATAACATAAACTAAAAAGCAATGGAATTTATATTTTGGTTCGCATCATAAAAATTGTGTTTGAGTCACTCTATAACATGGGGAAGGGGAGATGAAAAATAAACAGCATTCATAACATTTATGTGTCAACATGCACCACACCATTTACCAAGGTCTAGTAAAAAATAAAATAACAAATTATGAAGAGGCATAAAACCGCATGGGCCTAGCCAAAAACTTAGTGCATGCCTCTTAATTAAGTAATTCATCATCCTTGAAGTCCTCTATAGAAATTCAATCAAAACATTTAATTAAAGGAGCATCTTTAGAGGCAATAGCATCATCAAGAACACCAAATTAAAGGTTATTGAACAAGGAGAAATTTCAATTTTAGGTTTCTTATATAGGTGAAGCCTTATTTTCATTAGTGATGGTTTCAAAAGATGGAGGATTAGCAAGTGTTTTTTGATTTTTACAACTTTGATAATTACAGTGAAGTTTAAGTTTAGGAAGCTTCAATTAAAAAGTGTTTTCAAATTTGGAGCAAAGAGGAGGAAGAGTTTTGATTTTTATTTTTATTTTGAGTTTGGGTCATGGCTAGGTAGATGGATGATATTTTTAGTTTTTATACATTTAGTTGGAACAAAGGAATGAAGAGTAGTAGACATAGGTTTGGGGAGAATAGAAGTTGTAGGAAGAAATGGACAAAAAGAAGGATGGGGTAAGAGTAGCAATTTTAGGTCTAGTAAAAGTGGTTAAATGAGGTTTAAAGCTAAGGAGAGACCAAGCATCACAATATTTTGTATAGGTTACATAATGTTTAATTGTAATAGGTTTAATGAACTTACGCTTGTAAAGAAGATATTTGGCCTAACAGAATGTGCTTAGATATCAAAATTAAGCAACGTGTAGTGACAGTTTATTGCAACAGTCAAAGTGTAATTTTCCTAGCTTAAAACTTGGCATTCCATGCCATGACCAAGCACATTGATGTATAGTACCATTTTGTCATAGATATGGTCGAGGATGGTAGGGTGAAGCTTGTTAAGCTAGAGAATTTGATAAATGTTGCAAATTATTTAACTAATCCTACGAGCATAGAAAAGTTAAAATGGTGTTCAAATTCTATGGGCCTATCGGCCCCTAACAATTAAATCATGGTGTTGATACTCCCTTTGCTCTTACAAGATGTTCAATGAGTGGGAGAATGTTAGGAAAATAGTGTATCAATCTTTCAATTACAAAAGATTATTTATATTAAGTTTATATTTGAGCACAAATTGGTTTGAAATTTTCCTAAAGCTATGAAATGGCTAATTAAACATGATGGTAAAGTTTCATTGCAAGATCATGACTATATTTGAAGATATTAATGTTTCCATTTTTAAAAGTTTCAAATTCCAATTTGAGGCCTTTAGATAATTTTTAGACCCAAAAGTGGTTGTAACTGGAAAAGTGGCTTATAGATTGATAGAGTACTTCATGGGCTTTCTAATAGTTCAAATGGTTTTTTGATTGGATCCCTAGATCAAAAGTTATGGCCTCCAAATTATGGGTCTCCTAAATTAGGAAATGTAAAAATGTGTTGAACACCTAAAATATGTGTGAGGGGGAGTTACACGTTTTGTTGTGTTTTGACATATCATAGGGAATATTTGATTTGAGAAAAGTTGGGAACCATGTTTTTGGTGGTTTTAGCTCATAGTTTTGTAAATACCATTTAATGGTTTCATGTATTGTATCTCCTACATATTAGGTGCTTAAAATGGAGGTTGTGAGTGAGAGTCTTATAGATTTTGAGTTATCTTTGGATCTCTAGTTTAGTTATACTCTTGAAAAAATCTTATTCTACAAGTATATTGTAATCTTGTTGATTTTAGAATAATACATTGGATGGCTTTTGGAGTGTGGATTTTTTCTCCCAAAATGGTTTTCCCCATGTAAATCACAATGTTCTGGTATGAATGATATTTATGTTTATCTCCATTTATTTTTTATAATTGTTGTAAATATCTAAAAATAATTGCATAACCTTTCTCTCAAGATACTTTGTGATCTTGTCGTTGGAATTTTTTGTTGGCAAGCACATCAAGAAGAATAAATATAGAGAAGTTTTCTAGTAACAATTTTGGGATGTGGAAGCTGAAGATGGAGGATATGCTAATTGATTGAGATCTATGGGATTTTGTTGATGAGAAATTTTTAAGGCCTATAGATCCTACTTTGTTTGTTCAATATGATTTTATAGACCGTAAAGCCAAGGGTTTAATTAGATTGTGCCTGAAAGACTTTGTTTTAATCAATTTATATGAATATTCCTTTATAAATAAACTATGGAATAAGCTTGGTGAGATATATCAAGATAAAGATTTAGTGACCATGATTTTTTTGAGGAGAAAATTGTATTCCTTGATAATGGAAGAGGGTGGACGAACTGCAAACCACCTAGAAGCATTCAATATGTTGGTGCTCAATATTGGTGTAAAAATGTATGAAGAGGAAAAATGCTAGATCTTGCTTTGTTCTCTCATTATGGCTATTGGGAGTAATTTTATTGTCTTGAAAGTTGAATATGTTGTGGATCCTTTGCTTTTTGAAGAGATGAGGAGGAAGGTATCCATCAGTGCCTAGGAGGCCCTAAATATTCATGTAAGACCCAAGGAAAAAGGAAAGAAGGACAAGAAGCATGATAAATCTAAGTCTAAGGGGAGATTAAAATCTCCTAGAAAACCCAAAGCTATTTGTTGGAACTACAGTAAACCTCGACACTCCTATAAGGAGTGCAAAGAAGAAAATAATAAAAAAACTCGATTTTGATTATGAGTTTGAGAAGGAATATGGTGATGCATTCACTATAGTTTTGGTCACTCAAGAAGGTAATGATGCATGGTTAATTGATTCAAGTGAATCTTTCCATATGAACTCTAATAAAGATTGGTTCTCTAAATATGAAGAATATGATGGAGGTAAGGTGTACTTGGGTGATTATTCTTATTTAAATATTGTTGGCCATGGTTAAGTTAGAATCAGGTTTCTTGATTTGATAGAATAAAAAGGATTGATGTGGTGCTTATCCCTAGATTGTCATGAAGTTTATTATATATGAGCAAACTAATACATACAGGTGTGCAAGTAGTCTTTTTTTATGAGGGATGAAAAATGGTTAGAGGTGTTATGGTGATTGCTAAAGGTGTGAAATTTGGCACATTGTATAAGCTTGATGCATACGTTTTTAGTGTAATAATTCTGATGTGAAAAATGAGTATGTGGCTATTTTTTTGGAAAAGGGAAGGGTTTCATCTTCAGCAGATAGTCATGGCTTTTGGGTACCCAAGGGTACTCTTTCTTTTGAATCAAAATTACCTACAAAGAAGGTTATATTATGGAATTAGAGATTTGGAAATATTGGAGAAAAGGGTCTAAGGACCTTGAAAAATAAATACCTTATTGATGGGTTGACTGATTGTAATCTTAATTTTTATTTTTGCGAGCATTACATTTATTGTAAACAAAATTTCTCTTAGTTTTACTCGAGTTCCCATAAATATTTTGGTGTGGTGGATCTTATTCATTCTAATGTGTTTATTCTTGTAGATATTCCTTCCATTAGAAAAGCCACATATTATGTTTCATTTTTTGATGACTATAGTAGAAGGATGTGGGAAAATTTTCTAAAGATTAAATCTAAAGTTATTAGTCAATTTAAATCAATGGTTGAGTTGCAAACTAGAAAGAAAATAAAAATTTTGAGGACTAACAATGGCCGTGAATTTTTCTCTAATAATTTTGATAGATTATTTCAGTTTTAATTGAGTTCTCATAAATCGTGTGGTGTATTAGAACTTATTAATTCTAGTGTGTTTGGTCTTGTAGATTTTTTCCTTCCATTGGAAAATCCACACATTATGTTTCATTTATTGATGATTATAGTAGGACATGGGTATATTTTTTAAAGAATAAATCTAAAGTTTTAATATGATTTAAAGAATTTAAAGCAATGGTTGAGTTGCAAGCTAGAAAGAAAATAAAATTTTTGAGGACTGACAATATCAATGAGTCTTTCTCTAATAATTTTGATAGATTATGTAAACAATGTGGAATTCATAGATAAAAGACAACTTTGTATTCTCCAAAGCATAATGGAGTTGCAGAAAGAATGAAAAAAACATTGATGGAGAAGGCAAGGAGTATACTTAATGGTGTTGGTCTAGAACAAAGGTTTTGGGTTGAAGTTATATCCATTGCTTACTACCTAATTAATATGTCTCCTACATCATCTCTTGTTGATAAAAATTCTATGGATGCATGTTCATGTCATAATCCTTCACTAAGACATCTTAGATTTTTTGGTTGTGAGGCATATGCAAATGTTCCAAAGAAGAAGCAAAAAAACTAGAGAAAAAGGTTGTGAAATGCATCTTCATCAAATACAATTGTGGTGTGAAAGGATACACGATTTGGGATTCTCTTCTATAGAAGGTAATATATAGTAGAAGTGTTACTTTAGAGGAACTACGACTTATATTTGTTGCATCACATCCAGAAAAAAAGAGAACAAAAAGATGTGATTCAACTTCCTTCTACACTTGAGAAAGTTGAATTGAGGCCCCTAGATAGACAAGAAGTTGAGGAGAGATTATCTGGATTTGAATCTCAAGAAGAGGAGGAAGAGCCTCCAACTCATCTTGTTTAAAGGTCTACAAGGAATAGAAAACCACTTGAAAGGTATTCATCTAATGATCTAGGAGATATATTTTTCTTTGAATACTAACATGGATGAACAAAATTTAAGGAAGATGCATTAGGTATGAATGATGTAGAATCTTGGAAGATTTATATGGATGAAGAAATGGCATCTTTGAAAAATAATGATACATGGGATATAGTACCATTTCCTTAAGGATGAAAACATGTTGATTTCAAATGGGTGTTCAAGAAAAATTTTGGTTTATATGGAGGTATTAATAGTTATAAAGCATGATTGGTTGCAAAAGGTTACTCTCAAGTTGAGGGTGTTGATTAGGATGAGATATTTTCTCTTGCTGTAAAAATGACATCCATTTGATTGTTTCTTTCTATTGATGTTACTTATGATATAGGGATTGAGAAAATGGATGTGAAATTGGCTTTCATTCATGGTGATTTGGAGGGGGGTATTTATATGACACAACCAAAGCACTACGTGGTGAAAGGTAAAAGTAATTTGGTTTGTAAATTAAAAAATATTTGTATGGCCTCAAATAGAGTCCTCAGATGAGGTACCAAAATTTTGATAAATATATGTTGAGTTTGGGATTTAAGTGTTCTAAATCATATCAATGTGTTTATTTTAAAACTAATGGTGATCATTTCCTATTTATTGTATTATATGTTGATTATATGTTATTTATTGGTAAAGGGAAAGGAGAGATTTCATAATTAAAGCCTCAACTTGCAACTAAATTTGAAAGGAAAGATCTTGGTGTAGCTAAACACATTCTTGGGATGGAAATAAAAAGAGATGGAGTGAAAATAAAGCTATGGCTTGGCCAGAGTATCTATGTCAATTCATTTTTACATAGGTTTAATATGTAGGATTTTAGACCATTATGTGTTCCTCTTACAATTGGAATGAAGTTTTCTACTTCAAAATATCCAACATCCCTATTAGAGATGGAAGACATGAGCAGATATTCTCACCAAAGTGCAGTTGGAAGTTTGATGTATGTTATGGTTTGCACTAGACTAGAAATTTCCTAAGTAATGGGAATTCTTTCTAGATATATGTCTAGTCTTGGTAGAATTTACTGGGATGCAATTAAAAGATTTTTTAAATACTTATAGGGTATCTCAAATTATTCCTTGTGTTATCATGGTAATTTAATATGAGATGGGTGTTCCCTTGATATTCATGGTTATGTGGATTTAGATTAGGTTACAGGTGACATTGAAAACAAATGATCCATTAATACTTATGTGTTTATTTTATTTGGTGGTGTAATAATTTGGATGAGTAAGTAGCAGGTTCTGGTTGCTTTGCCTACTACTGAAGTTGAGTATATGGAAAATACTCACACTTTTAAAGAATCCATTTCGATTAGGATACTATGTTCACATATTGAAATCAAACAAGATGTAATAATAGTTTATTGTAATATTCAAAGTGTGATCAGCCTAGCTAAGAACCCAACATTTCATGACAAGACCAAGCACATTGTTGTATAGTATCATTTTGTTAGAGATGGGTCAATGATGGTAAGGTTAAGCTAGTTAAGGTAGAGGATTTGATGAATGTTGTAGATTATTTAACTAAGCTTGTGAGTAAAAAGAAGTTCATATGGTGTTCAAATTCTATGAGCCTCTCAACCCCTAGCAATTAAATCATTGTGTTGATAGTCCCTTTTTTGCGCAAACGATTTTCATTGCACCAAAAGATCGACCTATTAATGCCTGATACAACCACCATAATTAATGAATCCACGAGAAGCGGTCAAGCCATATCACAAAACCAAGCATTGCATTGAACAACACAAGGAGACCAAGGGTGCACACCTTACAACAATCAACCCCAGCGTAAGCGAGGGGTTTGAAACCGTGACCCAGGCTCTGATACCAATTATTACACAAACGATTATCATTGCACCAAAAGATCAACCTATTAATGTCTGACACAACGTCCAGAGTTAATGAATCCACAAGAGGCAGTTAAGCCATGTCATGAACCCAAGTGTTGTGTTGCATAACACAGGGAGACAAAGGGTGCACACCTTGCAACACCCTTTTCTCTTGAAAGGTGTTTGACAAGTGGGAGAATGTTAGGAAAATGGTGTCTCAATCTTGTAATTACAAAAGGTTACTATTTATATTAAGTTTAATTTTGATTATGGATTGGTCCAAAAATTTCTCCAAATCTATTGAATGGCTAAATAAACATGTCAGTAAAATTTAATTTCAAGATCATGTCTAGATTTGAAGATATTAAAAATATATATTTTTAAAAGTTTTAAGTTCATTTTGAGTCCCTTAGAGGATTTTATAAACTATAAGTGATTATAACAAATGAAACAAGTTATAGATTGATAGAGTGCTTCACAATATTTTTAATAGTTCAAATAATTTGTTAATCAAACTCCCAAATTAAAATTTATGGCCTTCAAAAGTTGGGCTTCTTGAATTGGGAAATGTGAAAACATGTTGAACACATTTAAAAGAGTTGTAACGATGAGTTACACATGTTGGTGTGTATTTTGACACATCATAGAGCATCTGTGATTGGATATAAGTTGGGCACCACTTTTTGGGTGCTTTTAGCTCATGGTTTGGTAAATATTGTTTGATGGTTTGATGTATTGTATCTCAGGTATATATTAGGTGCTTGAGATGGGTGGTTGTGAGTGAGAGTCTTATAGATGTTGATTTGTCTCTAGATCTCTAGGTTGGTGATACTCTTGTGAAAATATTTATCTAGAAATATATTGTACTCTTTTTTATTTTAAAATAATGGGTGGCTTTTGGAATGTGGTATTTTTCTCTTGAAAAGGTTTTCCCCATGTAAATTAGTATGTTGTAGTATGAATGATATTTATAATTATTTTTGTTTAGTTTTTGTAACTATTGTAAATATCTAAAAAACTACCTAATCAAGTCCTCTCAAGATTAGTGTAGTAAGTTGTTCAACTACCTTAGATTCCTTACAAACATTATGTTTTTGTTAAATTATATATGAAGAACTATAATACACAATATTGGTGTTAACAAATTTGAGCTCATAGTCACAAAGGCTAGCACATAATTTAGAGAATTTTTATAGAACTTAAAAACAATCACTAACAAAAATTGGAAGTAAAGGACATAATCATTAACAAGAATTAAAATTGAAGGAAATATTCATTAACTCATTTTGTGTTACCTTGTTTGCATTGCACAAAATTGAAGAAGGAAACTTTGAATCCAATATTAACCTAAAATTTGATGAGATTGTCAAAAGTCCCATCTTTGATGTTGAAGTAACTCCTTTTATTTCCCTATCTTGAGCTTTAAGGTGGATTTAGTAGTAGTTTGGGATTCATAAAATAAAATAAAGGATATGTATATGTGTTTTTCATTTTTAAATTCATTAATTAATAAAATTTTGAAAGATCTAACCTCTTATTTAGTTAAAGGTGGTTTTTTTTTTTTTTACATGATAAGAGAATTTTTTTAGTCTTTGAATGATTTTGTATTTCTATGTAATAAGACTATTATTTTTAGATTAGCATCAAATTCTAGCCCAAGGGTCCTAGTGTTGGAGTGACACTCTTGAAGAAGCTCTTGAATTCAAGCTCCAATATAAATATCTTTAAATTTTATGACTTTCAAGTATTTTGACTCTATGCAAAGCTAACTCTAAGGTAGTCTAAATATAATTTGATTGTTATAAGTATAGTGTCAAAAAAATCACCAAATTATTTTCCAAGTCTCTAAGGCACATCAAGATTCCATATTCATATTCCATAATGAGGAAACATTAGCAAAATAATTAACAAGATATTGATTGTAAAACATCTAGCTATATTGAAGGAAAAGGCATATGTATAAATGCATAGAATTGCATGAGTAGCATTCCCCATATTTCTTTGGAGGACTATTTAAGTTGTAATAGGATTTATGTTGTAATAAATCCATCTAGAAATGAATAGTTGTGTTTTAGTTAGAGATAGTCCTATTAGGAATAAAATATATCATGAATTATCATGAACATTATGGATGAATTGTAGGATTAGTGAAGTTAATTTAAGAGTTTTACAAAAAAAACTAGTAGATATTTTTGAATAAATAAGCATGTAAATCATAAAAAATGAGTTAGTTAGAAGATTATTTTTTATTTTTTTTAGACTGCAGGAATCGGGTAGCACGACCCCCTATAAACTGCAGTGTGCCTGGTAAACTTTTTAATGTGACCGGCAGTGCTGGTGCGACATGCCCTCTGGTACCACGGGGGTGGGGGAGACTAGAACTTGTGACCAACCTCCTGCTATAGGAAAGATTTAGCCAACCAAGCTAGGGCCCCAACCCCCAGTTAGAAGATAATTAATCATAAGATAAAAATGATAATATTTTATAAGTAACAAAATATAAAAATTTTATTATTACATGATTACCTCATTATCAATGAAGAATATTTGGATTTCAAACATTTAATCATACTAGTTAAGAATTTTTTCTATTTCCATGAGAGGAGCAAAGGCTTACTAACCCTAGGGAAGGACAGTGTATTATGTTATTCCTTATCTTAATTTTTTGTGTGATTTATCCATTCATTAACTTAGTATGCTATGTGGAACTCCATTTTGTTAAGTGTTATGATAATCACCTAAAGGCATGTGAACCATACATCTAGTAGATTACTTATCTTTCTTACTTTCTTTTTCATTAAATTAAACTTCCTTTTTTATTTTTGTATAGTAAATCATTAAATAAAATAGTTTGCATTAAAAAAATAGATTTTCTTTGATATCAGTACATAAATAAATTTAGTTTCCTTTAACTAGAACAAGAGCTCTGAAGGAGCTAGAGTCCTTGCTTGGGGGAAAAAGTTTGCTTTTTGATATTTGAAATAAAGCGTGAAAAATAAAGTCAGGAACTATAAATCATGGTATAAAATTTGTAATCTTTAGTGTGAAGTGCTATAATATGTATATATATATGTGTGTGTGTGTATGTATATAAATGCATACATATATGTATATAGTATGGATGTGTAATGGCATACAAATGTGTATAAATATATATATATATACATACATATATATATACACATATATATACATATGTATGTATGTACATACATATATATACATCCATACATACATAGATACATATATAGATACATGTTTACATATTATAAAGAAAAGACGCTGGTGGATTTCAAACAAATAGGTTACAATAGACAAATCGCATGAGAGATAATTGGGCATATCAATGGAAATACAAAATATTGTGAACATCTGAATCAAAATATGAAGCAAATCAAGGAGCAAAAAATGACACATAACCTAATGTACCATGGGGGTAGGAATACGATGCTCATTATCACTTTGTCTATAACATAAGTCAATGATCAGATATAAATTTTGTTGGTGTCTAGATCTAGGCTATGCATCTTTCATTTTTTAGAGCTTGATTGATCATTTTCAATTTGTCTTTGCGATGTGAATGTTAAGTGGGAGAATCTTAGGATTAGATGTATGATTCATCTTGTAAGTTTTATGTCTTGATTACTCATATTTAAGCATGTAGATGGCAAAAAATTTATGATCTTCAAATATCGTGAGATGTGGACATTATCTATTCTTTGAAATACTTGGAGTAGTTATAGAACATCCTTCCAATTAAATACTCCCATGGAGTGCATAGATTTGAGAAACTATTCATTTTGATTGGTATGACACAATCTACAATATGTAAAGACATGTAAGAGGAGTTACTTTCTAATATAGAATGTATATTCCATTACATAGATACATACACAGATACATACATATATATATACATAGATATACATGTATAGTGCATTTATAGATAATAGATATATATATATACATAATTATAATTTTATTTTCATAATTCAATTTTTATTTATTTTTAGTTATGTGCTTAAAGACAAGCTTTCAAATATTAATGTTCATCAAAATTTATTATCAAAATTCATTGTCTTAATACTAGTAGGAGTCAATTTAAAGCATATTGAAATGTATTATCAAAAACATTATCCAAACATTTGCATCAATGCTAGCTTATGTTTCTTGAATCTTGTCACATCAATAAACAAAGCTTGATGACGATTAAGGGAGTCAAGCACATTTATTTTTGTTTGTATTAGGTACCAAATGGTGTTTCCCAAAACTTTCGCTTTGATATATGTATTGTAAAGCCTACAAATTTAGATTAGTTATGTTCACTTGTCCACCATGTCATTAATATTTATCGTTTAATTACATGTTTAACTATAGTGGTAGATTAGTGTTAGACAAAATGATAAGCATATTATATTGATGTAGTTTTTTTCCTTTGATCGATACAAGGTCGGGTGTTTTTGGTGGTGTTTTTTGTTGCAAGGTTTTTTGCACATACACTTGTTCATATGTTGTGAATATTTTTATGGTTTAATTACATGTTTGAATAGATTGAAAAACTTGATTGTGAATATTTTTTTAGTGTTATTGATCATATATTCAATAGGAATGTAAGGTAGAGTGTGTAGATGGACAAGATACATAATGCGACACTACAATGCAATAAGATGAAATCAAATAAACATTGTATGAATAGCCATATTAAAAAATATTTGAACATATATGTGATTAGATAAGTTTTTTTTGATAAGTTTTATCAAAATTAGGACAAATATCCTTGATTGAGTTGTCCAAATCAAAAATTTGATATTCGATAGATTACAATAAGTTATGAAATATGTAATTTATAAACGCATACACATATGTATATAGTATGGATGTGTAATGGCATACACATGTGTATAAATTTATATATACATACATATGTATACACATATATATACATATGTATGTACATACATATACACACATATATATACATCTACACATACATACATACATGTTTACATATTATAAAGAAAAGACATTGGTGGATTTCAAACAAACAGGTTACAATAGACAAATCGCATGAGAGATAGTTGGGCATATTAGTGGCAATACAAAATATTGTCAACATTTGAATCAAAATTTTAATGCAAAAGCAAGGAGCAGGGAAAGACACATAACCTAATATACCATGGTGGTAGGAATAAGATGCTAATTATCACTTTTTCCATAACATAAGCCGATGATCAGATATAAGTTTTGTTGGTGTAGATCTAGGCTATGCATCTTTTGTCTTATAGAGCTTGATTGATAATTTTCAATTTGTATTTGCAATGTGAATGTTAAGTGAGAGAATCTCAAGATTAGGTATATGATTCATCTTGTAATTTTTTTGTCTTGATTACTCATATTTAAGCATGTAGATGACAAACAATTTATGATCTTCAAACATCGTGAGATGTGGACATCATCTATTCTTTGAAATACTTGGAGTAGTTATAGAACATCCTTCCAAATAAATACTTCCATTGAGTGCATAGATTTGAGAAACTACTCATTATGACCACTATGAGACAATCTCTTATATGTAAAGACATGTAAGAGGAGTTACTTTCTAATCTAGGATGTTGATCATGACCATTTCTATATATATATGTATGCGTATGTATATATATTGATACATATATAGTATAGATGTATAGATATATATATTAATTACATACACATATATATAGATGTATATATATAGATACATATATATGTATATATATACATACATATATATGTATGGTTAGGGGTGTGACATGTTAGGGGTAATAAATATGTCTGTAAAGAATGCAAATTAATTCCTGACACAACCATCTCGCAGCTCATCCAATCATATGACAACTTCTCTATTGGAACAATTAGCACTGTTGTTACTAGTCATCATCAAGCGCCAATGCACTATGAGCTGCAAGTTAAAGATGGAGAGAACCAAGATGATTTTATAAATATGCTTATGCAAATCTGTAATTGATATAGTTTTATAAATTTGCATTGATATAGCCAAATGGGTGTTTTTAAATGGAGGTATATTTCAATTTGTATTAACTATCTCCTCAACAAACCTCTTTGAATATATTAAATATCTTAATACATGCTATTGCTTCATAATAGCTATACTCAGTACATAAAAATTTCAAAAGTGTCACCCATCACAAATTGAGATTGTTTTAATATTTTATTACATAGGAAATTATACCATTTCTTCCATGAAGAATAAATGGTAATGAAATGGCTCACACAAAGAAAGAATAAGGGAAAAGTAATCAATATTATACAAGAAATTTTAGGAAGAGTTTAATTGAACTTAGTAACTAATTCATAAACTATGAAGTACTAATAAAATGCATTGGTGGGATATTTGATCATTTGAAAATATTATTCATAATGGTCAATACCCATGATGTAGATTAGGTTTATAACAAAGAACAATAACTTGAGCTAGATATAAAGGGGAAATCTCTTTTATAAGCACAAGAAAGAAGATAAATAAAAATAATGTGAAGGTGAGAATAATGAAGAGAATAATAGGGTTTAAATAAAGATAAATACTAACTACATAGTCAATTTAAAAGGAAAATATGAAGTAAAAAGTAATTCTACTCATTACAAAAAAAGATGGATACATATAGTAAAGAAGGGTGTCAAAAGTTACATTTAGAGTTGGCACCTTCTTGGGAAAATAAGAAGGAAAAGAATACAAACTGCATATGAGAAATAAAAGTAGTCTTAATCAAAGGTTCATGATATTAGTGTTGCATTGATAGTGTGTATAAAATGTCGGTGATGTCTCTTATGAGAAAAAAAAAGATCACTCAACTCTTCCATATTAAGATATAACTATGAGGTAAGAAATTGGATGCTATGTTTAATACATGTTCATAAGGAAACCTCATTTCTTCCAAGTTGGTCAGTGAGCTTAATTCGGATCTATTGGGTCATCTTAACCATATATGTTAGAATGAGTAAAAAAATGATTGGATATGAATAGGAATAAACAAGGTAAGTTTAAATTTGAACTTTATCCTGGACCCATATTAGAGAGCAAAAATGATATAGGTTTAACATAAAACCCTCCATCAAATAAAATAATGCAAAAAGATTGTTTCTACAACCAAACCATTTGATGGAATTCACCCTGAATCCTATCATTCTTTCCTTGCTTCATGCAAAAATATGTCTAGAATCATGATCTCCTTCATGCAAAATTTTTGAAAATTTATATTTTATTTTCTTAGCGTTCATAATTTTTTGAGGGCTATACTCCTAACCACTATAGAGTATATCAGTTTGGGTTGGGTCCACTGTATGATGTTCAAGCCATATAAAATTACAAGAGCAACAATTGAGACTTGGACATCACATTTTTTAATAATGTCAAAAGTTATGTTTCTGAAAACCTGATACAGGTCTAAACCATCACAATTTTATCCTATTTCCTAAAGTGAATATGCTTTCATCATACGGTGAAACAATTACAACTTAGTTTGAAAATGAGTGGAGATGAAATAATATGAATCATGGTGTACCATGCAAATTTTTTGTTATAATGCAAATCCTATTCCTTGTCTATTGCCATGTATTTTTAAGCAATATTTTGCATTTATAAATTAATTTGCATATTTGTTCATGTTACCTAATAATGCCATCTCTATGTTTATTATTAAATATTAATACTTTAAAATTAATATAAAAAAGACAAAACATTTTTATTCACTTAAGAATTACTTGAGAATTATTTGTTTACTACATATTTAAAATGTTTGGTGTCTTTATTTTATTTTATATTGTACCTATTCATCTTTATTCATCTCGTTTTCACCACATTCATGTTAATTCTAATATGATTTTACTTTTTACATAGAAAATGACTTGTGATTTTTTTATCTTGATTATTTCTTATTCCTTTTGTAATTATTTTTTGTTGCACCTTTTTTCCTCTCTCTCAATTTGTATTTACACCACCTTTCTTCCACTCCACCCCATGCTACCATTGTAGGTTATGCCTATTTTCATAATAAAATCTTAATAATTGATGATTGATTATAAATAGAATATTAAAAGGTGTAAAACATTATGTATAAAAAAAAAATATTGAAACATTAATAATTTTCCTATTATATTATGTATTTGATAAGTTTAAAAAACAAATTGTATCATTTAGAAATAAATAAATTATTATAATATAAAATTTATAAAAACAAAATCAATTGATAAGTGATCCTATTATAAATATAAATATTAATTGTGCACATAACATGCTTTTATTGTAGCTATATTTTCTCCATAATTTTTTAAATTTATGATAATAAGTAAAAGTTACCAACAATGAAAATATGGCCTACACTATAGTAACAAAATAAATTCTTAATAATTAATTTTTAACATAATTTACACTTAAAAAATTGTACTTTTACTTTACATAACATAAAAATTTATGGGTAAAAACCTTGGAATTCAAGATGGCTAATGAGGAGAAGACCATTGTGGAGAAGACTGTTAGTGAGGCGGGATTGAGTGATTTGAACTTTAACTCAATCCTTGGTGATCATGGCAACTTCCATTTTGGTTAGCCTACGGATTTGGTGCTTTTTGTTGATATTGTTGGGAAGGACAGATCGTGCAGTGTGGATGCTTTGGTGTTCTTTGTTGATGTTGCTGGGAAGGACGGATCGTGCAGTGTGAATGCTTTGGTGTTCTCTATCAATGTTGTTGGGAAGGATGGATCGTGTGGTGTGGATGTGGTAAAAGCTATGAACTTTGAGGGCCAGTGTGCATTTGAGGCTTCCAAGGAAGCATGTGTTGGTTGTCCATCGATGGAGGCATTGGTTCATGCTCCAAAGGCCCTTGAAGGTCATGTAGTGGCTCCTGGTGATACCGTGCAAGCCCCAACTGGTGAATCATCTGTGGATAATCCAAAAGATTCCCAAATTGAGCATGTTCCAATGGAAAAGTACCGACTGGTGGGGCATTCATCTTTGCTCGGGCAAAGATGGGCTGACCTTTTCTCTTCAAAGCTTAAAGGTAAAGGAGTTGCTTCTAAATTTGTTTCTTCTTGTAACGTGGAAGGTGGCTTTGTTGTATCCATTCCAGACTCTATTGTGGATAAAAACATAGCTAGAATGGACTTTTCTCTGGTGGGCAAGTTTTTGGGTCCTAGACCTAATATTGAGGAGGTCTGCACCTAGGTTCGTAAAAAGTGGGCCTTGAGGTTGAGTTTGCGGGTATGGCTAAAGGATTTTTTTCGTTTTCCTTTTCCTATGATGAATACCTGAGATGATCAGTTTTTGCAAAAGGGTCATGGACTTTTGTGCGTCTTACCCTGGTGTTACGTCCCTGGGAGCCTAGGATGGATCTTTCAAAGTGCCTTTTTTATTCGGCTCCAATGTGGATGAAGCTACCAAATCTGCCTTTGGAATATTGGGATGAAGAGGTGTTTAAGGCAGTTCCTAACTCTTTTGGATACCTAGTTTCTATTGATGAGTTCACTCTTTCTAGAAGGCATCTGGTTGTAGCGAGATTTTGTGTCATGATTGACCAAGATGTTGTGATGCCTAACTTTTTTCAACTTAACTCAAAGGTGGGTTGCTGGAAGCAACAAGTATCTTTGAATCCTTTCCATTCACATGCTTCAAATGCAAAAAAGTATGTCACTAGGCTAAGGACTACCCTACTAAGGCAGCTTCGCCCAAGGTTGTACCTCAATCCAGAGTCTAGAAGGTTAAGGAGGCTAAGGGGTCTTCTACTCCCCCTGAGCAGGATGATTCCACTACTGGAAAGGTTATGGAGGTTGCAGCCAATAATGAGGATCACACTGCTCCACACCCTGAGAGGGGTGAGGAGACCAAGAAGTCTGAGGATGAGGTTGTTGGACAATCTGAGGATCTGGATGTAGATCATGTTTTAGGTACTTTGTGCTCCCCTAAATGTGTTTTTCTGGGGCCGAATGTTACCCTTCTTCTCCCTCGGATCGTGCGCCTGGGCTTGTGGGTGGAGAGGGAGTTTTAATGGTTTTTGATACAGGGAGCAAGGGAGAGGAGGGATATATTCTAGTGAGAGGTAGAAAGAAGCAGTCCTCATCTTCCCCTCCCTCTTAACCCCACAAAGGTGTTACCACAAGAAGGCAAAAAGCGGACTGTGGGTCTGAACAGAGGGGTCAGAGGAGACCCTCTTTGTAGAAAAGCAGGGAGCGAGACTGCAAGCGAGATATTGTGGAAGGGGTTCAAAAGACCCTTTTTGATATGTGCTCTAAGAGCACCCCCTCCTTTTGTAAATGAAGATTATTTCTTGGAACATCGGGGGGTTAAATAAAGTGCACAAACAAGAACTCCTGAAGATCTTGATCTGGGACCATAAGTTGGACATTTTGTTGATTCAAGAAACCAAAATGCAAATTGATAAGTTGGAAGTTTTAAAAAATTTATTCTTCAAATATTGTGGCTTTCGTGGGGTTAGCTCTGAGGGAGCCTTGGGTGGTCTTGCTACCTTTTAGAATTCTAGGTTGATTAAAGGTGTCCTAGTTGCGGATGGCTTTAATCATGTGGAGACAAAGTTTGTTCTACTTTGGGATTCTTACTCCTGGGTTATTTCCAATGTTTATGCTCCCAATCTAAAGAGAGATAGGAAGAAACTTTGGGATGATTTTGGTTATCTTCGAGCTAATTTTATGGACCTCCCTTGGCTATTAATGGGAGACTTCAACACTCCCCTTTGTGATAATGAGAAAGTGGGTGGCTCTTAGGCCAATCCTGACAGCTATCTAGATTTGAGAATGTTCATAGATGATAATTCTCTTATTGATGTGAAGATGACAGGGGTCAAGTTTACTTGGTCCAATAGGTGTGTTGGTGCTGAAAATATCCAAGTTAGGCTGGACAAAGCCCTGACGTCGGCCTCGTGGTTTGTGAATTTTTCTTGCTCTCTCTTGACGATTACGAAATGTGGGTCGAATAATTTCCCTATCTCATTTGTGGATGATAGGATTGGGGGTAAGAAACATTTTCCTTTTCATTTTTAAGCTATGTGGTTGAGGGATCCCAGGTTTATGGATTGCATCAAGAATTGGTGGCAAGTGAATATTGATGGTTGTGCGATGTTTAGAGTAGCTAAGAAGTTGGCCTTTACAAAGAAAAATCTCAAGAAATGGAATAGAGAGTCATTTGGTCATATTTTTTACTCTAAGAATTCTATTATTCAACGGTTGGATAGTGTTCAGGAAGATATTCAATCAAAGGGTTTATCGGAGGAGCTCCAGCTGCAGGAGGATTGTCTTCTAGCCCAGCTTCATGATATTGTTGCAAAAGAGGAAGATTTTTGGAGACTAAGATCTCGCACTAGTTGGCTTAAGTCTGGGGACCGAAACTCCAAGTTCTTTCATCTAACTGCCCTCAAGCATAAATCATCTAATAGGATTTCCTTCGTCATGGCTGATGGTTTGTTGTTGGCGGACAAGGAGGCTATTAGGAGAGCTGTTGCAAATTTCTTTGAGCATATGCTTAGAGATGATCTAGTTTGGGACCAAAATAGTGTGGAAGCTTCCTTGGAAGTTATCACCCATCTGGTATCAAAGAACCTGAATAGGGATCTTACTGCCATCCCCTCTACTTTATAAATCAAGGAAGTGATTTTCTCTTATGAAGGGAACAAGGCCCTTGGGCCTGATGGTTTTCCTTTTTTTTTTAGTCGTGTTGGGAGATTGTTGCAGAAGATGTGATTAATGCCACTAAGGAGTTCTTTGGATCTAGAAGACTACTTAGAGAATTGAATGCGACCTTCATTGTTTTGATCCCCAAGATTGTTGATGCCAATAGCTTCGGAGATTACCATCTGATCAGTCTCTGTAACTTCATCTATAAGAATTTTTTGAAGGTGCTAGCCACTAGATTACAAAGGTTTCTCCATGATCTGATTTCAAAACATCAAAGTGGCTTTGTTAAGGGGTGACGGATTCTAGACTGGTTTATAATTCTCCATGAACTTGCTCATTCTCTTAATTCTAGTAAGAAGCTGGGTTTTTTTTTGAAACTAGATCTTCTTAAGGCTTATGATAGGGTCAATTGGAGGTTCTTGATTGCAGTTTTGGCCCGTTTTGTATTTTGTTAGAAGTTTCTACAACTTGCTGAATAACTCATCTTGACTCCTTTTGATGTTCTGGTGAACATTTCTCCTTCTCCTTTTTTTGGAGTTTGTGTGGTTTGAGGAAGGGAGACCCTATTTCTCCACTATTGTTTATCTTGATGGTGGAAGCCCTTGGTAGAAATATTCAGAAGGCTTTATCAACGGGTTCTTTGAGGGGTCTTTTCCTCTCTTCTAGATGTGAGCCTATTACTCATCAACAATTTGTGGATGACACTATCTTGATGGGTGAATCTTTTTTTCATGAGGTTAGAGTTGTGAAAGGGTTGATTGAGGCCTATGAGAAGACATCTGACCAATGTATTAATCTTCCTAAGAGTCAATTTTTTTCCCTCAACACCCCCGACTTTGTCCAACTAAAGCTAGCCAGGATCCTTTCCTATAATAGGGGTGAGCTCCCATCAACCTACTTGGGGTTACCTTTGTGTATTTCCAACACTCCAGAGTCCTTCTAGCTCAGTTTGTTGGATAAGTTCAGTAGAAAGCTAGCGGGTTGGAAAGGGGCACTTCTCACTCAGGCGAGGAAGGTGAAACGGATTTCCACTACTCTTCAGAATCTTCCTTTGTATGCTATGATTCTTTTTAGAATTCCAGTTAAATATGAGGAGAAAACGGAATGGATCATGAGAAGATTTTTGTGGTCGGGTGTTGAATCTAAAGCTAGAATTCCTCTTCTGGCTTGGCACTTAGTTTGCAAGCCTAAGAAATGGGGTGGCCTGGATATTAGAAATTTAAAAGCTTTCAACAAGGTGTTACTGTCTGTAGACACAGAAAATATACTGATTGATATCACACATCCGATCTTGATCTACTAACACTGGTTCGTCCTGAATCATCCCCTTTTCTAAACATTTAATTGAATAACCTTTATTTGATTAAATTCATCACATTTCATCTCTTAATTAAATAAACCAATTTTATCTTGTTAAGTCATTATATCTCGTTAATTAAATAAACCATTTTATTTAATTAATTCTTAAATCTCTATTTTAATTAAATAATTCATTTAATATAATTTAATCTCTATAGTTCCTCTATTAAACTAAATAAATCAAACATTTATCTAATTTAATCAAACATCACCCCCTTTGGTTAAATAAATCAAAATATTTATTTAACTAGGTCTTAATCATTTTTCATCTCTTTTTGATTTATTTCAACCCACAAATCTAAATCAATTAGTCAAATCACCTAATCTCCTCTTAAATTGATCAAAACCTAATTAGTTTAATCTAATTGCATGTCACATCCTCTAGCTTTGCCACTTGCACAATAAATCAATTTATTTTATTTATTAAATCTCTATTTACTTTCAAAAAGGCATCCAAGTGGGAATATTCTTCAAATTTGAAATCTCCCCCCAAATAGACATGTACATCCAACAAAGCATTTAAAATCTCTTACATGTGCTTGCCTTGAGCCAAGTGGCGTTAACTCTCTTCTTTCATCCCCCCTAAACATGTCATTTCATCAAATTCAAATTTCAAACTTGCACATTGATGAAAATGTGCTCAACCTTCATCCTCTCACATTTTGACAAGTGGCACAATGCCATTGGTTCATCTGTTATCCCACATCCTTCCTATTTCTCATTCTTCGATCACTCTTTCTTATAAATAGTGAGCTTCTCTATTGTATTGATCATCCACAACTTGAGTAAACTTACTATACTCAAATCCATAGCAACTTATCATCGATTTCATCCAAGCATAGTTAGGTTTTTTGCAGATTTTCAACATGGAGCTCCATTGAAGTCATCACCACAAGCATTCATCCTTCATCAATCATATTCATCACATCATTCGAGTTGGGAAAGGGCCAATTTTCACATCAAAGTGGTACCAATTCCCCCATGTGATCAAGATTTTGCATTGCTTTCAATAGGATTTAGCTTACTTTCTTGCTCTTTCATTTTATTCTTGTTTTCTTTCCTATTTTGAGCTTTGCTAATGGATTCCATGGGGAATCCTTGTTATTACTTGCATATGATCTTCTAATGTGTTCTTTTATTGTGTTTTGCAGGTATCTAGATTGGGGTTCTACACTATCAAAGAACATTTGGAGGCTCCTTAGTGGGGAAGCTGGTTGGGCTTCTCTAGCTAGAAATACATATCTGTATGACTTTGGGAGAACTTGGAATATGTTGACTTTTGATGAAATCCATGTTGGCTCTTGTTTTTGGAGAAATATCATTCCTTACAGGGACCTGATTACTAATATTGTTAGGTGGTTGTTGGGTGATCGTACCATAATTCTTTTTTGGGAGGATGCTTGGTGTGATTTAGAACCTCTACTCAATCGTCCCTAGGCTCCTCCCATGTTCCTTTATGCAAGCAAGTTTTTGGTATAATGGTGGCTAACTATTTTCAGAATGGGGAGTGGAAGGATTTCTAGGATTGGGACTAGTCACTAAGGGTTTTAAAGGATTTCCTATATAATGTTCGAGTTCCTATCTATCTAAGATCAGATAAGGTAGTTTGGGCCCCCTGTGCTAATGGTAAATTTTTGGTAGCCTCTGCCTTTGTTAATTCATTAGAGAAGCTTGAATCTTTTCCTTTCTAGGGGATATTATGAAACAAGATGTTGATCGCTAAGGTGAATGTTTTCTTCTTGTTGCTCATGCAAGGTAAAGTATTAATGCAAGATAATCTATGTAAAAGGGGATTTGCAATTCCAAATAGGTGTGTCCTCTATGAAGCTGATGCTGAGAGTTCCTTCCATATTTTCCTTGGGTGTGATTTTTCTTCTCTTCTTTGGAGTAAGTTTCTTGGCCTTTGGAGGTTGGACTGAGTCTTCAGGGATTCTCTTTGTGATTTTTTTGAACAATGGAAGTGTCCTTCCACTTTCCCCACTCTTCGGTGGTTATGGGAGCTTATGGCCCCGCATATTGCTTGGGGTATCTAGAAGTAACATGACAATAGAATTTTATGTGACTCTAAACTCAAGATTAGTAGTCTTTTCATCAAGATTCATTGGGCGATCTTGGAAAACTTTGCTCTTATTGGGTCTGAGTTACCACGTTGTGCCCCGTCTACTTGCTTGGCTGGGTATGACTTGTTGGTGATTTCTAACTAGAAGATCCCCTCTATACCATCTGAGATTTCCAATTCCAACCTAAATGCTATATTGAATACTAAGTGGAGGCCTCCACCTTTAGGGTGGGTAAAAATTAATTTTGATGGGGCAGCCAAGGGTAACCCTAGTCCTGCAAGCTATGGGGGGTGTTGAGGAATGAGGATGGCAGGCTCTTAGGCGTGGTGATACTCTCATTGAAAAATCAGACAAATCATTGTGTTGAGGTGGAGGTTGCATTTATAAGTATTAAGTTTGTCATGGATAGGGGTTACTCTAAATTATGGGTGGAAGGAGACTCGTTAAACATCATCAATTGATTACGTGGAATCCATAAACCTAGTTGGAGTGTTGATCAATTAATTAAAGATGCTATTATTATGTTGAGATATTGTGAAGAAACCTGTGTTTCTCACATACATCGAGAAGGAAATTCATTGGCATATTTTTTCGCCAATGAAGCTGTTAGACTTAATGAGTATAGAGCATGAGAGGAAGGCTCTCTCCTTCTTGAGGTAGCTAAGATCTTAATGAGATATGATGGTTTTGGATGAGTTTATGTGGTGGTGTTATTTAACCATTAGTACCAACTTTTTACTCACACACTTTATGGGTATCGCTCGAATTGTTGGCTCTCAGACGATCTCTACTTGCTATGGTTTTTCTGTTGTTGGTTCTTGTGAATATGGGAGGTGACAAAAGTAGAATTGAGCCTCATTCTTGTGTAAGCCTGAGAAAGAAGAAGAAAATTTAGAGGATTCTCCAACATGGGAATGTTGTTTCATTCTTGGAAAGGCTGCATGGACACATTCTTATGCATCAGCGAAGTTTGTTTCTTGTTGGCACAATTGTAGACTCCAAATTAAGGGCATGGTTGTTGATATCAATGAGGAGCTTATAGCTATTGTGACTGGGTTTCCTATGGTTGGTTGTAAATTCTTCAAAGACAAGAAGAGTAATGAGGAGGCAATGGCTCAATTTTTCAAAGGTGATGAAAGGAAAAAACTCATCAAGATGGAGGCTTGGGGCTATGAATGAAAGTCTCTCAAGAAGATATGGGCGAATATTATGGAAATAATAATGCGGTATGTGACTCTGGAAGGCAGGTTCACTGCTATCCTTGGCCATCATTTTACTCTTTTAAATCATTTTAGGCATGATTTGTTTATTTCCTTTTCATTCTTTCTCTTGTCCTCCATGGAGTTCTCTGTGTATGCACACCTAAAAAATAGAAGGGCACCGATCCTACATGAGGGCCTTATTCTATTAATTATGGAGCATGTAAAATCCCTTATCCTTGCCTCTTCAATTAAGGGTAATGAGAAGACTCTTAGTGAGGATACTAGCTCTTCTGGCTCAAATACAAGTGTGGCTAAGGAAGAGGAGTGGAATGAAGTAGGTGAGAATGAGACCCCTTCCCCTGTGCCTTCCCCCTCTAAAAAGAGGAAGAAGGGTAACCCTAAAGGAAAATAGGTAGCCAAGCAACTCATTCTACATGATTCAGAGTCCTAATCTGATGGTGATGACACAAAGGTGGGCTCTGGGGATTCAATGCCCAAGGATGAATCAATGGAAATTGGTCAGGGTGGTACCAAGGTTGGAATCAAGGACAATGGGTTTCAAGAGAATGTGATGGCCATAGAGTCCAAGGATAAGCCTAGAAGGGTTTCTGAGTGCATTGCCAAGATGAAGAACTAGGCCCCAAAAGATATGGTAGAGGATACCATAGAGCTCTACAAGGAGAAGGATCTAGAGGAGAAGGCGATGGAAATTAATGATTCGCCAGTTTGAAACTCTCCTAATGTGGAACCTATGGGTGAGAAAACAATACAGGAGGAGGAGGATGTTGAGCAAAACCAAGCGAAGTCTAAGACTCTAAAGGCTAATCACTTGTTGGAGGACTTCTCCTATCTTAATGATGATTCCACCTCTATGTTTGAGCTTCTTGACATGGTGAGGGCGGGGGCTACTAGCGCTTTCAAATTGGCAAAATGGACTCTATAGGAATTCAATATCAAAATAAGGGGTTCGAAGGAGAATTTGTAGAATATTCTAAAAGGTTCATGTTATGCCTTGCATAACCACCCCATTTTATCCTGGAACAAAATGGGTCCCCCTTTTCTTTTGTTCTCTTTGCCTTTGGTTATTTGCTTTGGTCTTGGGTCATTTTCCTCCTAGGTCTGTATTTTGTTTTATCAGATTTTGGTTCTATCTCGGCTTGAGTTGGTTTTCTTCTTGCTAAAAATTGAATGAAATAATCATAAGCAATAGTGTATTTTATTATAATGTATTTTATTTTCTTTTGGGAACTAATGGAGGTATTTGTTTTGTAGGATTGAATTATTCATCTGAAGATATCTCTCAAGGAAGTCAGCTGGAAAGCATGCCTCAGTCCCATTCAGCATAAAACTCCTCAAGGAAAAACTCGCTAAGACCCTCCTATTGTCTTGTCGACTGGCAATTTGGTTCTGTTCATTTGAAATCCAAAGGGTCGCCAAGACATTTCGGTCGCTATGATTTTCTATGTGTCTCGCTGATCGGAATGGAAGTCTCGGCAATAGGGGGTAGCGTCGGCATGAAGTCTCGCCGACCAATCAAAGTCTCCCCGAACTGAAATGAGCTCTCGACGAAAGAGGTGACTTTAGTGTAATGTCTCAGTGAAGGAAGCAAGTCTCACCGACATGAGATAATATCGGCATAAGGTCTCGCCAATCCGTCGGAGTCTTAACGAAATGGGGATGTCATCGGAAGGCTCTCACCGAGAGAGAGGTGGCTTCGGGAAAAAGTCTCACCAACAGGGTGGACTCTTGCCGAAATGGAATGGCATCAGGGAGAGTGGTTTACTTTCAGGGAGATGCCCTACTGACACGGGGGGAGTCTCGGTGAAAGTTGTGAGCTCGGCGAAAGGTCCTGCCGACAGATAAAAGTCTCCCTGACAATCCTTCAAAAGGCCGCATCGGGGAGAAAGATTTATATTCACCATGAGGTCCCGCCGACTAATGGAGGTCTCGCTGACTAATGGAGGTCCCGCCAACTAATGGAGGTCTCGCCGAAGGGTTCTCCCTTCGGTGTGATGTTTGGATGACTGCGAAGAGCCTCAGAGAAAAGGGGTGTCATCGGCATAAGGTCTCGCCGATGGTTGTTAGTCACGCCAATGGATTCTCTCATCAACGTAGTGTTTTTGCCTTCGCCATAGGGTCTTGTTGACCCGATGGTCTTGCCGAAATGAAATGGTGGTCTCGGGTGAGGTCTCTGAGAAAATTGTGGTATCGGCATAAGGTCTCACCAACCCAGCGGGAAGTCTCACCGAAAGAAAGGAGTTGGCTCGAGGGGAATGGAAGATCTTGGCATGATATCTTGCCGACTAGCGGTAGTCTTGCCGACATGTTTTCTCCCTTCGGTATAGTGTTTGAAGCTCGCTATAACGTCTTGCCAACTAAAGGAGTCTAGCCGAAATAAAAGGAGCTTGAGCTCGTGGAGATTCTGAGCAAATGATTAGGGCTCGGGGAGATGTCTTCTCGAGTGCGATGGTCTCTTCGAGGTAGAGTGAGTTTGGGGTAACATCTTGCCAACCCGGTGGTGTCTCACCAATGTCTGTTAACAAGATGGACATCGGGGAGACTCCTGGCTAAATGTTTTGGACTCGCTATGATGTCTGGCCAATGGCGATTGTCTCGGCGACCACTGTGGATATCGATATAACTCCCGCAGCCTAATATGAGGTCTCACTGATAGTTTGAGGTCATGCCGATAATTGTTATAGAATGTAATTGCATCAGGGAGACACCGATGGTGTCTCACCAACATGCAATTCATTCCGGACTATTGACTTCTTGAGAATCTCACATGGAGTGTGTTCACCCAATCAGAATAAACTAAAGACAAACCATTGACTGATTGACTACCTCTGTAAAGGACCAACAAAATGCAAACGACATGGACTCATGCTGAGATCAAAAGTGATGGATCGACTCGGGAACGATGGTGTTCAGGTCTAAAGGGAGGTCTGATGCTGCTTCTAGAGATGGTCAACGTGCAGAAGGATCTCGAGCAGGAAGAAACCCAAAAGGAAGAAGAAGTCATCAATCTAAGACACAATTGTGAGGTCTACTGGAAAAAGGAAGATCTGTATTAATGGTAATACTTTAGAGCATTCAAGGTAGCCCCTCAAGGAAGTTTGAAGATGGACATGGAGACCAGAAGTAAATGTTATAGCTGCAAAAGATCTAAGATCATCCCCAGAACAATCCTTCACCAACATGGACAGTAGGGATACACATTTAATGCAGAATCAACTTTATTCAAAAGATTTGAGGGCTGACCCTTCTGAAGCGGACAGATATTTTGTAAACCCTAAAAATAGGGGCCAGTGCATTCCTCTTGGTACATTCTGTATATATGGCAATTTTTCCTCTTTGTGAAGGATACTAAAAAAAGAGAGTAGGATTTTCTTTTTAGAGTACATAGGGATATAGATTTTGAATAGTAGTAATCTTCTGAGCAATAGAGAAACTTAAGAGTAGCAGTAGGATAGGAGTTAGATTCGATAGAAGGCAATAATGTATCCTTCTGATTCTCTTAGTATAGATGGAAACAATCTAAGGACATAGGTTTTCTGTACACTGGTGATTGTGCTAGAGTTGTAAATGTTGCTTATCTATTTCACTAATAGTAGAAGCAACCAGATTCAAATCTACTTCATGTTGTGTTCCTAAATGGTATCTATCTTGTGTTAATCATTTGATTTGAAAGCTTTCAAGGAATGAAGTTTTATTTTATGTTTTGTTTAAATAGTGATCTGCAGTCTATTGTGGAAGTTAGCACTGGGAATGAATGAAACTGTGTGTGTTAATCACAAGTTAATTTTGTTCTGTAGTTGTAGTTAGTAATTCCTTGAAAGATAACAATTATGGTTAAGTTGGATGCATTACCATTCTCTTCGGTTCCAAAGCTTTAATCTTTTTTTTTTTTGCTTTTTTAAAAACCTCAGTTAAAGTAGGTTTGAATTTATGTTTGATCTTAGAACAATCCAGAAGCTCAACACCAGCAGGCCCCTTGAACATTATAGTTCACATCAACCATTGAGTGAAATTAGCACAGTCGAGAACCGATTACAAAGACCTTGGGAGTTAAGATATCCAGTGTTATTCTTTCTCTTTTAGGAGAGCAGAATAGTAATATCCTGTTTAACTGTTGTTGTGCTATTTGGACCATCAATAGAGAACTGGCGCTAGAGGGAAGGCCTAGAAGGGAAAGCTGGATAATACTGGGTTTTTCTCACCAAAAAAGTCCCGTAGAGTTCTTCGATCAGCTAAAAATCCACCACCTTTAATAGAACTCAAGACCCCAATAAGACACAAGAGTCATAAGACTAGCTCAACCATCATACCACCCTTGTTAGCCCTGCTCACTCCACCAAGATTTTCACCAATACCCCAGTGGATACCTATCAATCCACCATCGAATCCATCTCAACTGCCATCACAGCTGGTTCAACCCATCCAACAGCTAGCTCAACCACCACCACCTTTACCAATGGCATTTTTTTAGAATAATCCCTCTCCATTGGGGACTATTTCAGGAGGTTTTCATGATATGCCTAAGAAACCAGAGAAATTTTGTTCCAAATACATCCATGGCAAATCAAGGAGTGTTGAAGAGCACATACAAGCTTTTAAGGATGCTTGTACCAGAGCTCAAATAGCTCACCATGATGTAGTTTGTAGGTTGCTCACTTAATCCTTAGGGGATATGGCGTACAACTGGTATCTTAATCTTCCACAAGGTTCCATTCTAACCTGGACACACTTGGAGAATGCATTTATCAATCAGTTTAGAGTTTATGTGGATCCAGCCCTTTTGTACCACCAATTCGCTACCATTAGGAAGGAGCGAGGTGAATCCTTGCCTTTATTCAATACCAGGTTTCAACAAATGTATAGGAGACTGCAAGACCCCTATCTAGTTACTGAGAATAGTGCCATTCAAGCATACTTTAGGGTTATAGACCCTTTACTTGGCTTGTTCCTACAAAGGACTTATCAACCTGCATACATTGATTCCCTGTCTAAAGTCTATCATCTAGCTATCAAGCTGCAACAACAAATTAGCTCTCAACAAGGAAGTTTGGGAGGAGGTTTTCCCCCAATAGGGTATCAGATGCCTAGCCCGACCCCTTTATTCAATACTGTCCCAAGAATGTCTCCTTCCCATTATGGGCCCATGTCTAAATTGTAGGCTCAACCTCCTATTCCATTCTTTTCCAATGGAACTCCTTACTTCTTTCAACAATCACAGGCTCATCATAGTCTGCATAGGCATCATAATCAAACTAGAACACCAAATCATGTCGGTCAGCCACCTGTTGCTAAGAGTGTTGAAAGTGAAAAGACAGTTCAACTCACAAATGAGGTAGAGACCTTAAAGAAAACATTGTCCCAAGTCACAAATGACATGGCTCAGCTTAGATTGAACCCCTCTCAAAACCAAGGTAATTACCCTAATCAAAATAGCAACAATCAGGGTAATTATTAGAATAACAACAATCACAGCCAGAGGGGTTATCAAGGCCAAAACTCCCCTAACCAAGGTTATCAAAATCAAAATAGAGGATATAACCAGAGCCAAATAATAACTGACAATGGAATACAGGGCCAAACAATGGTGGAGTTTCCCACAATTACCAAGCTAATGAGGAAAGGTTACACACTACAAATGTGGCTGACCTTCATTTTATGACTAACTAGTGCAGGCTGCATGATACTGCAACCCATTCTGAGGTAAATTTCCTTGAAATGGATAAGGTGGTCAAGATGGCATAGGAAGATGCCCAAACGTTCCAAGGGAATCCAAATAAAGAAGGTGGCTCAGTAGATACATCAATGACTTATGACCTCTTTGAGGAAGAACCTTCATTCCCCATGTAAAGTGAGAATGAACCTGAGGAAGATTTGTATGATGCCCAGGCCTTTCAGACAAAGGGAGGACACTTCCTAAGAAATCAGAATAAGGGTTCGTTCACTACATCAGCACCACCTAATCATATGGTGCCTCCGAATCAAAGTGATAATAACAACCCTCCTCCACCAAAAGGTCCACCTGACTTACATAATAAAGGTAATTCGCCTTGTGTTGTCAAAATTAATACAAGCTATAACATAGAATTTGATATTGTTGTTGAGATGCAGAGACAAAAAACCTCTTTATCATATTTTGACATCCTAAAGTGGCACCCTGCTCAACAAGAGATAGTGTTGAAAGCTTTGGAAAAAGCTGATAAATCAAAAGGGAAAAACAAGGTGGCACATGCTGCAGATATGAACATAGCTTTGTACAGAAGCAAGCTGGGTACCCCACCATTTCTTTTGAGTTTAAGAATCTGTGGGAAGAATCTACATAATTGTTTGTTAGATTCAGGGGCTTCCGGAAATGTTATGCCATTTTCTGTATGTAAGAAATTGGGATTGAACCCTATCCAAACAAACAAGAAGGTCATCCAACTTGACAAAACAGAGGTTAATATAGTGGGAGAATTGAGAAAAATACATGTGCAAGAAGGGTCTGACCCTAGAATCCTAACCAACATAGATATTCAAGTAGCAGACATTCCCGAGACTTATGGTATGCTGTTGAGCAGAGATTTGATGAAAAGTATAGGGGGATATCTCTCCTTCGACTTTTCACATATGTGGCTACCATGGAGGGGAGTGCCTACATAGATTAGGATTGAAAGTGAACCTCACCTCAAGCATGTCATCACTGAATATGATTGTCCCAATGAGGTAGCTTACTTTGAAACCGGGATAGGGGTTTACAAAAGAGACGAAATTCTAACCTTTTCAATTCTTGATCCTAAAGAACTGTCAATACAAAAGTTCCCTGATTCTATGATTAATAAAAATCAACAGGCATTGATCAAGAAGCTGCAACAGGATCAGCTAGTCTTAGGGGGAGATATTAATTTGCAAAGTCTTTTACTCCCTAATTGGTGCAGGGTACACTACCAAAATCATTCTGAATTGACTTTCCAACCCTGCATTAACATTTTAAATCATGTTTCCCAAGCTGAGGAAACTAGCTTAAGTCACCCTGAGACCATTGCAGATCACTTCTCATTTGAAGCCAAAGAAGCAATAATGTTAACCAGGGATAAGATACCTTCAAAGGGAGTTCCTTCTCAAATTGAACCTACCTCAGACACATTTCTGAATCAGCATATTTATGAGGAACAACCCCAAGGTTTGTTCGAAAACCCCGTACTCACGAGTATACCAAAACCCAAGGGGTTAACCAAAGATACAAGTGACTGTCAAAAGGATAGCCACATATTATATGATATAGCTGTGCAGGAATTGGAAAGTGTGCCTAAGGAACCTATTGAACACCCGTTCCCTATATTTGATGCAAAAGATCAAGCAGCCCCACCTCTGGCTCATCCTATCCAAATGCCCACAATAACCTCCAAAGGATCAACCCCAGCTCATGATCAGCTGTGGACCCTCACGTTTGATGGATCCAAGTCCAAAACAAGTTGTGGTGTTGGGATTGAGTTAACCAGCCCGAAAGGGAAAACTTTATTTGCCTCTTACAGGTTGCAGTTTGGATGCACTAACTACGTAGAAGAATATGAAGCTCTAACTCAGGGGCTGATGTTTGCACATAAGAAGAAAGTCACAGCCTTGATGGTCAAAGGAGATTCAGAAATATTTATCAAGCAAGTGTGTAGCCAATACACATGTCATAATAGAAGGCTGGCAGCTTATAGAAATCAGGTATGGAACTTGATTGAAGACTTCAATGCTTTTGGGATTAGTTTAATCCCTAGAGAAGAGAATCTAATAGCTGACTCATTAGTTGTTGCTGCAAGTAGCCTGAAACCCGTGCAAGGCTCCAAGCTTAAAAGATTCTCAGTAGAATTGATTTCCACCCCTGAAGTTCCTAATAATATTAGGAACTTTCAAGTCTTTGAGGATGATCGACATATTCTTGCTTTTCTAGCAAGCTCAAATGTTTTCGAAGGACAGATCATTGATGAGTCCAACAGGGATCAAGGAGATTGGAACCCTAAAGATTGTGATACAAAAGGGGTCCTCAATTTAAAAAGCAATAGCATTCCCAAGGGAATGGTGGCCTTGGAAAGAATTTTTCATTCAGACCCAAGGGCTTGAGAGAAGATATTAGTTGAAGATAAAGGAGGCAAATATGAAACTGTTAACCTAGCTGATTTTGGCCCTGAAAGAAGTGTTTACATAGGGAAAGCTTGCCCTGAAGCAATCAAAAAAGATATACTGAGGGCACTGAAGAAAGATATTGCTGTGATAGCTTGGGGATATGAAGATCTAAAGACATTTGATGCTTCTATAATGACTCATACTATCCCACTGAAGCCTGAAGCTGAACCATTTCGACAGAAATAGTGCCCTGTCAACGCCCTGATTGAACCACTGATCCTTAAAGAAGTTCAGAAATTGCTTTTTGCAAGAATAATCTTCCCTGTACGACACTCAACGTGGGTGGCCAACCTAGTTCCTGTTAGAGTAAAGTAATTAATTAACTTTACTCTCCTCTTAAGATTTCACTTTATGCACACATATTAGTCATTTAATAGGACCTCGCCATTGAGTCCAAAGCGCCCAAAAACCCCTATTTTCATATAAAGCATGACCGATTCGGCCATAGTTGATATGGGAAGCAAAAAAAATTTGGCCCTAAGGCCGTACAACCCCAAGGCACGCAGATCGAGGTCCAAAAATTTCAAAAAAATTAAAAAAAACAAAGTTTTTAAAAAAAAATTTACACCGCCAGTGTAAAATTTGGCCACCGCCTGCCGGCCACCAAGCGGCCACTAGGCGGCTCTCGCTAGCTGCTCAGGCTAGCAGCGCTCTTCCCACCGAGCTCTGCCGACGGGCCACCACCGCACCGCCAGGGCACCACCACCTCCCCGCCAACGCTCCATTGTCGGCCCTCCACCACAGCCCCGCTGGAGCTCCACCACCCACTAGCCCACTACCAGTGATCCGCCGCCGCACCACCTACGCCCAACCCTTGGTCGCCCAGCGGACCAAGGGTCTCTTTTTTTAGCCCGTGAGGGCTCTAGGGTCCTAGTTATGCTTTTTCGGAGCAGTTTTCGTAAATCGGGTATAAAATGGACGTTTTAGCTCTGTTTTTCAAATGAAAATATTCATCAGAACACTGGTTCTGAGCCCGATCTAATGATGAAGGTTATTTTTTCTGATTTTTCCATTTTGTAGTCTATTTTTCCAGTCAAAGTCAAAACTTGTGTTTTTCACTCCCAAGGGCGTATCTTTTGCGTCCGAACTCCATTTTTTGCAAACGAATAGGCGTTGAAAAGGTGTTTCTATGATCTTTCCAGATCTATCATTTATTTTTCCAGAATCTACCCCAGGTACATTTTATTGAGTTTTTGTGTTTTCACACATATGTCAATTACTTGGACTTTTTGGCACCTGGAAATGATTTGTTTGTGTGGGATGGATTTATTTGATCTGATTTATCAGTATTAAGGTCAGTTAGTCTCAGATTTTTTTTAATTTGAACAGTTATCATGGGTTTTTCTACTCACCCTTCAGTTGTATTTTTGGAACGGGGTAATTACGAGTCATGGGCAAAGGGCATACTTACACATTGTAGGTGGCTTAATATTTTACCTTATTTATATGATCTCATACCTGAACCAGCCACTTCAAAGGGAAAACTAGCTTGGGATATCATTAGAGATCACATAGTAGGACTTATATAGTCTAGTGTTGATGATGACATTGTGTGGGCTATATTGGACATTGATTGTCCCCACCCACTTTGGACACGTCTTTGGGAGATCTATGGAGACCCCAATCTCTCTCCATTCCTAGAGGATCCTGCTTTAGATTGTCTCTTACCCATTTCTTGGAGAGAGAATACACCCTTTGATCATGATACTTTAAAGGAACTTGATTATTTAGACACCCTTACATATTCTGATGAATCAGAGGCTTGTCTCACAGTTCCTACTCTTCAGACTGAGACTTCATCAGCATCTCCTGTTGTTCCTAATTTAGTGCAGCAGGGCATCATTCACCTTCCAGACATAGCTACTTTGGACTCTTATCTTGCAGACATATCTTTCTTGTTTGTTGAGTCCTATATTGCAGATTTGGAGGATTATTTTGAGGACATTCATCTCCTCTACCTTGACAGTCAGGTTATCACTGTACGCCCACCATTATCAGTGCATTCAGAGGTTACATTTTAGGATTCTCCACATCCATTTGGACTTGACATCATTTGTTTCAATTCAGACAGGGAGATTCTTCAGCATCTTATCATGGCACACATCTTGAGACAGATTGGTTCATCACTCTTCACAGGGTTTCTTCGACATCGTCCTTTGGATCCATTTCTTCCCAAGGGGAGGAATATCATTTGCTGCTTCAGGATCTCCTTTTGGATTCTACATAAGGCATCTACCATTGTGATAGGAGTTTCTTCATTGTGGGGGGTCCTTCTCTCTTTCTGTCTCTCCTATGGAGACCATTGTATATGTACTTATATGATAGAAGTTGTCTATGGGGGGTATCATGTAATCCACCTCCTATCCTTCTTTCATTAGTGCATTTCATTCCTTTCTTTTCTCTCTTTTGGAGTAGAGTTTTTCACATGAGGTTTTCTCTATTTCTCCACTTTATAGAGATTTTGTTGTATTCGGGTACCTAATCAGGCCATGTTGTCGGGACCCTCTGTTGCATTGTAGTTCCTTTGCTTTCTTTTGCATTGTTTGTAGCTGCATTGTAGCTCATCTTAAGGGGGATGTTAGAGTAAAGTAATTAATTAACTTTACTCTCCTCTTAAGATTTCACTTTATGCACACATATTAGTCATTTAATAATTAATATTTAATTATTAAATGCACTCACCTTAGGGTTAGGTTTTCCTTTCGGTGTTGATCTCATTTATAAGGATTGATCTGTTGTATTGTATTTCCTTCTTGATTCATTTTTTTCTCTGATAATAAATCTTGCACTTTGTCAAATTCAAAAACCCTTGTTTTGTTCTCTCTCTTTCTCTGTGACAAGTTTCTTGCATGTAGGTATTCTTTGGGTTCTGTGGATTTGTATTTCTCAAATCCTACAGTTCTAGTTTGTAAGAAAAATGGGGAGATTAGGCTATGTGTAGATTTCAAAAATCTAAACAGAGCTTCAGAAAAAGACAACTACCCACTCCCTTCTCTGGACGAAGTCTTGCAAACTGTTAATGGATCCCATATGATATCATTCCTAGATGGTTATTTTGGATACAATTAGGTGATGATTAATTGTGAAGACAGGATGAAGACAACCTTCACTACCAAATGGGGAACATTTGCTTACACAAGGATGCCATTTGGTCTGATAAACACTGGAGCAACCTTTCAATGCGCCATGGACGTAGCCTTCAAAGATCTGATTGACAAATGCATCATCATCTACATGGACGACCTGACAGTATTCTCCAAAGATAGACTGAACCACGCTGCAGACTTAGATAAAGTTCTTGAAAGATGTATCCAATATGGCATCTCCTTGAATCCTAAAAAGTGTGTGTTCAGGGTTTCTGAAGGGAAGCTTTTGGGACATGTAATCTCTGAAAGAGGAATATCAATCAATCCAGACTGAGTTGAATCAATTCTGAAGATAACTAGGCCAGGAAGCAAGAAGGAAATGAGATCTTTCTTTGGAAAGATCAACTTTGTGAGAAATTTTATCACGGGCTTTCCAGAAATCGTAAAACCATTGAATGAAATGATGAAGAAAGACGCCAAGATAGAGTGGAGTAATGAGGTGAAGATCGCGTTTTCATAGGTCAAGCAATCCATTTCGGAAGCACTCACCATCCCTAACTACTTGAGGTCATTCTATATTTACTCTTTTGCCTCTGAACATTCCTGTGCAGCTGTCCTAACTCAATGAAGAGAAGAGGGAGAGGAGAGGCCAATCGCCTTCATGAGCTCTCTGTTTAAGAATGCTGAGATCAAATACCCGCCTCTTGAGAAACAAGCTTTTGTGCTGGTCAGAGTTGTCAAAAAGTTCAGGCACTACATTCTCCGAAGCCAAATCATTGTTGTAGTTCTTGACGCTGTTGTGAAGTCTCTACTTATGTAGAGCGAGCTAGGAGAAAGAAGAGGGAAATGGATAGCCATTTTGCAAGAGTTTGATATGGAGATATGCCCTATGAAACTTATCAGAGGCACAGGCTTGTCTAAATACATGGCAAATGCTGGTGAGAACATTATTTGCCAGCAATACACAACTCGGTCCTTTTCCAACGACCCTTGGTATGCTGATATCATCTATTTCATCCTCAACAATCGATGTCCAGAGGGAATGAACACCACTCAAAGGAGAGCGCTGAGAATGAAGAGCTCCCATTATATGCTCAAAGGAGGATTACTATATAGGACGAATTTCGAGGGAGTATACCTATGATGCCTTGATCAACAAGAGGCTAAACACATGATCACTGAATTCCATGGGAAACACAACACAAGTCATGGTTCTACAGATTCATTGGCACACCAGAACCTCATATTTGGTTATTACTAGTCATGTGTGTTCAAGGATGCCCATCAGCATACAAGAACATGTCACATATGTCAGATTTTTGCATCAAAAGAATGCCATTCAGCCATGCCATTGCAGCCTGTCTACGAGGTAAGACCAATTGCCCAATGGGCGTTGGATTTTATTGGGGTAATTAACCCAAATTCTTCTATAGGACACAAATTTATTTTGACTGCTACTGATTACTACACAAGATGGATAGAGGTTATACCTTGCAAGAACAACACAACAGAGGTAGTGATCAAGTTCCTCACCGAATGCATCACAACTAGGTTTGGGGTGCCCTCCGCTTTGGTATGTGACAATGGCTCTTCCTTTTCTTCTGCTGAGTTCATTTCATGGGCTTATGATCACAAAATTGTCTTGAAATATTCTTCAAACTATTACCCACAAGGCAATGGAGTTGCAGAATCAACCAATAAGAATCTCTTGGGGGTAATTAAAAAACTGTTAGAGAACAACCCTAGGGACTGGCACACCTAGCTAAGATTTGTGTTATGGGCAGATAGGACTAGGATTAAGGCTACTTTAAAGACCTCACCATTCAAGCTAGTGTATGGCCAAGAGCCTGTGTTCCCTATTCATTTGCAAATACCTATCCTTGAGTTCATGCAGAAATTCTTCTCTAATGATTATAGGATAGAGGTAAGATTAGTTGCCTTGTTGAAATTAGAAGAGCAGAGAGATGCCGCCTTGCAACAATTCTTTAGACATCAGGCTGTTGTCAAATGTTGGTTTGAAAAAAGAGCCAAAATCAAGGCTTTCAGGATATCAGACCTTGTGTTGTTGTGGGATAAAGCTAGTGAAAAGAAGGGCAGTCACCAGAAATTCAATAAGCTCTGGTTGGGTCCCTATCAGATTGCTGAGATCCTAGGAGAAAATGCTTTCCGATTGAGTAGTTTAACTGGAGAACCTGTTCCCTTGCCTGTCAATGGGCAGTTTCTTAAGCATTATTTTGATTCATAAGGCTTGCTAATTTTATGTTCTACATGTAAATAATTTGCTTTTCTATTTGTAAATAGTTTTGTTGTTTGTCTGCTTGTTCTTTCTTTTTGTCCTTTCGTTTCCTTTGTTGTTTGGTTTCTGTCTTGTTTTATTCTTTGGGGTTTATCTATTATATCCTTCTTAAAATGGTGGGTTGGTTATCTAAAGTATACTTTGGTTATTAGGATAGAAGTGGTTTAGATATTTTTAGGTTTGCTAATTCGGTGATTTTGTCCTAAGCTCGTTGTTTTATGCTCATTGTCAATGAGAGTTGTGGAAAGTTTTGAAAACAAGGTACAAAGTAAACAATCTTCATTAGTTACCTCTGAATCTGTCACAAATCATCAAGATCATCTCCTCTTGTAATGGTATATTTATCCTAGGATGATAGTGTTGTAAGATTTGAGTGAAAAATCTGATCTCCCAAGTGTTGTTATGAGGTCCATGGTAGTTTTCAACCCAGAATAGATGTTAAACATCTGACATATTGAGAAAAGTTGAATGGAATATTTGAAACTCCAAGAGGAAAAAAAGAAAAGAAAAGAGAACTATCTGAAGACAAAAGAAGACTCAATATGAATGGGTGATTCAAGTATCTCTACCAGGGCTATGGATGCCTAACTGGCAGTAGAGCAATGCTGTGAGAAAATTAGAGGTGTCTTCGTTGGGGCTACGAACACCTGACTGGCAGCGGAGCAATGCCTAGGATATCATTGCACAACAGCTAAAGGAAATCAACTCATGTAGTTCAAATCTTGCACATTGTTGTTCAAAAGATGAGGAAAACTTTATAAAAGAGTGATGCACAATAAAACACACACATAGATTCAGGGGTAGCCAGTGTTGACTTACATTTGAGATTCTAGCTCAACCTTGGTTGTTAAAACTGACCCAATTGGAGTTGTGATGTTCATAAACCAGGAGTTCTGGGTAGTTGAATCCTTCAGTTTCTTGAAAATGGTTAAACCATTTTCCCAGCCGAGTCACCATTTGTTATGCCTTGTATAACCACCCCATTTTATCCTGGAACAAAATGGGTCCCCCTTTTCTTTTGTTCTCTTTGCCTTTGGTTATTTGCTTTGGTCTTGGGTCATTTTCCTCCTGGGTTTGTATTTTGTTTTATCAGATTTTGGTTCTGTCTCAACTTGAGTTGTTTTTCTTCTTGCTAAAAATTGAATGAAATAATCATAAGCAATAGTGTATTTTATTTGCTTTTGGGAACTAATGGAGGTTTTTTTTTGCAGGATTGAATTATTCATCTGAAGATATCTCTCAAGGAAGTCAGCTAGAAAGCATGCCTCAATCCCATTCAGCATAAAACTCCTCAAGGAAAAAGTCGCTAAGACCCTCATGTTGTCTTGTCGACTGGCGGTTTGGTTTTGTTCATTTGAAATCCAAAGGGTTGTCGAGACATTTCGGTCGCTATGAGTTTCTATGTGTCTCGCCGATCAGAATGGAAGTCTTGACGATAGGGGGTAGCGTCGGCATGAAGTCTCACCGACCAATCAAAGTCTCCCCGAAGTGAAATGAGCTCTCGATGAAAGAGGTGACTTCGATGTAATGTCTCGGAAAAGGAAGCAAGTCTCGCCAACATGAGATAATATCGGCATAAGGTCTCGCCGATCCGTGAGAGTCTCAGTGAAATGGGGATGTCACCGGAAGGCTCTCAGCGAGAGAGAGGTGGCTTTGGGAAAAATTCTCACTGACAGGGTGGACTCTTGTAGAAATGGAACGGTGTCAGGGAGAGTGGTTTACTTTCGGGGAGATGTCCTACCGACACGGGGGAGTCTCGGCGAAAGTTGTGAGCTCGGTGAAAGGTCCTGCCGACAAATAAAAGTCTCCCCGATAGTGTTTCAAAAGGCCGCATCAGGGAGAAAGATTTATATTTTCCATGAGGTCTTGCCGACTAATGGAGGTCTCACCAAAGGGTTCTCCCTTTGGTGTGATGTTTGGATGACTGCGAAGAGCCTCAGAGAAAATGGGTGTCATCGGCATAAGGTCTTGCTGATGGTTGTTAGTCACGCCGATGGATTCTCCCGTCGGCGTAGTGTTTTTGCCTTCACCATAGGGTCTTGCCGACCCAATGGTCCTGCCGAAATAAAATGGTGGTCCTGAGTGAGGTCTCTGCGAAAATTGTGGTATCGGCATAAGGTCTCACTGACCCAACGAGAAGTCTCACCAAAAGAAAGGAGTTGGCTTGAGGGGAATGGAAGATCTCGGCATGATATTTTGCCGACTAGCAGTATTCTCGCCGACATGTTTTCTCCCTTCGGTGTAGTGTTTGAAGCTCACCGTAACGTCCTACCAACTAAAGGAGTCTAGCCGAAATAAAAGGATCTTGAGCTCAGGGAATAAGAATGAGCTCGTGGAGATTCTGAGCGAATGATTAGGGCTCAGGGAGATGCCTTCCTGAGTGTGATGGTCTCTTCGAGGTGGAGTGAGTTCGGGGTAACGTCTTGTCGACCCAGTAGTGTCTCACCGACGTCTGTTAACAAGATGGACATCGGGGAGACTCCTGGCCAAATGTTTTGGACTCGCTATGATGTCTGGCCGATGGCGATTGTCTCAATGACTACTGTGGATATCGATATAACTCCTGCAGCCTGATATGAGGTCTCACCGATAGTTCGAGGTCATGCCGATAACTACTGTAGAATGTAATCGCATCGGGGAGACACCGATGGTGTCTCACCGACATGCAATTCATTCTGAATGACTGTTGACTGCCTGGGAATATCATGTGGAGTGTGTTCGCCCAATCAGAAGAAACTAAAGACGAACCATTCACTGATTGACTACCTCTGTAAAGGACCAACATAATGCAAACGACATGGACTCACTCTGAGATCAAAAGTGATGGATTGACTCAGGAACAATGGTGTTCAGGTCTAAAGGGAGGTCTGATGCTGCTTCTAGAGATGGTCAACGTGTAGAAGGATCTTGAGCAGGAAGAAACCCAAAAGGAAGAAGTCGTCAGTCTCAGAGACAATTGTGAGGTCTACTGGCAAAAGGTAGATCTGTATTAATGGTAATACTTTAGAGCATTCAAGGCAGCCCCTCAAGGAAGTTTGAAGATGGACATGGAGACCAGAAGTAAATGCTATAGTTGCAAAAGATCTAAGATCATACCTGGAATAATCCTTCACCAACATGGACAGTAGGGATACACATTTAATGCAGAATCAACTTTATTCAAAAGATCTGAAGGCCGACCCTTCTGAAGAGGATAGGTATTTTGTAAACCCTAAAAATAGGGGCCAGTGCATTCCTCTTGGTACATTTTGTATATATGGCAATTTTGCCTCTTTGTAAAGGATTCTGAAAAAAGAGAGTAGGAGTTTCTTTTTAGAGTACATAGGGATATAGATTTTGAACAGTAGTAATCTTCTGAGCAATAGAGAAACTTAAGAGTATAGTAGGATAGGAGTTAGATTCGACAGAAGGCAGTAATGTATCCTTCTGATTCTCTTAGTATAGATGGAAACAATATGAGGACATAGGTTTTTTGTACACTAGTGATTGTGCCAGAGTTGTAAATGTTGCTTATCTGTTTCACTAACAGTAGAAGCAACTAGATTCAAATCTACTTCATGTTGTGTTCCTAAATGGTATCTATCTTGTGTTAATCATTTGATTTGAAAGCTTTCAAGGAATGAAGTTTTATTTTATGTTTTGTTTAAATAGTGATCTGCAGTCTATTGTGGAAGTTAGCACTGGGAATGAATGAAACTGTGTTTGTTAATCACAAGTTAATTTTGTTCTGTTGTTGTAGTTAGTAATTCCTTGAAAGATAACAAGTCTGGTTAAGTTGGATGCATTACCATTCTCTTCGGTTCCAAAGCTTTGATCTATATTTTTTTTGTTTCTTTAAAAACCTCAATTAAAGTAGGTTTGAATTTATGTTTGATCTTAGAACAATCCAGAAGCTCAACAACAGGCCCCTTGAACATTATAGTTCACATCAACCATTGAGTGAAATCAGCACAGTCGAGAACCGATTACAAAGACCTTGGGAGTTAAGATATCTGTGTGTTATTCTTTCTCTTTCAGGAGAGCAGAATAGTAATATCATGCTTAACTGTTGCTGTGCTATTTGGACCATCAATAGTTCAGCCTTACATATTCTGATTGACAGAATTGTTGATCTTGTGTGTTTGTTCACTAATTTCAAGTCCCTTTGTGAGCAGCATTTAGTTGGTTTAGAAGCCAAGGTATTGGATACCAATGGGGATATCAAGAAACTTCTCCATGCCTGTCACATTTCAGTGAAGAATAGTGTGAACTCTTTGGAGGTCCTGTTTCGCAAGATCTGTGAGCTTAGAGAGGACTAGTTGTATTTCTCTGAGTGAATGGAGAAGGAACAATTCGCCAAAGGTAAAGGGAAAAAAGCTGCAAAGGATGATGGTAAAGGCCCTACTGCTAGAGGGATGGCTGACTAGAAGAAGTCCTTTGAAGCTAAGAAAAAGGAATTGTTGGACATGATCGGGCTGCATAGGAACCAAGAACTTGAGGTGGCCAATACCTTAAGTAGTATGAAGTAGTGTCTTGTTGTCCATTTTTTGTTTGCTTTTCTACTGTTGGGTCTCGATTTCTTTCTTGTTATTTTGTTGTTTTTTGCTAATGGTTGTTGTTGATAGTTTAGTGTCATATCTTTGGAGCAACATTTTGTAACTTTTGGTGTTTTGGGTTTTGGGTTGTTGGTGATTTTTTAGTTTAGCATCTTTTGAGCAACATTTTATACCTAAACTTATAAAGGGTTTCGAGTCCCTTCAAAACCTGTTTTTCTCTTATAATCAAAACCCTAGTTCAAATCTACAACCTTGAATTCTCTAAAAATTATTGTTAAAATTTGTTAAAAATAGGCACTTTTATGTATGAAGTGATCAAATATTACATGATTCCATAATTATAAAAGTTATATTTTATCAAAATATTGAGATAATAATTGATGATAACTAATGCCTTTTCACCGTTATTACTCTAACCTTGTTGATATTTTCTTAATCAAGAACATTTGAAAGGAATTAAATAGTCAACATCACCTATTCATAACATTCTATTGTAATCATGTTAAAATGATGATGAATACTTATTAAAATGAAGCATTTTTATGGCTACTACCTTTTACCATTATAGATAGTTTCTTCAAAGGTAGAGCTTGATATGATAAATAATATATTGCTTATGTGAATGAAGATTACTATAAGTAACTAATTTTCTAAACTTGATTATCCATTATTATTTTGGAAAAAAAACTATTAAAACCCTACAAAAAGAGTGAACCCATTATAGATATTATAAATATTAGCTACCAGAAAAATATTATTCTATATGATAATTAGAAATATGGCCTAGTAGTTTAGATTTTCATTGTTATGTTTTACTCTTTTTAGCATTCTACTCTATTATAAGAGCCTAATTTTACTTTAGAACCTATTTTCCTATCATGGAAAATCATGCACTACTTGTAATGAAAGGATGAAGTGATATTAATCAATACCATTTCTAATGATTGATATTTCTTTTTTTACCTTGGTTTTTTAGGAAAAAAATTCTCAACCTTGCATTCTTAATGTTCTTTTTATATATTTTGTATGAATTTTCTATTTCATCTTCTATGATTTGGTCTTATTGTGGATAGTTGGCATCCCACTTGGTGGCTCTCTAGAGTTTTTGCTTTAGTGGTTTTTTCTTCTCATGAGGAGCTAGGAATCCCACTTTGAGGTGGCATGGCTATCTTATGGTGTGTGTAATTTCATCATGAATGGAGTTACATAGAGATCATGTAAGAGAGAGGTTACCTTATAATATTGACTAGCATTATGACAAGTTGTTACACTTATAATAGAACATATTTTTAATGTTGAATGAACAAAATTTGGTGTTCCCAAGTTTGGATGGTCAAATATGATAAGTTATGACAATAATATGTTAAAAATAGATAGGAGGACCAAGACCAAGAAGATGGTGTTGGAATTCTGATCCATGTTTGGGTAATATACTTCTTGTGGTTTTACTAAACTATTACAGTTTATAGTTTGAACTCTTGCCTATTTATTTGGTCCTTGGATTTATAGTTTTTATGGTTAATTTGTAGGTATTGTTATGCTACCATACTTACTCTCAATTTATATTATTGTGAAATTCCTATAATAGATTTCTCAAAAATTGTATTGTATTCCATTGGCTTATTGAATAATATATTAGTTTGCTTTAGAGTATGGGGTTTTCCTACCAAAAAGGTTTTCCCCACATACATTTTGTGTTTTGGTATATTACATTTGTATGGTATATGTGTTTCTATTTTTTGTAGTTGAAAAGATTAAAATTTGCATATTACTCTCCTCGTTAGATTGGTGTAGGAATCATCTTTATGTACCTTGCTTCCTTTCATGGTTGACTTATTAAAGGAGTATGATTTTTCCTTAAAATCTACTATGTAAAATTAATTTCATCATTTTTAATAAATACCAATATTTATAATTGATTTGACTACTTAGAGGACACAACTATTTAGGGAAAATAACACATCTATAAAACCTATTTGGCCCTTCTTAGGAAGTTGACCTTTCTAAAAAAAACTTTAAAATATTTTTTTGAGCATGTGTTTGTATATGCACAAAAATCCCTACCCTTCCTTAGAAAGCAACATATAGTCATTTAAATGAAACCTTGCATCATGAAACTCATTTTTACTTATTTCATGTGTGCCTCATAATGTATTTTGGAACTTGACCTTGTATATTTCAATGTCTTCAATCAAGTATGCACCAATAGATGCATTTTCTATATTTCTAAATTAAAATAAAATATCACTACAAGATGGACTCAATAATTGCATACTTTATAATCTATAATCTATGAATGAAACTCACTTTAGTTTCTACTCTTGTTATATGTTCTAGGATCCACAAAGGATATTGTCTACGCCTGTTTCCCTCACCAATTGCCAAAACAAAATGTTTTAATCTTATTCTAATCTATTTCCCTTGATTTTTCTAATTTATTTATTCTCAAACTAATCTAAAATTATATGCATCCCCATAATTGAGGAGGTGTTCCAAACATTTAAAATTCATACAAATGCAAAAATTATAAATCACTAATTTGGCTTTCCATTTTTTCACCAATAAGTTCTATTACACCTATTAGACATGTTAACACTGGCATATTTTCTAAGGTTTTAGGGCATTTTTTATAAGTTTTATTCATTTAAGCTAAAACCTTAAACCATTGGCGTATGGCCTGCACTTTATCTTCTAAGTTTTGTCTTCATGTCTTTGCATCATTTATCCATGGAACCTACTCAACATGTGCTCAGGCAAGCAGTTTGAGTTATTTCTAAATGCCGACAAGGATTACTAAGTGCCACATATCATCTCCTCATTGTAGCGTAAAATTTCTTCATAGTGCAAGTTCTAAAAGTGAGAGCCATTCAATGCTATGCTATCACACTTTGCTGACACATGTCATCCACGGTGTAAAGCTAGGAAAATGTAGAAATTTTCCTAAAGGCTTGATAGTAAGCATGGGGTCATTCCCATGACTTAGATATAACTTTGTAGATGGTGAATTCTTATTGCGGTGCATATTCTCAATGCAACATGATTTTGCCAATAAAAAATCAAATGTTTTTGTGCTTGGAAAAATTAATGCACTAGCTATCAATCAAAATTATCCCACCAAGATAAACAGTCCATGTTCAAACCTGAATATGGCTAGCGAGAGACAAATAAGGTTTCGCACGTTTGAGCCATAATTATATAAGTGACTAGTTTCTACCCAATCCTTTATGGATTTTATGCCCAATTGCATTCAATTGATTGTATCAAATGTATGAAGGAGCATTGCATGACATGATTCAAGCTACAAATACAATTTAGAAGCCATGACAATGAAAACTAGGGTTTCCAAACAAGAATAGGTAAGTTAGAAAATCTTTCTTGTCTACTACTACAAAAGGGTTTGTTTTCTACGGGTTTTATAAGAAGTTTTTGATAGTTCTAAAGTAAAAATAAGTCTCATTTATAGTTAATTATTGAACCCTAATTCTTGCTACAAATCTTAAATGAGTCAAGCATCATCCCAAGTTGGAAAAATGAAAAGAGGACTGGAGGAAAATATTTTAAGCCAGATCTCAAGTTCTTCTAAAAATGAAAAACATTCCCAAGAATATCAAATTATTTCAAATAGATTAATTGACATAACTAAGTCTATGAGGTATGTAGCCATCGTTGCTCAAGGGTGGGACCTGATCAACTATTGCTACAAGAGAATCAATGTTGTGGGGTCAATTTTAAATATTTGGTAATTTAGACCTAGGGAAGTTGTTTATGCCAAATGTCTTTGTCAATGTGGACCTAATCGAAACCATTGTTGAGAGATATGATCCCCAATCTAGGGAAATATTGAATGATAAAGGTGGTTACTTAACAATATTGGATAAAGAGTTTATTTGTGAAGTGTTCAATATGAATGCAACTACCAGTATCCCCATAGATTTTGGTTCATTATGTAGAGAATATGCCAAGGATAAGTATAGTTATAGGTTTATATGGCTCCCTCATCATAGGAAAAGGGATTAAAATAGGAAACTCGTGAGGTTTTCTAGAGATGAAGTTAAGCCTTTCAACTTTAATATTTTTGAAGAATACTTCATCAATATCTACTACTCCCTACATCAGGCCTTAGTTTTGGACTACAAGGCATAGATGCCAGTACATCTAATGATGATTTCACTTGAAATATAGGACAGAGACTTGAATAGAAGTTTGACTTTACCACTTTCATTATAGAGGGAATCCACAAAGGTTTGATGGTAGTAAAAGGTTATGAGAAAATAATATATTTCAAGTGTTATTCTTTATTATGTCACATTATTTTATATAGTGGGAAATTTATTTGGAGTGTTGCAATGCAATTGAAATTGTATGATGTTAAAGGGGCCTCCTTTCCAGTTCAAGGATGGACATATATCTAGGACATGCATTGCCAATCCTTAAATTATGTTGTGTTTAAGGAATGTTTTGTGTAAAAATTCATGAGAAATTTGGGTTATCAAAATATTAGCAAGTTGTCTGAGAGATTGATGAAGCTCTTGAGACCAGTGGATAAAGCACCTAAGGCAGCAATAAACCATACTTGGGTTAATTGGTTCCTTTGTGCTCTAATACTACAATTATTAGAGTTTATGGTGCTCTAGTTCAACCTCATATTTTTCCAAGAAGTATGATAGATAGAATTGTGTTTCTTGATATCATGTGATGGTTGAATGAGATCTAGAATGAGGGTAGATAAGAAGAGGAACTATGACCTAGAACATTTTGTTGATCAGGTTAGGCTAAGGGTAAAAAATTCTAACTTATACCATAAATATGATATAAGTGAAGATGTAATCAAGAACCGTGTCTCTAATATAGAGGTCTAGAGAATAAAAATGCATGGATTACAATCCTCATGGGAGAATAAAAAAGAAAACAAGTTGACTCAAGTTATCAAGAAGCATATAAAGAGATTAAGGATCTTATTTTTAAAATATCGACTATGCTTGATAATGTTGCAATTCTTGCTCCTAAGGTTTTAAAAGGCTAATCAATGAAGAACTAAGGCTAGTAGAGCAAGAGACCGAACAATGTGTTCCACAACATGAGGTTCCATCAACATTAGATTTTTCCCCAATAGTAGTATTGATATTTTCAGGTGGTTTTCAACCCTTAGTGATTATTCGGTTGATTATGTTGAATCAAAGGAAATAGGAAAATGTAACAAATATTAAGGAAGTGAAACAAGTCCTTGATTCTCCAGCAAGAGTCTGAATTGATGATCCTCCATAAGATAGAATAGTAGTCAAATCAAATGATGGTGGTAATGTAGCAAGTGACATAAGAGCCCTTACATGTATTGAGTTTCATACATGAAAATATTGTGAAGTCCAAGGAATTTAAGAATTTCTTGAAAAAGAATAAACTAGAGCTCTTCCTCAAAAAGATAAATGGGGAAAATGATAAGGAAATAGAGGAAGAGATGCAAGATATAACTAAGAAGTTCATGTAGGAGGTTGACTTTTATGTCAACAACATTACTCTTGAGGAAGGTAGACAAACTATGCAAGAAAGTGGTTGTCTTTACTAGGATAGGATATTGATTTAGCAATTACTTTGGACACCATCAGGAGGAAAGAAAATAATGAGGAAATGCTAACATCTGAGGAGGAGTAGGGAAAATATTTATATTTTGGTTCTAGATTTAGCCCAAGGTTTGAAACATTGGCAATATGAGAATTTTCTCCAAAGACCAAAAATCCTCAAGTTACAAAGGATTTCAAGGAGCTTATAGGTAACCTCATTGTTAGGAGACTTGTAGATACAAGTGCTACTCAAGTAGCATCCTTGGTATTAAGTACTATTGTTTTTTCAGTGAAGCAACAATATAGAATTTGTAAGTTGATTTTGACAACTACAAAAGGACCATATAAATTTGATGTAGGAATATAATAAGATTCAATCCCTACTTCCTCCACCTTGGAGTATCACTTTAGAGCATAAAACCCCTCAATTCAGTTCAATTAGTACAACATTCAAGGATAGGGAGATATTCTCCTTAAAAATAAAAGAGATAAGGGAACAATTGAAGAAATGCAAGGAAGAAAATAAAGAAGCTAAAGAGGAGGGAAAGAAAAAGGTGATCAACCTTGTTGATGACTTATTAGGTCATAGATTGAAAAGAATCTTAAGAAAATTAGATGATACATGGGTAGGCTACAACAATTTAAAAAATGCATACACCAATTACCTACACAATGAATATAATATGAAGGGAATAGTAAGTACAAATATCTCTAGGGAGTAAAAAATGGGACAAATACATATGTATGCTAAATTTGACCTTAATACCCCTATAGAATTAACAAGAACTTATAAGATGATGGGCCTATTAGGTGATATCTCAACTTACCAAACAAAAATGGAGATTCAACTCAAAAGTAATTTGAATTCAAATGAAGCATTGGAGGAGGCTTTGCTATCCAGGATATTCCATGATGATGGAAATATTGAAGAATTTGGTCAATAGAAGTCAAACTTCAATAATATTTTACCATATTTGAGTGCTTCAATTTTAGAAAATGGTGAACTTGACACAATTTTTCTTAATAGTATCTTGGATAAATTCATTAAATTAGAATCAAGCCTTGATAGTTTTATCATGGAAACTAAAATAATTTTGGATGCAAGGTATAATAATTCTCATGTGAATAAGATTGGAAAGTTTTCTTGAGTTCTAGTGGCCTACAAAAGAGATGTATGCTTCATGGCTAGAGAACTATCAAGGATGAGTCATCTTGTTAGATCAGCAACGATCTCCAATTTTTGTATTCATCAGTATTTTGAGGTCACAGGTCTTTTAATGACTTCAACAATGTTATTTTGGATTCTATTGTTAAAAGGGGAATCTATTCTATTAATGGGCCATTACATTATTTAGTTTCAATAGATTTTTTGGTTGTCACATGTTAAATATGATAGTGATGTGGGAAAAGGAGATCTAGGGTCTAAATCACACCTTAAACCACTTAACATTTGGGGGACATAAAATGATCATAAATAACCACTTGGATACTATCCTCAATGGAAGAGCAAAAATGGTTGATCAAGATTTTGTTCCCCTTTATTATGGTAGCAGGGTGGATCTAATTTAGATGTGAATTGTGTGAAATGATAGTGAATTAGGATAATGATTCACCTACAAAAAACTAATGAAATTATAGAGAATTGTAGAATTGAAACACAAAAACAAACTACAGAAGAGTAGAGTGCAAACATACGAGAACTATACATTCAAATTTGGGGTAGATCTAGTTGGTCAAGGGTGTGGGCACCATTGATTGGGATTGCTAATTTTCTAGAACTCTAAACAAATCTTAGTTTCTCATAGTTTGTAGGTCTTTCTTCTTGGGTTACAGATTCAAAACTTCATTTATCAATAAATAATTCTCTTTGCCATAATTTTTTAAATTAGGATGCTTGAATACTTGATCTTGCAATTAGTCCTTGAATATCCTTCAAATCTCACTTTAGATCTGTCACCTACACACAAGGGAGAGAGAAAGAGTTGTTCTATATAAGGGATTACCTAATTCAAACCATGTTTTGGTCTTCCCACCTCCACAATGGCTATGATGATGTAAAGAGTGCTTACCGTAGGTTGGGTAGAGGCAAAATGGATAAAACAAGTGTCAAATTGACAATTGTTGAACCTCACCACTTCATATTTGAGCTCCTTGATGGACTGGAGTCATGTACTCATCTCACTTAAGGAAGATTTGTATTGATAATTGATTGTCCTACAAATATTAGTACTCACAAAACAAATGATAACAAAACATGAACAATCTTACTGAAAAACTTGAAGCATTACTAATATGATGCTTGACTAAAATAATGTTGTAATTATGCTCCTTATTCTACTCTTGACCAATTTTTGAATGCTCAATTTTGAATTCAAACTGCTAGCTATTTTTATTTTGAAAAAGACTTATATTTATATGCATTTATTCATTTTTTGAAATAATTAATTTGAAAAGCCAACAAATAAATTTGAATTTCTGAACATAAAATTGTCGATAATAAATATTTAAAATTGAGCCAAAATAGGTTGGCCAAGGGCATGGGTGCCCTAGACTAGACCTATTTTTCCAATTTAAATGTCAGAAATAAATATTTAATTTTAATTTTAATTTTAATTTTATTTCTTGAAAATGATAATAAAAGGGGGAAAATAAAAGCATAATTAGGTCCAAGCATTAAAGGTGGAGCTAAACATAGTTTGAAATTGTTAAGGTCGAAAATTTACAATGCTACAATAACAAGTGTCAATTTTCTCCTTCAGTCTACGTGCTTATTCTTTATTTACAAGGAGGATTTATTTTTCTTGTAAAGAATTCCATGAATTGTAATTTTGGGCAGGTATTTTAGTCTATAGTGTGTCTTAAAAAATATTGTCAAGGTTTGTAAAAAATTCTCTATAACATTCCACTTTCCTTTTTCTCATTAACCTTTTTTCTTCTCTACAAATTTTTAAACCTTCTTTATGTATGGTGGTCGATAGTATTGGGGGTCCCCATGATCCCCCTCCCCTCCCTCCATTGGAATTAGGTGTACAAATGGCACAAGCTCTATATGGTTTCCCAATCCCAAGGGGCCCTCTCTCCAATAACACTTTGTTAGATGGTTTTGAAGTCATGAAGTATGTTGTTTCGGGTCCCAAGGCTAGGAAAAGTAATGTTGTTGGGGGTACCCGAGGTGAAGAAGTGTGAAAATTCTTTACCCAAGTTTTTTGAGTTATAAAAGGGAATTAAAATAAAGCTTCCTAACTCCACATTTGAAATAATTGTCTCCTCAATGGAGAACACCCTAGTGGGTAAATATTTTTCCTTTCACCCCACTTTCAACATGGCTTGGCATTGGACTACTGCTAAATGGCATTTGAAGGGAAGTGTAGAAGTTAGTGCTATGGAGGGGACTCTTTTCCTCTTTAGGTGCACATCTAAGGATAACCTTTTGTTGATCCTTTCTATGGGCCCTTGGTTATATAGAAAGCACACCTTATCTCTATGTAGATGGAAGCCAAGATTTGATCTTGTTGTAGATTTGAACAAAATAGCTCATGTCTAGGTCAAGCTACTTGGCCTCCCTCTTGAGTTATGGGATGATATGGTCTTCTGATGGATTGGCAACTCTATTGAACACTTTATTAGGATGGACGACATAACAAGAAACATCTATAGGTTAGTATTTGCTCATTTTTGTGTGAATATTAATATTCACAAGAATCTTCTAAACTTAATCATTTTGGATTCCAAGTTTGGGAAGTGGTCTCAACCTATTTGTTATGAAAATACTACCATTTTCTACCAAAAATTCTTAAAATTTTGACACTTAATTACTAATTGTAAGGACTCGTTGAAGGGTAACCGAAAGCTTAAAGAGCCTTTGGTAATGCCTAGAGATACTTTAGATGGCTATCCTTTTAAGGAGTACGTCTTGAATATCCTCTCAAACCCCCCTAAAACTAGGAAAAATGAATAAGAACTTAACATTACTATAATAAAAACTAGATCCACTCTCCATCTCCTATGAGGAAGGAAAGTGTTGTGTTAGAAGATGGATAGCAAAAGGATGTGCTACTAGTGGCTCTAAGTATGGAGGCTCCCACACCCTCTTTAATGGAAGAGAAAGAATATGGGTAAATCTCAAGTGATTCCCTCACCGGGCCGAACTCTTTGGAGGCTCTTCCTCCATGTTGTGAAACTTTGATGGGTACATCAGAAATAAAGGCTAGTTCACCCATTTCTACGATTGAATATTCAAGTAAACTAGTTGATAATCAAGGTTTCTTGGACTTGGAGGGATGGTCAACCCCCAAAAGAAAGGTAAAAATAAGAAATCGGATGTTGGCATGGAGACTTGGGCGGGCAGGCCTTCCCAATAATAAACAAAGAAAAGAGAAACAGTAAAGGAAATTACCATTGGTAGGCAAAGAACATTGGAGAAGTCCTCCTAAAATAGTTGTAAATGAAGATTATTTCTTGGAACATTAGAGGGCTCAATAGCCCTCAAAAGCAATTATCTCTAAGAAACTACCTTTTAGAGAATAAAATGTTGGAAAATGTGTGGATAGTGTGTTGTCATTGATGTCAAATTTTGTTGGTGTTGTCATTGATGTCAACCCTTGTAGATATCATATGCCTTGTGCATTGTTCATGGTTGCATGGCAAAGAGATGTAAGATTTTCCTATTTGTTGAACTTCATAATTATATGTTATCATCAATACACCATTGTGCATCATTAGTCAAAGTTCATGGTTGGGTGTCAAAAGCCTTGGTTGAAAATTTTCAAATTTGTCTAAGGCACAAAGATGGCTACACAGGAGCTCTGTCAGATGCTCTACATTCCTCAGAAAATGAAGTTTTGATTTTGTGGTTTAAAGGGTAGCTCAAAATAGTTGGAAGGTATGCATATTCCATGTATCCATGCATAAGTTCTATCACAAAGTATTTTGGAGTTATCAGTATTTGAATTTCCTAAGTCTCAGTGAATGCATGGTAAGAAGTGAATTGTATGTCTCTGCATTTTACCACATTTCAATGATTTACCTTGCAGTTTTGAAGTTAAGTTTATGAAGATGATGTGTCTGCTTAGTCCAAGTTTCAAACATTTTTGGTTCACCACTGGCAGTTCTGTAGATGACAGTGTGTTGTTTATATTCTAGCAACCTTGTAGGTTGGTTTGTTGGTGTCTAATTAGTCTACGTCAGCATATTTTGGCTCAAGAATGTCTACAAAGGCCTTATAATGTATGGTGGAAGCTTATTGGGCTCTCAAGTGGCTCTACAAGATGGATTGTGATCGTTTCCTTCACAACAATGTTCAAAATCATTGTTTCTTGAGTATAAAGTGTTTGTGCTAGCATGTATTGATTTGATATAACAAAAGGGGTGCACAAAAGTGTTTCTACATGCTATCTTAGTGTGTTGAAGTGGTTTGCAAAGTGCTTCTTGGTCTCTTTGGTACCACCTTGATCTAGAGTTGACAGTTTGCTTGTTTATCGGGCTAACTTGTCATGTTGAGTTGATTATGCCAAGTGTCTAGATGTGTGTGCCAATTTTGAAGACAAGTTTCATGGAGGATGGGTCTTGGATATCTCTCTTATTAGATGAAATAAGTTTTCTTTCTATTGCAAATATGTTTAAAGCCAACTTCATTGCAAATATTGTATATCTTATATTTCCTGTTTGAAGCCAACTTGGAGAACCTTTTTGAAGGATTTGGATGGTATAAATAAAAGATACAACTTTTGATAAGAAAAATATATATATGTGCAAGTGTGTTGTAATTTTTTTAAGTAGACAATGTGTGAATAGTACTCCACAAAATGTCTTTTGATAATGAAATATGCCAAAGATCAGTTTTGAGAGATCAATAGTGAATGTGAAAACTGCGAAGTGGAATATGAGCTTGTAAATGAATAAGTTTGTTGAAGGCAGTGAGTTGTAAGAAACATAGCTTGTTGAAGCAGTTGTATTTACCAAAGGTAATGAGCTAGAGGTAACTGATTTATTGAAATAATCCAATTTTATGTTGAGGTGGTGAACCTCTGTAGTGAAAGTTGTAATAAGCAGGGAGTAGTGAACTTCCTTTGGTTAAAGAAAATAAAAAATCTTGTTGTAAAAGTTGTTATATTTGTGAGGTTAGATTTGGATAGTAGATCCAAGTAGCTTGCTCATTGTGGTTTTTCCCTTTTTGGTTTTTCCATATAAATCCGGTGTTATGGTGTGTGAATTTTGTGTTCTTCTACTCATCAATGTTTAATGTGATATGGTGTGTGCATTTAGTTTTTCCACAAAAATAGACATAAATATCAACACAGTGATTTATGTGGGGAAAACCCTTTCGGGAGAGAAAACCCCACACTCCAGAAGCCACCCAATATATTATTCATAAATCACATAGATTATAATATACTCAAGCTTCTTGCAGGAGTATCACCACTCAGAGATACAAAGGAAACACAACCACTATCAGACTCTTAGAACACATCATAATACTCAGCCATAATACAACACCCTCATAAAATAGGGTTGCCTTCTAGGGTAAGTCAAGCTAGTAAAATATTGATTGTCATATATGAGACATGATAATGAACACTCCAGATTTACAATAATAAAATATAAATAAAATTTAGCTTTCGGGGGCACTGCCCCCTAGACCCCCAACCCCGATCCCTCACAGGGGGGACCCCCTATGCCCCTTGTCGTCATCAGATGAATAGTACCTTATGTATCAACAATACCTTATGTAATTGCAAGGTTGAGACACATTTTCCCAACATTCTCCATCCAATTTCAAGCATCTACCATTGGATCTCTCTGGGGGGGGTCTTCTTCTTTGGGAGGGAATTTGATATGTACATGGGTACTTAACATGGCCTCATTTGTCAGGACCCATAATCTTTTGTATCTTCCTAAGTTGTGCTTAAGAGGGGGTGTTAGTGTAAGTTTTTATTTCTTAGTGGGATAATATTTAATATTCCTAGTAGGATAATATTTAATATTCCTGGTGGGATATTTAATTCTCTTAGTTATACGTTTTTCCTACACATTTATTAATCTTGCTTAGGATAATAAAGTGGGTTAATTATTTAATAACTAGGAGATAAAGTGATGAGTTGTCCTCCACCTTTTTAGGGTGGAGTATTTACTTTTTCATCACTTTATTTAATATTGGTGGTTTTGGTGGTCAATTCTCGTTGGTTTATTTGCTACCTCCATCATCTTCTAAGTTCTATATAAACCCACTACCTAGCTTTTATTTTTCATCAATCAATCTTGGAAGCTCTCAATGTATTCTGTCATATTGACATTGCATAATCTCTCAGAGTTTTGGTTTGCATTCTTCATGCTTTTCTAGTTTATGTAGTTTTGATTTTCTCTTAGAAAGTTCCTTATATTATTCAATCTATTTCAAATTTCTAACAGGAGTCACTATATGATGCCCACATAACACACCCCAAAATCTAAAATATCTAAATTTATGAAAGCTAGATAGTTGGGTCATTACACTATTACCTCCTTTCTCTTTTTTAGACTCGTTAGATGAGCTTTCATCTTTACACTTTCCCTTGAGTCAACTTGTTGGCTTGAATTTTATGAAATCGATTCATCAGCTAAAAGGAACTCAATTTATTTTACTTTTGTCTTAGCAACACATTTATGATTTGGGTCCCATGGCTCCCTACATTGGAAACACGATTTATTCCTCTTGAGATCATTGAGCCGATCACTATCCAATCTAGATGACACATTTTTAGATTGACTAGAATCCTTTTGAAAGTGTTTCTTGTCCTTATCCTTCCATGTAAGAAACCCTTGGACTAAAATTTACTTTTTGAAGTAGAGGACTCCATGTCTCTTGCCTTTTCAATTTCATCTTATAAAGTGGGTGAACTAAGTTCTTTGATTTGACCTCTCGATGGATCTGCTAGCCCATCCACGAACAAAACAATTAATCTCCTCTCTAAAATATCGGTTACCAACACTGATGACCTCTAAAAATCAGCAATTTAAGTGTTAATCAAACCCCATTGCTTAAGCTTTTCCAACTCCTTAAAATGTAATTTTTAATGTAAGCTTTGCTACCACTGAATTTCCTTTGTTCCATATTAAAATACCTTTGTTCTCTATCACTCATAGGAGGTTTGCAACTGAAACTAACTATTTAATCATAGGCTAGCAAGAAAAGCCATCTTTGATACCATTGAAAAGTTCCACCCAAATTTTTTGTAACCTTTATTGTTTACTGTTCACTTTGAAGACACTATGTTTTTAAACATATGACAATTTACTGCTTTGGAATAGTTTTAACTTATTTCGACAATTTTTTTAAATAATTTTAATCCATTTACTTTTCAAGACATAAAATGCCAATAATATTCAATGAAATCATAAATAATCTATTCCCAATGTTTTGAACTACAATACAATTTACAGTGTACATAAACTACTTAACAACAAAATTTTCAAATTAATACACAAAATGTAACAACTACACTTGGATGACTTGAAGCAAATCCAATTTCCAATAGGGCACTTGCTTATGTGGTATTGAATCCTATTGTAGGTACAATCCTTCTCACTTGGTATGGCTCTTGTTGTAAGCCACAACAAAAATATTTTAACAAATAATAAAATTGGCTTTCCCACCACTTAGTCGAACTTTCCATATTGGTATGGCTACTCTAAAAATAGTATAAAAGCTTTTTAAATATCATACGACTAATGTAGACCAAGTACGGGCTTTGGGAGTTGTACGGTGATTCCAAAAAATGTATTAACAATGCTTTGGTTAAAATTATGCCCTTTAGCTCCATGTCAACCCTCTCAACTCTCCAAAGTGTCTGGCTTCATAAATATAAGCTCATAATTAAATAATCTTGTTTTACAAATGGTGCAACACTATATTGTTTTGTTTGATAACATCTAATTTCTCAATGACTTATTTTGAAATAGCACTCACCCTTCAAAAAAATTGTATAGTCCCTCAATAAATAAATATGACACTCCTTTGACCATGGTTTTGATTGAATTAAAAGGCTCGACTCCTTTTTGGTATGGAATATGTACTACGTCCTATATTTTATTCCAGATTTAATTCCAAATTAAAACCTTGCTTCATTAATGCATGTATGGAATGTTACAACTCTTCCTTAGAGATGCAAATTCAATATGAGAGGTGTACGATTCCAAAAAAGTGTAAATAATTAATCTCCATACTTAATCGACCTCAGAGCTATCACGACTTCAGGAAACACTAAATTTTATTAAATTTATCTTTCATTCCTTTACTACCTCTCTACCTGTGAGGGTGTGAACTGATTGTCTAAGATATAAACCCAAACTGAATAAACCCCTGAAAACTCCTTATATATATACCTCTAAAAATACCAACTAAATATTCACCAACACAATCACATAATATGACTTTCAATAATCATCCAAGAAGTATTTTCCAACTTCGAAGGTGATATTCTCCATGAAGGTTTTATGCCCTCATGAAGTTCTATAAACCAACAACAAAAACCACATCTTCTCACAAAATTTCATGTATATCTATAAAATGTGCCCAAAATTTGCTTTTCCCTTTTTCCATCTTATTATCCTTGAATTTAGCTACGTTCAATTTGTTGGATAACCCCTACGAAACTTGTTTGTTTTATAGCTCACGAACTCTAAGCATGTAAACTAAGGAAAATTTCATTGGTCTTCGTGCGTGGTCTCCCAGCCTCAAAAAGTCATTCCGAGTGTTAACCTTTGTCGGTTAGTCAAAATTTTCCTTTTGGTGCAAGTTGTGAAATTTCAGTTTGCAGGAGTTAGAAAATTTCTTGCACTTGCAAGGTCAAGGTTTTTCCCCAACCCTGCAAGTCAAAGTTGCAAAATGTTGTAATGTTGGGGTTTTTCTCCACTCTTGCATACTGTCTTGTGCCTTAACCGTTTTCTGGCAATTGCAGTGTCAGGGTTTTTCTGAGACATTGAAAGTCAATTGCAATGTCGGGGTTTTTCCTCAACCCTGCAAGTCAAAGTTGCAAAATAAAAAAAGTTGCAAGGTCAAGGTTATTCCCCGACCTTGCAAGCTAAATTTTAGTGTTGGGGTTTTTCCCCGGCCCTACAAGTCAAAATTGTAGTGTTAGGGAAATTTTGAGACATTATATATTTTCGACTGCAATGTCAAGGAATTTTTGAGACTCTACAATTCAACTGCAGTGTGGAGGTTTTTCTCCACCTTTGCATCTCAAACCACTAAGTCACATGTAGTAGCTTAGAATTCAGTACCTCTGCATCTAAAGTGAAATACCCCATGTAATAGCTCAAAATTTCTCCACCTTTACATCCAACATGTAGTATCTCAAAATTTTTGAGCCATTCCATCTAAAGTGTAATAGTCCATGCAAGAGCTCAATTTTTCTCCACTTTTGCATTTGAATTGCCAAAACATATGCAGTCGCTCAAAATTTTCCCACTTGTGCATAAAACCCCGACTTTTCTCTAACACTAGAAAATGTGAAATTTTTGCAACTACTCTTGCATGCCATTCTAATCTTTCGTGTCTAATTTCCTAAGCGATTTTGATTGATTTCTTGTTGTTCCACAAATGTTTGATCCATCACTGAGGAAGAAAGTCATAAAATACAACCAAAAAGTTCTTCCCACCAATTCAGTTATCATGGAATATACATCCATGGTTTAAAGGGAATTTGAAGACGAAGCTTTCTCAGTAGCTTCAATGGTTAAAATGATGGATATTCAACTTACTATGGATAATTTGAAAACTGTTCTTGAAAGGAACAAATAAAGCGTTCAACACCATCGAAGGAGTCAATCTCAAGAATCCTTGCCACCTTCAAGTACACTCCAATGCCAGACAATGATGAAGTGCACGTCATCATGAAGATTTCATGGACAAGGATGTTGAAAAAGGCTAAATCTGCCTTGTATTAGTTTTTAGTATTTACAAGTTTTTGTAGTTAGTCAAAGACAATTTACATGTCATTTGTCATTTTAAAATTGTAAATACATGTAACAACAATGAAGTCCTCCAATAATTTTAGACTCCAATGTTGAATAAGTCAAAGTAGTTAAAATTTTCCTAAATTAGCTCTTTAGCTCTCATCTATAAATATGAGACAACTTTTTTGTAATTTTTAGCTTTAATCTATTGCAACAAAGTACTGCCCAAATTCAGAATCAACTTTGAGACTTTGAGTTCAAATTTCAAGATCAATTCCAATTAATAAAGAAGACGGATTTTGATATCAAACTTTGTGTTGAATCAAATTTGTATGAATAAGGATGTTCTTATGTCATTCTTCTTGATTTCTTTTGTGTTGATTGGATAAGTGGTGTTTCTTTATTGTGGTTGAAGGACCTTCAAGATAAGTCATATAAACTTTGTGTTATATTGTTTACTTAAAGTTGTGTGTGTGTTGAAAATGTTTCTTGGTGGAGGATTATAAAGACTTTGAGCTTGTAGTTATTCACTTCGTGTATATGAATTGTGTTAAAACCTTGTAGAATCTGTGTTGTAATTTTCAATTATATTTTTATGGATCATTGGTATTATTAGTTGATAGACTTTGTGCTACAACTGGTGACACAGTCACTCGTGGAATCTTTTTGGAGGATAATTTGAAGACTTTGTGCTTGGGATTATTCACTTGGTGCGTGAATCTTTTTATGAAGTGAGTTGAAAGACTTTGTGCTACAACTTATGTCATTGGTTACTACAAAAATCTCATTGAAGACAACAAAAAGACTTTGTGCTTTCGTGTGTTTTCCGGTTACTTTTATTCACTGGTACTAGCAAGTATCGATTATTATTGCTCTAACTAGTTGTATTTGTTTCTCTTATCCTGAAACAAGAGGATATGCTAATGGAGACACCCCCCATGGATAATTATAATGTATATATCTTAGTTTAGTTTCTAGTTAATTGTAGTGAGCAATAAGAAGGGAGCCTCCCCTTTCTGAGAGGAAAGATTTATCTCATCATAGCTATGGCTGAAATCACTATTTCGTAATATGTAAAGGGATTACAAAATATTCACTCAACACATCCATAACTCCCATCCTTAATTCTAGAAATTCTCTCTTTTTTTTCTTTTTAATTTAAGTCTTATGTCTCCTTTTTTAATTCCCAACATTTAAAATATTAAATTCACTCTTTTCTAAAAAAATACCTAATGTCTCCCTTTTTAATATTATTTTATTTAACACTAAGTTAAATATTAAATTTACCTTAAAACAATAGCATTTAATTAAAATAATATATGTTCAACTACAACTGGAGAGGGAACATTACAGATACATATGTGAGATTTTGGATCTTGTCTTAGTGAGAGTTTGATGTAGGTGCATTTAGGGTGGGGATCATGATGTCATAGAGGTTTTTGTATGCATGAAGCTTTGACATGACATGGTCATTTATTTGAGTACATGGTGATGATTATGGAGTTCAATTATTTGGTGACTAAGAGTTCCTAGACAACCTCTTGGTACTTGCATGTTTCAAATTCATATTACTTGATGAATTCTTGAACTATGGTTATTCTATTGTGGGTTTGCAGTAAATCAAATCCAAGTTTGATTTGGTGTTCAAGTAGAATCTACACGATTATCTCTATTTATCTATGATTTACTTATTATTGATATGATATTGAATTTGTTTGCTCTTAAATCTATATTATGGTAGACCCATATTATATTATTATGAGATATATGAATTCTAAAATTTTGTAGATTATCTATAAATCTATCAAATCTATATAATATATTTAATATAAACACTTCTATACTAATATTTATCATAAAATAAAAAATAAATTATAATTATTTAAAAAAACCTACCTATTTAGGAATCAACCTACATTAATTACACACCTCAATAGATAAGAAGCAATTAAGTTAGAGCAATATCAAAGAGCAATATCAAGTTAGAGCAATAGACACTTATACATACTAAACAACATTAAGTACGCATCCCTCCCAATTCAACCTATTCTAGCCTAATAACCGAAGTGCATTGACCCTCGATGGAGCCCTTTGAGCTCTTCTAACATTTCTTTTCAACAACGATATAGTACCACTTGCTTTTTAAAACATCTAAATCATGATTCATTATTCAACGGCGCTATGATGTAAAGTGAATGATATATTCCCTTACAAGTTACGACAGAGTTCAAGTACTTCTTTCTTACGTTTAAATGGAGAAGAAAAGGAAAGGCGCCTCACACTGCTCTGCATCAGTTATGGGGCAATGTAAGTAGTTAACATCCGATCAAGTCAATTTCATCATATCCGCTCACATTTACTGAAGAAGAAACCAACGTTTTTAGCAGTACAAAGAGCTGCAAGCCGTTTAACCTCGGCTCTTCGTGCAGGGTTTTGAACGCTTCAGCAAGCCAGCAGTAATCCGTCGATCCGCTCTGCTCGAGCTTCCACAGCTTTCTTCCTGCTCATAATACAGTTCGTTGTTCTTTCATTGTATAATTTTTATTTCATGTTAACATCTCTGCAATTTTTAAACGTTGCAAACCCTTACATACAATGTACTGCATTTGCAGACCTTTAAGGTATGGCAGTCCCCCTGGAAGATGCCGTGGCAGCTCTCTCCACATTCTCTTTGGAGGTAATTATTTCTTCTAAGCTTGTTTTTTTTACCCCCCTTTTTCCTCTTTTGCAATTTAAGCGCTTCATTGTATTTTAATCCGATTCTTATGGTTAATTAGTTATCCCTGCTATTAGTTTATGGAGCTCAAATGGCTTGTTGCAAATTAGTGTTTCGATTTACCTGTAACTGTTAAAATCTCCTTTTCAAGCTAATTATGTACAATTTCTTTTGTTATTGGAGTACAAGCATGGTTAAAAACAAAAATTGTTGTAGCTTACTTAGAAATGCCAAATTAAAAACAAAAAGAAAAGGCGTTAGACAAAAGTATTGAGAAAATATCTTCCCGTGGAGCCTTAAACCTGAAAAACATAATGTAAAACGTCTTAACATTTCTTTTGAATACCGATAAAGAAATGCATCACGGAATTTCATGATTATCAGGTCACTACTTTGTCAATTTAATCCGTCATCATCTTAGTCAATTAATTCTTTCGTTCCAACTGATCAATTCTATCATCATTTGTCAATCGACCAATTCTGTTGTTCAGATTATTCTCATCGTCTTATTAACTTCATCATGTTAATTCGTCTTGTTCATTAATAGATTATATTATATTAATTAATTAGTTCCATTCCTTCTTATATCACCTGATGTCTAATTAATTAATTGACTCCTAATTAATCCATGCACATATATCAATTTTAAATAAATAATTCTAATATCTTCACCCACATTTCAAAGTCAGCTAACTAATCATTCAATCTTATGTTTTAAATTAATTATTTCCATTTCCTCTCATATCACCTCGTGTCTAATTAATTAATTAATTGGATTGTAATTAATCCATGCACATTTATCAATTTAAAATAAATAAATAATTCTAATTATCTTTACCCACATTTCAAATTCAGTTAACTAATTAGACAATCTTAGCTTTTAGTCATGTCAATTTAGTCAGTTCCACCTTTCACCTATCGATCGAATTAGTCAACTAATTAGTTGATTAAGTTATCTCTCAATCAAATAAGTTGGCTAAAGAATAAAGTTAGTTGATTGGTCAATCAAGTTAGTTGATTGATCAAAGTAGGTAACTGGTTAATCAAATTTGTTGACCAATCTTTCAAGTTAACTAGTCAATTAAAATAGTAAACTCTAAAATCAATTTTTTTGTCGTCTAGATTGATTAAATCCATCTTGGTCATTTATGTTTTACGAAAAAAATCTATATGTTCACCATACCTTTTAGGAATTCCAAAGAGCTCTTTGAAAAAAACTCTGATCTGGTTGTATGGTGGGATTATTACACCTTTGCCATGCTTTGTGATTTGAAATAGTCCATACGGTGCAACTTGATGGAGTTTGTCAAGTGAATGAATGTATTTGTGGTACTATGTGAAAATGCTTTGACTGTACAATGGGAGAATGCCTTGAGCGTACGATGGATGTAATGACCCTTGCCAAATCTGGTCTTAATGTTCAGTTTTGTGCACTTAGGAATTTTGTCAAACACTTGTCTTGCGAACTGCTGTCAGCTGGTTTGATGTTGTCTTGATTATTTTTCTTTTTGGTATGATGATAAAAGGCATAAAAGATTCTAAGTAACTTGTATCAATGATTTGCAATTGAAAGGAGATATGCAAATGCACTATTTTCTGACTTTTTATGACTTAGATATGACTGAAAATGAAAGTAACTAACAGTGACATTATGACAAACAGTTGTCATGCATTCCCAATCTGCCTTATATTGCTGCTATGAAGCTTAAATAGTTACAATGCTGATTGCCCTTATGAAGGTCAACACGTAAGACAAACTCAGACCTAATGATATGCAGATTTTATTGTCATATAATTGCAAGTATTACAATGAGATATCACTGTATGACAGCAATCTAGCCTAGCTACTACATACAATGCCAATGCCACTAGAAATGCAATTACAATGAAGATGTATACAACTGAAACAAGAACCTGGAAAATGACGACTTGAAGAAGCTATGACAGTCCAATCGAATCTCCCCAAAAAATCGTCTATCTTGTCACCACAAGGCTGTGCCCAAGTTGCTGGATCGACGCCCTTGAACTGGAAAGTTACCAGCTATGAAGACCAATCGAAAACCTTCAAGAATTCGCCTATTTACTGCAAGAAGGGATGTGCCAACATTTCCAATGTGAATTGATCCAAACAGACCAGCCAACCTTCAAATTGAATTATTTCTGATGTTAAATGGCTGCGCCCAGACTTGCAAGGGCAGCTCCCAAAATCGTCCTCCTATATATGCTAAAGAGAATCGCCTATGATGCAAGAGATACCACAAATATCTCAATCATGAAATCGCCCTTCAATAATTAAATTCAATTTTCTCTCCAAGCTGCAAATCGAATTCCTCAACTGAGAATGATTATAAAGAACCTGCAATTTGTCTTCTACAGAATTGATTTCTTCTTCTCTCCAAAATTGTCCAATACTTCCTTACCAAAAATTGAACTTCTTGTGCTTCCAAAAATTTGGTCCAAGACCATTAAATTTTTGGACAATCGAACCAACAAAGATAAATTTCTCTTCAAGTGAAAATGCAACAATACAACAGCTGCTGCGAATCTCCACCTCTTTAGAACTAATTGCAACAATAAACCAGCTGCTGCAATTATGTAGATTCTCCAATAAAATGCAATAATAAACCAGCTATTGCATTTAATAAAACTCCTCAACAAAAGTGCAATAATACATCAGCTATTGCACCAACTCAAACTCTCCAATGAAGCACGTGTAGAAACCCTAGATGGATTTCTCCACAATCTCCAGCTAGGGTTGATCTTTCACAACCAAACCTGGTATCCTAGAGTCTTCAAACCTTTGGACAAGCAAAGCATTCAAGCTTCTATCAAACTTGTATGAATAGAATAATCCAAGACATGCTCAAATGCCAGGCCAATAACTCCTTATAAAGATTTCTCAATGACTTCCAAGAAGCTTCTAGAAATATTATTATTTTATTCCCTAAAGTGACTTTATGATTTATTATTTTATTTTCAGTCACTTTATGAAATTAATTAAATATAAAGCTATCTTATGATTTTAATTTATTGAGATAACTTTACAAATAATTAATTTAATCATTATTCCCTTATTTCTCCTATTTAGCCTTCCAGAATAAATAAAGGCTAAACAATCTCTGGGGTGGCTACTGAGAAGGGGACATTACAATGGAAGAATGTTTTGCCTGTACGATTGGAAAATGTTTTGCTTCAGGCAGTCATACGTTGTAATCTCTTCGAAGTCGTACACTATGTTTAAGTGCTAGCCATACAGTGTTATTTACTGCAAGTCACACGGTATGTCAAGTGAATGGATGTGGATGCCTTTGTCATACGATGTTTGATTTCTCTATGCGAGTTTGCCGTACGTTAATCATTGTGCTGTAAATGTGTCATATGGTGGGATTCAATATAGGCCGTACATTGTGGTTGGTAGGGTGCAAATTAGGCTATATGGTGTGGTTGATGGAATGAAACTCAGGCCATACGGTTTGGTGCTTTATTCCCTTCGTTAAGCATACTTCACATTTTTGTATGGTGAGTTCTCTTCTGTTCGTTAAATGAGCCTATACTTTATGTTGTATCATGTGGAGGAATTGAGTGAACTGTCTTACGGTGTGAGAGGACCTTTTAATGTAGTTAGGCTTTATAGTCAATCTTTTTAACATACTCAGAGACGTACTGTCAACAATTTTGCATTCTTCTACAAAGTTAGATACCTCTACTGCAACTGTCATCTTTTGCAAACCATGGATTGCGTCTAGCACACATAAATTGTCCAACTTTTCAAAATCATTTTTCATTGATTTCTCTTCATTGAGAGTTGTGGCTTCAAAAAAATTACAGGTTGATGAAAATACCTCATAGTCCTCCATTTACCAATGAAATAAGCTACAAAGTGAATTTGTTTCGTCTTTTGAGCATGATTCTAAGTCTAAAGTCCCTTTGTCATTTGGCTCTATCGGTCCTAAATCATGCATCTTTGTCCATTCTTTTTTGAAGTCAAAATCTTATGAATTGGAGGAAGCTACTTCCTTACTTATGGCTTGGTTCTTTAAATCAATTACATATTTTTGACCTTTGTTCTCAATGGAGATTGTATTTTTTTTCTAGTTGTAATTGGCTTTGGCTGCCACTAGCTAACCTCGACCTAACAATGCATTGTATGCTTTCCTCCTTAATGAAATGACCACAAAGTTCAACTAAAATGCTTGGGTTCCGATAATTACCTTTTGTCCCATTAAAAATCCAAGTACCTTAATACCTTGTTGATTTGTGTCCACCAGTTGAAAAGTTGGGGGCCAAATGGTCGGCTTGCCCAAACTTCTCCAAGTGTCTTTCAGAAGAACGTTCACACTAGACCCGCCATCACCAATTGTATTGGTGAGATTCCTTCCAAGGATCTCCATATTCACTTCCGCTGGTTTCTTTGTCATGTTAAGTGTCGGTAACATTGGATCAATCACTTGGTTGCTTGACAATGGCAGTTTAGTTATTGGTTCTTCATTCTCGCCAAATTCTAGTTAGGTTGCAACATGCAGTGTCTCATTCTCACCAAATTCCATTTGGGTTGTAGCATGTAGTGTCTCATTCTTCCTCAATACAATAGCATTTCGAAGTTCATGAATACTTTGTAATAAATCCACTACTTTGACTAGTACGGTAGTTTGAAGTACTTGCCTTGTAATAATTTTTTTGGATTGTAATTGATTTGTTACGTACTTGCATTTGCATTTGAGTGGCATTGTTTGTTATCCATAGCATTCTCCACTTTGGCCCTTGCTTCACGAAGCCTTTCTTTTTCTATACATGGGTCCGGGTACATAGCCTTCTTTGGTTGAGTGCTAGTAACGACCAATACTTCATTATGCCTTACATCAATCATGTTGGCACTAGCCTTTTGCTTCAAACATACAATGAATTCGTAGTTTCTAGTTCCACACCATTTGTACAATAATTGCACTTTGTCTTGCTTATTTTGGCAATCTATTGCAAAGTGTCCCCATTTGCTACATTGTTGGCATTGTATGATAGAGCGTCCTTTGGGATTGTACTATATTTGGCTTCATCCTCCTCTTTGATTTTGATAATTTCCTAGAGACACATTTTGTGGCTGCGATGGAGTGGACTCCTTTTCCTACGTAAAGAGTACTTGTGTACTCTTGGTCTTCAAATTGTATGGGCACTCCTTTATTGAATGACCCATAATCTGGTGAATCTCACAAAACATCTTTCTAGGATAGTTACCTTTTGTGTGCCCCTCACTTTTGCACTCAATTTTGAACTTCCATCTTCTTCTATTTTTCTTTTACTAGGAAGAGGGTGGTACTACCTTCACTTTTTCTTCTTAATGATGAAAGTAGACCTTTGATGAACCATCTTTTCTTGAGTTCGTCGGTTGGTTCTATTTCTAAATTTACAAACAATTCTTTAAGTCTTCAATTACAAGCGCATACATTTTCGTGCTTACCTTGTTTTGTATTTTAAATTTTTGCTACTATTTCATTATCATCACGAAGCGATTTAAACTCTTCTTCAAAGGCTTTCTTTAATCTCTCCCATGTGCTTTGAGAGGCTTGGTCAATTTTTATATACCAGTCAATTGCTACACCTTGCAAGGTGGTTGGAAATGATCGTAGCCAAATTGCTTTATCATCTTGCTCATTTGCTGTCTAGATTGTTTCACAGGTCTTACAGTGCCTAATGGGATTCTTTGATCTATTACCTATAAACTTGGGCAACTTTTGTTTTTCTCCACTAGGGCTTACCATGATTTTATTTTGATGCAAACCTAATGCTTGGAATCTATTGAAATGAGAGAGAAAAAACGAGATTGCTCTCGAATCAAAATTCAGTCATTCACATTACATTGAAAAACTATTACAAAGTATTGGCTTTATAAAGCCATTTTTCCTGTATGAAACTAATTATGGGAATATAATTTCCAAAACCTAATTTATTTAATAAATTAACAATAACATGTTAATTTATTTATTTAACTATTTATTTAATAAATTAACAATAACATTTTAATTTTATTTATTATTAACTAATCTATGTTAAGCATTAATTTCTAACACCCCCCTTTAGTGTTAACATAGGAAATGACAACATTCCCAGATACGTTCAGCCTAGATGAATACGAGTACAAGGATATCTATTATCTGAGTGTCTTTAGTGTTCACAATAGATGGCGCTAGTAATGATGGATGCAATTTGTTGTGAGCAAGCACAACACAATCTGAAGTATATGCATAAGTACGATTCCGATATCGGGTTCTCTCCAAACGCTTCTAATATTGAATGATTCTGTGCACAGTGAGAATGCTATAACTAGCACGAGTTCCCGATCCTCTATCAATCGTGCATATATAAATGGCTCCTTCAGAGCACAATCGGTCCTGTGATGAGAGGCTTTTCGTGTTCCACATTAATCACCAAACAGTTCGGACAACATATATATTTATTGGTGCCAATGGAAGTCCCCTCGAATAGTCCATCTCGATTCTGGCAGTTGTGAATGAGCCTTCAACACTCCGATAGACTCAACCTAAGAAAAACAATAATATCTACTTTCCTTTTTCGCAACTTCCAAAGATTGCTATCAGTATGAATGGTATTTCTTTAGTTAATATCGGTCTCTTCAAACATTATTACCAATCGTCGAATGTGAAGCAATATTGGATATAAAATGTCTCCAAGACTAATCCCGATATGACTTGGTATCTTATTCGCTTTCTCCAGCGTGCCCTAATCGTCTCTTTTCAACACTTCAACTAATGAATATTTGATATTGTAAAATCAATAGAATAAAGCCACGGTGGTGAAATCCACAGAAAAAAACACAGAATGCCAGATATTTCCAATACGAAGGATTGTGGTGAAACTGACTAAAGAACATAATTAAGACAACATCCAGAGGATGGAGTCCAACGCTTAAAGAGTGTATTTCAATGAAGTCCTATTCTGCACATGAGAAGAGCGATGCTAGCAATATGAACCGCATTCATTCCAATGCCCAAAAACAAACGCGAATCCTCCAAAATTTCAACACCTTATTGATTGCTAATATAAACACATTTTTGCAATAGATTGGGGGATACAAATTTTAAATTTTATTTTTCAGATTTTGAATATGAACATGAACATAATGGAGGAAAAACAATGGAAGGAGTGACCAAGATGGAAAGAGAGAAGAAATGCAAATGAGTGATGAATGTCACAAATTTGCACGTGGTCTGCACTGCTCCTTTGTTGACAAAATGCAAGAATGGTGGATAGACATCAATGGCTATTACACGTGGTCTGCACTGCTTGGCCCTTGAATGAACCGCTTTGGATGAAAGACAAATGAATGGAAGGCAAACAGAGAGGTCAGGCAAACCTGCACTGATACAATATTGAAATGAGAGAGAAAAAATGAGATTGCTCTCGAATCAAAATTTAGTCATTCACATTACACTGGAAAACTATTACAAAGTATTGGCTTTATAAAGCCATTTTTCCGTATGAAACTAATTACGGGAATATAACTTCCAAAACCTAATTTATTTAATAAATTAACAATAACATGTTAATTTATTTATTATTAACTAATCTATGTTAAGCACTAATTCCTAACATAATCTTCTTGCTAGGGAGTTTTGATTTTTTTCGGTGCTTCTCTCGCACTTTCAGCCACATAGGAATCCTGAACTCTTCCATTAGCTTTAACCTTCTGTGCACTTGTTTCGCCTTTAGATTTTCTTTTATACACCCTTGGCTCGACTTCTTCAATTGGTAGCCTTTCAATGCCTTGAAGGCTACTCTCATACAATTTTATGAAGGACTATGATTTTTTCTCCCAACTTCCCTCGTCCAGAGAAAGTTGTCTTGACTTTTCAACATGACTACGTTCTCGGCTCTGACTTGTGAATCGTACGTTTTTATTTTTCTCAAATGTTTCTCGTAATCTTCTCCTTCGTTCCCTTTGCTTGATGATCCTTAAAGATTACCTGATCTCTTGATCTTGACCACATTGTGGTCTCTTCTATTTCAGACACAGGTTGCATCCGAGTATATCCCAATGAGGTTAAGAAGGTGGTCACGATCTGAAGAAGGTTCAAATAATATGACTTCATTGTCCCCATACCTTCGTTGATAACCTGCAAAACATCATGAGAAGACTTTGCTCCAATCCCCTTTCGTCTTCTCTCTAACTGAACCGGCCAAAGATGATCCTCAATTCGTTTGTGCATCCTGTCATGATGAGATAATGCTGCAATAATCTCATCCTCATTCACCTTCAACTGAGTCTCCAAGCTATGAAGACTTTTAGGTTTATGAACAACTTCAGCCTTACATGAAGAAGGCAAGTCCTTCAATTGAGAAATCTTATCAACCTCATCACCATCATTAGAACAATGTGCATTTACTGATTCATCCTCACTTTGAATAAAGAGTCTTCTAATGTTATCTATCCTTTTTTGCCTTGCTATGTTGATGAGATTGATCTTTTCTTTGACTTCTTGAAGATGTTGTGTTGCATTGGCAGCCACTAATTTAGCCTCTTTGACTTTTTGCATCCATTCTTCATTCATCTTTTCGGACCTCTTAACCTCTTCTATGCCGAAATATACAAAGTCAGTCCTCTTATGCTTGATATCTTCATGTCTATCAACTGGTGTAGGGCTGCCATCAATGGGTGACGTCATATCATTGACTTTCTCATGATCAAAAACTCCTATGAGAATGATGGGACATAATGCTGTTGTCCTCAAATAAATCAGTAATGACATCATGCCATTGTATAGTGTCTCCTTCATCATGTGTAGCCAAAACACTAGAAGCTGATCCATTAAGTAAATGATCAACTTTCTCGTCCACTTTTATGTCTTCATGTTTGTCTTCAATCATCACGTGCTCTTCTTCAATCTTGAAGTCATCATGAAGTGTCACGTGCTCAACATTTTTCTTTATGCAAATCTGATTTTTGCTATCCTTAGGTTCAACACACCAAGATTGAGTGCTAACATTGGAAGACTTTATAACATTGTCATCTTCATGTGGTTTGTCCATCTCCTCATGATTATGTGGAGGTGATAGGTTGCTGTTCGTAATCGGAAACTCAAAATTATCACCCTTGTTTGTGCTATCTTCATGTGCATTACCCTTTTCACTTTCATGGCTACCCAACTCACAATTGGATTTCTTGCCATTACTGTGCAAAGTTGATGATGTAATGCTATGCTCAATTAATGGGGCATCAAGAGAATCCATACCTTCATGTGACTGATCATTCACTGCTGAAAATTCATTAGAAAGACTTCTAGATATGCCACTTGTAGACACATCATGCTTCTCCTTCCTTTTGGGTTGTGATGCAAACCTTTTTGAAAGGGATTCAATATGCTGTCCTGATCCTTGTGGTGAAAGTATAACCTCTTCCAAGATGTTCACAAAGCTGATGAAGGGAAGGTCATTTCTGAACTCTTGTGGAAATGCAAGGTATTCTTTGTAAGCAATTTCAATATCCTCCTTAGAAACCATTTCTCAACCAACTGAAATTCTGATCTTCAATCAAGTAGCTCAAACAAAGTGCAATCTATTCAACAGGCTGGCAAGATTCTTGGCTTTGATACCACTGTAATGTCCCTTGGGAAATTTGGTCTTAAATTGCTGCTTGAGACTCAAGGAATATCGTCAAACACTTTGCCAACAACCTGGTCTTGCTGCTGATTGTTTTGTTTTTGTGTTTTTATGGTTTTGAATGCAATTTGATATGCTGTTATAACTTCAAGATATAGCTGAGATGACTGAAAATAGATTGCAGCAACTAAATGAACTTGAAAATGCAAGCATATGACTGAAAATGATGATTTATATGTAGCTACAACACTATGGGCATTTCTACAAACATTTACCATGCATCTTGTTGGTGATTTTTAAATTCCAACCAAATCTTCAAGGAAACCTATGGATTTGCCAATTCCAATGATTAGCGACCTAAAACAAGCTGGGCCAACGAACGAGAGAAAGCAATTAAGCTTTCCTCCTGCACTTCGAGGCTCTGCAAAACCCAGGAGGGTGATCCCACAATGCACCTATAATATTATCTCAAGAGATCTTCATGTACATTGCACATTAAGCAGATACATTCCCATATTAATGACTCAGCAATTAATAATTTGCGAGGAATTGGCAAATCCTTCACAACATTATGACTTGGAGCAAAGAATGGAGAATAAGAACGAAACCCATAAGAAATTCCACAATCTTGAAAATGAATTTAATTATATGAATGGTTCTTTGATATGATCTAGCTGACCCGATATATTTGGAATTATTCAATGTAAAGAATCAGTGCATTATCCTAGGGTGACAGAGTCTAACTCACAACAAACTGTAATGCAATAACTAAAGCATTCAATACCTATAAACCATCAGGGATTTGCATTGCAAACTCATGAATCGAGCCTTCCATACAAAACATACTTATGAATCCTATGAATTAACCCATAAACCAGTGATCGTATTAAAGCATTTTAATCAATTACTTGAATTGAAGCAACAACACAAACACACATCCAATCACACAAATTGGAGACCAATGAGACAATACTTGATTATTTCATTGCTGATTTATGAACATGTACACAGGAGACAGTTTGTATGAAATCTTCCTTTATCGATTCTCAAATGCTGTAATTGATGCAAAACATTTAAGCTAATTGTAAATGCAGACCCATATCCTAAGACTTAGCAAGTAATTCTATACTCATTATATGCTTGTACTCATAAAACTTTGCTATGACTATCTGAGATCAACCAAAACTTCAAAGACCCCTGCACAATAGCCTTGAAATCCCTTTTATATGATCAAGGGAGCAAAACTAGCATCGGGATATTGGCTAATTAGATTTCATTTTTATCCGAATTTCAAGTATCTTTCATTTCATTTCGACCCCCAGGCGGTTATCTTTGCATTTTGATGAGAAATGGGGGGAAAACACAAAAGGACAAAACTTGCAAAGGCCAATGGAGCTTGTATCCTTATCCTTCAAGAATTCCATGTCACCATCCCATTGGCAAAAAGGTGCAAAGCATAATAGAAGAGAAGAATAAAACGAAGGAAAGGATTGGCCCAGTTACCACGTGCATCTTCACACTAAGAGGGTATAGATTTTCTTTATACAATTGTTTCAAAGGCCGGATCTGTACTATACTCGACCATGTTCTATATCCCTCTTGCCACCTTCATAGCTTACTCGGCATATTTTTCAAGCCATTCTTTATATTCATCTTCAGTCGGCCAATTCATATCAAGCAATTTTTGCACCTTTGTATTGTATGCATTAGACCTAGCATCAATTACCACTCTGGCTTCTTTCATAAAAGTATCCATGTCCACTTGGATTCCAATGAGAGTATCATTAACAGTATTTAGAAAAGTTATGTCCAACTTATCATCAACATATTGTATTTGTGGACTTGAAGCCGTTTGATGCTTGAAGAGTTCTCTCCTTGATGCATACTCCATAAGTATCCCATCTTCATTAGGGATCTTGGGCATACCACGTTCTTCCATGCTCCTAAAGGCATTGACTTTACCTCGTAGCTGTGCTTGAATTCGTTCAGGAGAACCTATGATCTCACCAATCATCTCAATTCCCATTATGATAGTTGGGAGATTCGTTGGAGCTTCAGGGTCATCCTTTATGTTTGCTTGTATTTCCTTTAAACAATTCAATCTGCTGCTCCATTTATTCCATGTGCTTTGGAAAACCCCTTGAACATATTTGAACCTTTCAAAAGCCTCATGTATACCTTTATATGTGGACCATGCATCTTCTGCTTTAGATGCTGCCTTTGCCGTTCTATAGCCCAAAATCTCATCAGCCATATCCTTTGTGATCTTACTCATATCCTCCCGGAGCTTAATGTTTTCAGACTTGGTTGTTTGAAGTTCATTTTTCATGGCCATGACCTTTGCTTTGAAGGCTTCCTTTTCTTGTGGTGTGGCCTTCGTTGAAGAAGTAGGCAAAGTCTTTTGACTTGCACTAACTGCAATAGCCTTTAATTTATTGTATTCCTCAACCAATTTTGTTATGCTTCTCCAACAATTTCATGTAGCTGGCCTGAGAGATTTCTGCAATGTCCACACTCAACATGGTTGTGTGCATTGTTAATCTTGTAGCTTGTGGGGTTGTCATCTCTGAAGCCCTACCTATTGTCAAATCTCCTGAGAGGCCGGTCATTGCTCTATTGAGTCTACACCTTCCAGAATCTGGTGCCAATTGCCAAATAGCCAATGCATGTAGACTAGGACTAAACCCTGAACCAAAAGTTTTGTCATCAAAAGTTTCTTTTGACACCACTGCATTTGGGTCACCTTTGATTGCATCCAAGGCAATTATTGAAGACAAACTCCAGCCAGGCATTACCATCATTCTACTATCCTTGACTAATCTCCTAGCTTCCACAAGATTCATTTGTGCAATCTCTTGAATAATTTCCTCTTTAGTTTTCTTTTTGACTACCTCTAGTTGAGAAGGGTCTACTCCCTCCTGAGCCTTCAGTATTCTATCATTTATTTCTTGTGCTTTAAGTTCAGCCACAAATTCCCTGAATTCTCTTGTTGTCACAAAAGAGTCATCTTCTAGAAACTTAGCACAAGCTAATACCCTTGCATCATTATCTCGACTTTCATCATATTCCCAAGGCACTAGCCTATCATTTGGGACAAAAGGTTCCATTACATCCCCAGTATCAGGGTGTGAGAAATCAAACTCTGCTCCTTGTTCAACAGGGGCAGATTCAGTGGATGGTTGTGGTACATTTTCCTCAGCACCTTGTGCTTCATTATCACTCTCAGTAGGTACATCTCCAACAGGAATATCTCCCATATCCACTTGCTGCTGCTCTTCTGGTGCGGTGACCTTCATTGGTTGGCTACCCACTTTTATCAAATGCTCCTGTAGGGCCGCTTGGGCCAACTGCTTAGCTTGTTCCACCTTCTCCAAAAAGGTGCCATCCATGAAGTCACTGAGGATCAACTCCATCCTTTTATATTTGTCAGTAATGTGTTTGTAAGGACTTTGATAGTAAGAGTTCTCATGAGAAGCATTAAACTCGACCTCAATAATCTTCATCCATATCTTTCCCCTATCCGGGATAGTAGTAGACGATAACAAATTCCTTATTACATCTTCCCTGTAGTAAAATTCATGAGGCCCATATACTAAGATTGTCCTCTTTATCTTTTCTCTATTAATATGTCCTTCTGGGTCACTCTTTCTAACAGAGGCGACTTTCATCCTTAGGTTACTGACAATTATACCAAATACCTCATATGCCTCCTTTGTTGATACAACAAAATGATCAAAAGAAAAGCTTGATGTGATGATGGAGGCCTTTCAAAACAGTCTGAAGTTCTCTGCATCAGAGCGGTCCATTTGCCACATTATTTCAATGAAAGCCAATCTATCAGAAACAAACTTGGGTAGCAAATGTGGTGCGACAGGAGTTCCATAGCATCTGATGACGGTGCAATCATTATATAGGTACCGGTCTCCTCAATTGCATTCATAATCAGGGTCATCGCCAAATTCCCTCGGCCTCAACAATGCTTGAATTGTTTTGGAAATCCTTTCAGTGGGTGCAACACCCATTTGTACCAAAATGGTATGTTTTATGACGTTGCAAAACACAACATAGTTTGAAGTTGAGCAATGTAAATCCCAAATGTGTGTCCACATTTGAATAGGTAGCTCACGGTTCCTTTCATCCACTCTCCTTAGTTGCATGTACTTGCCAAAGTCTCCCTGTCCCTGATATAATATCATGTGCATCAATGATGAATAATGCATGAATGTCAATGGCTTTCTCCTTTCCTTTGACCTTATCAGATCATAATGTAGCTGCTCTGCAACTCTGTGGGCATAATTAAATCATGTGTGCTTGTTCCTATGCTAAATATCTAGAATCATAAACAATAAAGGTGAGGTTATCCTTCCATCACATTTTACTCCAAGCACCTGACACAACATATAATATGTGTATTTGAAGTATTCTGCAAACTCCTCATAGTCCAATGGCTCAACTTCTTTGAGTGCAAACGCAGTGCCCTTTTCACGTCTATGTATTGGTAGTTCACCCTTTCAGATAGCCACCCTATTTTGGTGATATTCCTGCTGGAATTTCTCAAAAATAATCTTTTCGTTGGCATTAGGTCTCATTCTGAAAACTTCCACAACCTTACTTTCCTTTATTTCCAAAATACTCTTTCCTTTAGTGTTTGTAATTACCCTGTTTACTTCATCATATTTGTTTGCCAAATGCAGCATCAGGTCCACTTCAACAAAGACATTGGGGACAACCAATTTTCCTAAATCATAACCCTAGACATTTTTACCGGGATGCGTAGCATTTCTTCTTGTAAATGCATATAAGAACAACTCCCATCCAGTCTCTGACACAATAGTATCACCAATTCCCTCTACAAGGTCCTTGAAATTGGTGGTTAGGATTCACTCCCCTGTAGCCTTTATACCACTTGCCTTAACATCTGGTGGTTGGAATTTGTCCATGAAGTGGGTATAATCCTTTGGCTAGCCTCTTTTCTTCTCAGGAGTTTCAGATGCTGGAGGAGGGTCATGGGAAACCTTCTGCTTTTTCTTCTTAGGTACAGGTTTCGATGACGATGACTCACCCGATTGACTCATTCTAGCTTCTTCAGGGTTTTACTCAGTTTGGAGACAGACTAGGTTTGAGGTTAATACCCTATTCCTAAAGACTCAAACTTGAATTCAAAAGTAGTTTTATCCAATTAAGAAATTGTTCTAATACAAGAGAGACCGGAAACCCTAAACAATTCCTGGAATTAACTTAGATATTCCTTGGTTTGGTACACTAATTATTGGAAAGCAATAAAAACAACCAGTGGGAAACTGATGGTAACTTACCCGGGGATAAACTCCCTGCAACTCCTTCAGCTTCGGCTCCAGCTGCTTCAAATTCTTCTTTAGCTCCTCGAACGTTCAATTGAAATGAAAATGTGAACTGTAACCCCTTTATTGAATTCAGCCGAGTACATATACCATTAATGGCGCACGAATGCTTGCGTGAGTGAACAACTACATCTCAGGTTGGCTATTCCTATTTGAATTCAAACCATCGATGCACTCAGATGAAAATTTCATCTGACGGCTCGCATTGTCTCCAACTCCCGATGGGGCCCTACTGGTGATTGGATGTGTACTCGCTGAACCAGGAAACTGACACGCGTAATTCCCCACCTTTCATGAGTATCGCTCCTCGCGTGTTTCATTTCTTCATTTGGATCTCATCACGTGATGGCTAGAAAGCCAGCGATGAGATATCCACCCTTGATCACGAATGTGAAGAAGATCTCAGCCAAAGATAATTGTTGTATCGCTCATTGCATGTCCCGGGTCCATTAACCAATTCCTACTCGTGATAGCACAAAGCCGCGCGATGGGAAGATAGCCCGTCCATCGGTGATCGCGGGTTCACTTTAGAAGAGCCGAATGTAACTGGCGTTAGTATAAGAGCCAACAATGGGTCAAAACATTGACCGCATCGCTCATCGCGAGTTATCTTCTCAAAATAACAACAGCACACGCGATGGGCGACTGACCAAAGCCAAACGATAGACTAGACATTGCTCATTGCGGGTTTCAAGACAAACTTCACACAACAACCCACGATGGTAAGGTGGACAGTGAGAGGCAAACTTAAACGATATTGGGCCCGACGGTAACCAAGGCATTGGGGCCGGTTGAACAATGACAATCCATACCATGGGAGGACACTTAAGTGATGAGTAAACCGGTTTAGCAAGTCAATGCGAAGACATAAAAGGGACAATCACCAAGGGTAACAAAACATATTAAGCTCATAAACCCTAAACCCATACATCAGAAGACACAAGCGACCAACGACATGACCAGGAAATTAATGGAACCCTGAAAATTTTACGGGGTCCACCACATCCTAAGGATTGAAATAACAATCTACAACTTTGGACATTTTCCCAAACACTTGTCATGCAAACTTAGAATGTAAATGATCACTTTCAGCTATTATGCATTTAGACAAACACATGGCATGCATATTAGAAATGGAATTTGATAGCTACAACAAAGACATTTTGACAAACATATGTCATGCAACCTTATATCTCCCTTTATTGAATATATTGACCAAATACAAAATGCTGATGTAAAAGTCTGATTACAAAATCTGTTTGCAACATGTATGCCAATGACTGATTTCTTATTACAAACTTGCTCATACAAAAGCTCTAATGGCTGCCAACAATTTGCAGACTTAGTATGCAGACTTACAATGCAAATATATGTGTAAACATCAAAAGGAACCTGATTCTGAGGCTAGAAATGAACAGCAGATGAGAAGACAGCAACCTCTGATTTTTCCTTGAATTTATTGTGCCTTCCTTGATGAAATTGCCCCTCTCTAGCAAAGCCGCCCCTGCCCTTGCCTGACAGCTTTTCGTATAAATAAATGCAGTAGTATTGGCCTCCAAAATTATTGTAGAAATGATTGTCTTAGCAAGAGAAAGTGATCCCTCCAATACCCACAAAATTCTGTCCCCTTAGTGAAGAGCAATGAATGAAAATGCAATTCCTCTCATGGCTGCTCTGTAGACTGAAACAAAATTATAGACATCAAATAACTCACCAAACTTCTCCAAAAATGTTCTCCAATGGCTGCAATTATCTCAATGAGAGAGACTGAAGTATCTCCCTCCATTATCCAACTAGGGTTGATATTTCACAACCGAAATTGGCACCTTAGAGTTTTCAAACCCTCAGGCAATGAAAGCATTCAACCTCTCTTTCTACCACACAAGTATGTAAGAAGTAATAAAATCCAAGTGTGCTTGAATGACTAGCAATGAACTTCTTATATACTTTTTCTAACCCATCTCCAAGAAGCTTCTAGAATATTTTATTATTTTATTATTTAAGTGACTTTTTGATATATCATTTTATTATAGTCACTTTATTAAATCAATTATAATAAAGTTACCTTTGAGATATTATTTTATTAAGATAACTTTATTAAATAATTAATTTAATACTCCACTTTAATTTAATTAAGATAATCAATTAGTCATTCTTATGAAATATCAATATTTGGACAACTTAATTAATTAATTTAATTAAATTACTTTGCCTCCAAATCGGGGACATGACACATTCCATGCTTAACATACATCCCAAAGTTAAGATTTTAAAGTATAGGGCATAGTCTGCTTAAATGGACCTATAATCGTCATTCATAAATGAGATAGAACATCAAATTCCATCACCCCCAAGCAAATAGCTAGCCATCTTTTGCATTGCCGATCTATTTTGGATTTGATGGTGGGAGCAACTTGCAAGCATAGTTGGTCATACTATTGGGGCCTAGGGGCTCAATGTGCCAATGGTTCAAGCTTTTACACATCAGTATTTGGTGGGTCCTTCTAGTCTTATTTTATTATAACCTGAACACTTTGTGCAATGATCTCATCGGGTGCAGCATGATAGCCTATTTATCCTTGTAACGTTGTAAGAGCTTAGGGAAACTCTGGATTGTGGTAGCCACACAATTTCCATTGAATGGTCACTGCAGCCCCAAGAAAATGATAGAGATATTGGCAGTAACTTGTCGCAGTGCCATTGATTTAAGTTCATGATGTCACCTTGTAGTAGGCTCATCCTCCTTTATTTAAATGTTGAGCTCATTAAAGAGTGATGTTAGTAGGGTGCTATGTGGTGAATTGCCACAATTTGAAAGGTTACTTTTGCTTTTACGCTCAAAACATCGTGTTGGCCGTTGAATTAGAAGTGGATCTAAGGGCTCACACACAATCAAATGAGGATCCTTTCTGATTTTTCAGAACAACGTTGTGCTATTAGTAGATAGATGATTAGTCAACAAAAGTTGGGTCTAGGATTACTTATCGTGTGTGCACAAAAAGATAAGTAGGATATCGAAAGTGGATAATGACATAGAGTGACCCATGAGTAAGATGATATTGGCTGACTCAAATTGAAGAGAAATAATTTCATATTGTAAATGGGGAGGTGCACTAGCTGCACGATTGAACAATCACAATCCCGAAGGGGTGTTAGAGTTCAGAACTTTTGTGATTGTGCCACTGGCCAAAGGTGATTGAGTTGGTGAGTGGTGGGCTTGGATAAGCTCAACATGTGCATACATAATACACATGAGATCATGAATAAGTTGTGAGATAAAATGATAATGTGGAGGAATCAGAGGAATCAGAGTTCATTGGGCCTCTCACATAGAGTCTGCCTAAGTTGAAGAAATTCAAACTTCAGCTTCTATTGTTTTCTGGTCCTTGATCTAACTTTTTTTATTCTCGTTTATGCTTTATATTTCTTTTTTCTATGACATATGGTATCTTATTGTATTGGAGTAGCATTTGATCATATTTGAACATGGTTGAACTTCATTTCCCATCATTTCAATTGTTTATTTTGATAAAGAATTTCAATTTCATTTATTCCATTTATGTAGTTTCCTGTTCTTGGTTCCTTTATTTAACTTATTTTATTAAATTACATAGTCTATTCATATCTCTTTGATTTCGGTTAATTGCACTTATTTTGTAATCTTGTACATCAGAACCCAAATCAGGTAAGTGTGCAGTTGACTGTTGTTTTCATTCTTATTTTATAATCTTTATGCTGAACTCTCTTGTCAGTAGTTGTATGATTGGTTTGGAATATTGCATTAGTCTAAAGACTCTTGTCCCTTAAATTAATATATTACATGAAAGATGATTTCATTAGTTCCCTTTGCAGGATGATCAACCAGATGTTCAAGGACTATCTGTTATTTTATCAACTGGAAGATGTGCAACTCAAAGTCCAATAGGTGGGATTTTGGGATTTTTTTTCTTTCTAATCTTTGTGATGATATCAGGATACAATGGTTTTAAACATAAATTGGTACTGCATATTTGTTTTATAAACACACTTTATTTAAAAGCTAGAGTACTTTTGCAGGTTTGTTTTATGCATATAGTTTCCATTTTACTGTGGAGAGGTTCGAATCTGTAGAATTATGTGATTTTGTAATAGTCTTTTTGGATTAGTTCAATTCATTTTTTCCATGCAAATAATCTTTTCCAAATAGTGTTTTGTTACAGAAGATAAAAAGTCAAAACATTTGAGGAAGAATAGGCATAATCGTGTGATAGATATACAAAATTTGAGTGTTTGGAGATGCAGCTTGTTAAGTTTGGTCTACAAATATACAGATACATGATCTTCAATGGTACATCAAGTGTTCATCATGTTTGAAATTAACCAGTGCTATTTTTTGAATGACAACATAAGTGTACAGAAGATGAGTAAAAGCCTGGATGGTAATCACCCATCTTTCTTATGAAAATTGATGAATTTCATAGAGTTCACTATATTAAAAGGGTGACAACTTCTGATTTGGGATTTAGAATTGAGTGCAGCTTGTTCCAAGTAAAAGACCTGATTGAGCCTGTTCTTTTTAGGGTTATAACTTATAATCCATATTGTGAAGCAGACTTTTTCACATTATGACCAATCAAAGTTGGTGTATACCATCAACCTGGCTATCAGCATTTAGCAAGTTGCTGCATGTGGGAGATAGTGAAGAATAAGTGGAATACAGTGAAAAATGAGAACATTCTTGTGGGTATTTATACCCTCTTTACCGAATTGTTGCCAGTTATCAGTAGTTGTCATTCCCTATGCATGTCTTGTTGGTGTGAATATGTCTTGTTACTTGTACCTAGTAATTTACCTTGCTAGGGACTTAAGAGACTTATTCACATATTAAGTTTACTTAGGATTATAAGACTCCTTCTAAAAGTCTTAGTTGGCATGTCTAGATCTTATCTTTCTAACTTTTAATGCTCGATTCCTAGGTTGCTAGGAGTTAGTTGTCACATGTCATAGGATTAAAACACATGTCACAATCATGTTTAATCCTATTCCTCACCTTGCCTATATAAGCAAGGTCATTGTACTCATTTGTAACATACTTTATACCTCATCATCATATTGATATGTCTTAATATCAAGCAAACTCATTTTCTTGCATACTCTCTCGTGGAAGGAATCCACATTGTTTTTGCAGGTGGTCTTGGGTACAGAGCTAATCTTCAACTCTTACATGGTATCACAACCAAGCTTTGCAAAACCCTTCTTAGATCTGAGGGTTGAGATATCGCTAGTGAGAGATCTTGGTTATTTTGAGTAAGGTTGAGTAGGCTCTTCCCTTGCACCATATGGTGAACTTGAGAATCAAAAAAACTTGAAGAAAATACCAGATTTGGAGAGTTTCTCTTTGTGGGTTTTCATTACAGGTCATTTTTGGCTTGTGTTTTGGGGGAATCTGAGCTTATTTTTGAGTCCAGGGTGGCTGAGAAAGTCAAGATCGGCTTTTGTGTTTTCTAAATCTTGACACTTTTAGCCAAAGTTATAAGGGTTTGAAGATTTCAAGATATAGAGGTAGCTGAGCTTTCAACACACTTTGAGCCCAAATCGACCTTGCCATTGTAGTGTCCCTCCGTTTCGACCGTCTTTGGATCTTGAGTGAGTTCGTTTGGTTAATTTGAGTTGTCTTTTGTGTTCGTTAATATATTGTTAAATTTGCCTTTGAAATTTTTGTATCTAGCCTTGATTAATCAATTAAATTAAATTAAATTAAATTGATTACAAGGTGACTAAGTTAATTGGGGGTAAAATAATAATTAAATGAAGATGAATCTAGATGTAGTGTGACATTTAGAACATACCCGATCTTGGTTAACCAACCAAATGCAATTGTTAACTTTAACTATCATGGTAGATTTAAGATTAGTCTGTAGGTTGGAGATTGACAAATCTGAATCGCTTTGGTAATTGGTTAACTATATTTATATATGTATATTTATGCATAGATATATATATATATAAATTATGATGTTAGAAAGTAATTTGATTTCCTATTTATTGTTGATATTTCTCGGTGGAAGTTAAACACAGTATGTTTATATTTTATTATATATATATACATATATATAATAGTAATTAAATTATCTAGTTCCGTATTGGATGATGAAACAAATTTTAATGTGAAATTAATTTTAATATTCGGTCGCATATATATATAATATCTATTTAATTACTCTTTAGTTGAATCAATCTCTTCATAAAATTCCATATTTTGTTCTGGCTATTATGACTTCGGCTGGAATAATAATAAATTATAAAATTTATAAGAGTAATATAAGTAAAATAAAAATAGATAAAGTAAAATAAAAATATTATTATTATTATTATTGTTGCCAAAGTAGTATAAAGTAGATGGTTTAGAAAAAAATAAATAAATAAATAAAAATAAATGAATAAATACATTGTGAATTATCTATTTATTTAGTGATCAATTAAATGAATGGTAGATAAGAATAAGTATTATTTATATATATATATATAATTGATATAATAATAATAATAATCTTGTGCATGCAGCTAAGTTTACACCTGTCCTTGCTTCAAAGTATTCCTCCCTCACCCACGTGCCTTGTCCTTACTTTCACTCTTTGCATGCTTTTCTCTGAAGGACAGCTGTGCTTAAAGAAAAAGGGATATACATTTCTGGTTGTCACGTCTGCAAAAAAGAAAGGAGGGTGCCTGTTTCTTTTGTATCTCCAGCTAATTCAAGGAAGAAAAAGAAATAGCGATATCAGGTTTGAGTAATGTTGATTCACTGAACTAAGCTTGGCTCGTGGTTTCATTTGAATGTGTATAGGCCATATACTTTGCTTCTTTGCTACATGCTTTGTATTTACGGTAGAATTCTGAGTTGAATACTCTGTTTTAAGTTTCTGTTAATAGTGGTGGTTGGTTTGCTGTTGATTTTTCCTTTGTAAGGTTGGTATTGTAACAAATTCAAGCCTAATTAGGTATTATGGTTTCTGCCTAACCACAAGTTTTGAGGGATTTTGTTAATCAGTTCACATGCCTGTTCTTGCGTTCTTCCTGCTGCCATGGTGTTGGGGTCTTCCCCAAACTTACTCTCTGATAATGACCTTTCACTTCTCCCAGTTGGCGAATTTGCAGCCTGAAAGTAAGGCTCGACAAAGGTGTTAGAGCATGTCTATTAAAGAAAAGTAAATTTCAGCCAAGATTATTATGTGCACATCTAGGTTTTAACATCAGGGCACCCTTTATCCTTCCTAGCTCATATCTCAGAGCAGCATAAAGGTAAGCCAGCACACCTAATAATCCGCTATCTATGTAATGCATTAAGGTTCGCTATTGTATGAAGTTGTGCAGCCCTCATCCTCTTAACCTGCCAGCCTGCTCACACCGAAAATACAAGCAAAGCTTACAATGTTAGGATGCGAATCAGTGAGTTTCATAATTTCAAGATTTGAGCGCTTCCTTGCAAAGCTTGTAGAGGTGTAAATAGCCTCTTGATTCCATTGGCAATCTTTCACTGCTGCAGTGTTAGGCCTTAGGGGGTGTATAAAGTTTTGAATAATGTTCCTGATACCATTTGCATCTTGTCACAGCCATAACACATGAACACAGAAGACTTTGGAGGTGTAAAAAGCCTTCCTGATTCCGTTGGCAATTGGTCACATCTGCAATACTTGAAAATAGAATGTTGTAGAGGTTTATATAATCTCTCTGTTTTCATTGGCAACTTGTCTCAGCTGCTAAATGAGTATGCAACATCAGTGTATACTTTTGAGCTAACCCGGTCGCATTTTCAGGCCTTTATCCTTAACAACCACAGTGCCAGCAAGGAGCGATGAATAATTCTGTGTTTTGGGGGTTACGAGTCTGCAACTACAAATAATTTCCCCTCGTACCATTCACAACCTACCACAGCAACAACTCTTGAACATGGAAGTCTATAGGGGTGTAAATAGCCTTCCTGATTCTATTCGCAATTTGTCCCATTTGCAGTACTTGAAAATAGAATGGTGTAGAAATTTAAATAATCTCCTGATACCATTGTCAGCCTGTCTTAGCCGTAGCAATTGAACATGATAGGAAGTTTAAAGGTTTAAATAATCTGTGCTTTACACCTACCAAATGCATTTGCTTGAAAGTTTCTTAGGCATGCCTTTCTTTAAGGAAAAAGGCGATCCCTTTAAGAAATTAAAACGCTAGAACTTTTTAAAAAAGGCTTGAATTTAACTCTAAGCCTCACGTGAAAGCACATTTTTATATATCCCTTCAATTAAGGGAAGAGAGTATATTAAGGAAGAGAATATACCTTAACTCTTTTAGAAAGGGAATTATATTTTTAAAAATTTAAAATAGGGGAAGGGATTAAATAGTTTAAAATGAGAAAGGGAATATATTTATTTAAGATAAGGATATAAGTAAAAATAAAGAAATATTTTCCCCATGTAGGAATCCTTATAAAGGGAAAAGTCTAGTATTTATAGAAATTAGTTAAATTAAAAGAAGAGAAAAGAAACTGCTTTTTATTCGTGGGCCTCCTCCTTTCCTTATTAAAAGGAAATTAAATAATAAGTAAGGCGTAAATTAATTAATCTATATTTATTTATTTATATGCTATTTCTTAATCTTATCAATTTTCTTTTATTTACTTTTTGAGAATATATATGGGGTTGAGTAAATAATTGAATTAATAATAATAATAATATAAATAAAAATTTAAAACATTTATGTTGAGGGATAATTGAATTAAAATAAAAATTATATTCTATCATGGAAGGTTTTACTACTTGTTTAAATTGGAATTGGTTTGGTAAAGATCTATGACCTAAATAATATACAATGATTTGGTTATTGGTGTCGATACACAATTATACTCTTATGAAGGCTTGATCAACCTCAATCTTAATCATGGATTGAATATTACTAGTAAATTATTGAATAACAATAATTTCATTAGTTGTAAATATTGATGGTTACTTATAGGTTAATACTCGTTGTCGTGTTAAAAGAAGATTAAGCATCAATACTATTTGTGTCTAGTTGGTTAAATAATGATAGTACCTTTCGGGTTGATAACCAAGTAATGATGTTAGGAGATGATACTAACTTCTAGATAATATTAGTAATTTGTTAGTCTTAGTGCATTTAATTCTTGCGTAATAGGTCTATGAACTTAAATAGGCTCTAGGGTGTTACTTTTATACCTTTATTAAAACTCCTAGATTGTGTTGAGTTGGTATCTCGTATACATAAGAGAAGTGTGAACATGATAATGCATAAGAAATAATATTCTAAGAGCAATATTGGCATTTTCAATATATCCTGTTGTATTAGTAGAACATAGGATAACAAGGTTGATAAAAGTAGGGATTGTGAAGTTAAATGTTAGAAAAGAATATTTTGGTCTCTTTGAATAAATGGTTATGTTGATGAATTTGAATTAGCTATAATTGTATAAATGAGGTATTTATATAAGAAGTTGTTTGGATAACCCTTTTAAAAGTGGTTATGGATTGGATGATTTATTCTTATATGTTGATTTCATGAGTTTGTTGGTATTATGTGTTGCATGGTCACTTTGTTTATCCATTTATTTATGCTTGGTGTTGGGATAGATCTAAAATATGTTTCTTTAATTTCTTTAATTGTTTTAAGTGTTTTCTTGTTGAGTGAAAAGATAAATCGTGATGATGAGCTAAACATTCTTGAAATTGACTGTTTTGATTGTGTTTCAAACTGAAAGGTTGAATTTTACGTTCTCATGATTGATTGCATTCTCCATTGAATTATCTTCCGTTTGATGAGTTATAGTCCAAGCCATGATGTGAGTTTCTTTGGGAACCCAAGTATTTGCGTACCTTTCAGTTGGGAGTATATGAATATTGGTGTTATAGTATCCCTTGCTTTTCCCTTTGTATGCCTCTGGAAGCAGTCACCTTGTAAGTGGTCGATGAGATTGTTGTATGTTATGTTTTGGTTAACCTTGTGGTTTGGCCTTGTGATCGTTCTGCTTGTCTATCTTGGTCGTGGGTCCTTTCTTGTCATCTCCTAGCACAGGGGGTGGGCCTTTGGGTCCACATGGTCGGGTGGAACGTGCATGCACCCCATTGGGTTCCCAGGATGTGTTCGTGATGCAGAAACAGATGTAGAGTTCCATAGCTTCACTTGGTTGAAGACTACTCCTCATTTTGTACCTTATTCTTCATTGATGTATCATTCTTGTACTTGATGTACTCTTCCCGTTGATATAAGGGAAGCATTATGTAATGTATTATTGTGCCCATGATGTGTTGTATCTATGGAAATATGCTCCACAATTGTACTATTGAACTGTAAATTGAATTGCAATAAAATGATGTATTGTTTTCCACTCTTTTGATCATTAATAGTTGTATGTTATCATTGTGTAATCTTGGTTGTTTATTCACTTTCGTTTGATAAAAGTTTATGATTAGTAATGACCGTTTCATGTACCCCAGAGGACGTGAATGACTTTGTAATTGCATAATTGCTTTCATGTAATGTATGTACATATTCATCGTATGCAATGTTTCGCTTTCCAAAAAAAAAAAGTGTGGTGTTTGTTGCCCTTTGGGGTTCACACGGCGGGGCATTACAGCCATCATGTTCAAAAGGGCCGAGAGACGAAGTTTGATATAAAATATGCCTATGTTCAGCCTCAAATGTTTTTGAGGCAATTTTTTTAACTCAGGCAAGCCATACGACCCCCTAAGTACAGGCGGTACAATCTTTTAATTTTCATAGAGAAAATTATTTATGAAATAATTTTCTATGGGGTTTCTATAGTTTTGGGCTAAAATTTCTATATGTTCAGGTTGATATATTTTAATTTTGTTGGGAAAATATATTTTTGGGTTAAATTTTTTTTTTTGTAGTCAAAAATTTATTTCGGACTATCAAATCCGATAGTCTGTACCGCAGATTTTTCGTTGGCTTTTTGCAAAGGTTGTCGGCATTTGCCGATTGTGCACCGTTGGCCTCGAGCCCCCTTTCATGTCGAGCTTGATCACATCCGTGTCTACCAGGAGTGCTTAAGGGAGTGGGTGCGGGAACCCACCGTCTCCCTTTTCCTCCATTGCCCTGCTGCTCGCTTGGTGGTGGGTTTTTATTTTGCCCTAGCAGAGTTGTCAATCATATTGCCAACAAAGGGCCAGACCGGAGGAGCTTAAATTTTGCTCCTAGATAGTTTGCCAAGCCCTAATAGGGCAATTTTCTTCAACGGGGCATATCTTTTCGCTCGGATATCAAAATTTTGCAAATGAGATATCGACGAAAATCTAGTTCTGTGTACTTCGCAGGGGTGCAGGTCTTTTTGAGAGATTTTGTTGTAGGTTCATTTTATTGGCAACTAAAGTGTGTTTACCCCTTTGGACCTCCGAGCTCACAACTTCTCGCTAGTTTATCCAATTTTGGTGATTTTAGTGGCAATTGGAAGGTATTCAGGAGCTCTTTCATTCGATTCATGCACTTTTTTCAGATTCAGCCCCAAGTGTAATTTATTTAGATTTTTGCATATTTGTTTCCTGGTTAATAACTTGGACATCCTGTCTCCTAGAGAAGTTTTGTTTGTGGAGTGGCTTCATTTTCAATTGTATTTTCAGATTTGGGAGGTATCATATCAGTTTGCTTCAGATATTTGTCTATTTTTCCCTCTTGGTACTTGTTGACCTAATGGTTGAACCAAGGTTTTTGAAGTTTTAACTCCTCATAATTATAATACATGGAAGGTGAGAATGCAAAGATTGCTTTGGTCTAAGGGTTTGTGGTCCACATTGAGTGACCATCAACCTGATTTTTCCAAAGAATATGAAAGATTTGCTCATAGGAATAGATGTGATGGAGCTATGGGTTTAATTGCTATGCATGTTTCAGATAGTTTGTTCTTCCATATTGAGGATTGTACTACTCTTAAGTAGGTATGGGATAAGTACAAGGATCTATTTGGTTCAATTAGTGAGGTCCGTGCCATGCAATTGGAGGCTGAATTGGCATCACTTTCCACATATTCCTTTCCTACCATTGAAGACTACTTGGTAAAGTTTAAATCATTAAGTGTAAAGTCCCCTTTGTTGGAAATTGAATTGCATCAAATGGTTGTCATTGATGTCAACACAGTATTGAATGTATGAGATGTTTACTAGAAGCTATTCCCTATCGAAGATGTTCTTTATTTGTGATCCAGTGTGTTGGCTTTTGGGTCCGGATTCTACCACAAGACAAGCTATGACCTTGATATCTTAACTATGTCATTATGACTCTCTCAGACAACTGTATTCGAGATCTTGGCCGACTTAATATGATACACTACATGGATTAAAATTTTAAATTATATGGTGCCGACAAAGAGAGTTTTGATCCAATTAGGCCAACCTAATTGATGATATATATATATATAAGATGTTTTGAGGAATGGTATGTATATATATGGGTAACGGATGTGAAATGTGAAAAAAAGGTGTGTTTGAAGTATTTGTAATTTCCTTGGTGGCCGACCTAGCTTTTATTTGTAATTATATTTTTCTTTTGGTGGCCGACCTTCTCCTTGAAGAGGTGCAACCTCTCTTGAAAAATGTATACATAGAAGTTCGTTCTTCCTCATTCTATCATCAAGCAAGTTCGAAGTCTCTTCTCTTCTCTCAAGTGCGAATTACTAAGAGCAGATTGTGAATTCATCAAGAGCAGATTGTGAATTCATCAAGTGCAGATTGCGAAGTCATCAAGAGCAGATTGCGAACTCTTCAAGAGCAGATTTGTGTTCAAGGAAGTGCAGATTATTTGTCTATCATTGCATCTTGTGAAGGTGCTGATTATTGGCCTTGAGATTGGCCTCATTGTAAAGAGACTTGTTGCCATTATTTTTTATATAATAGAGAGATCTTTGTTGTTGGGTTTTCCTCCCTCAAGAGGAGAGTTTTCCCAAGGTATTTGCTGTGTCATTGTGTTGATTTTTGAATTAAATTTCTGTGCATTAAATCTGATCATAAAACTAACATGGTATCAGAGCGGGTTTGAAGAAGATCTTGATCAAATTGTTATTACAGCGATACTCTTTACTCTCTTTCTCATCGTTGTTTACTTCTATCTCTTCGTCAAGATGGTGATCGGCCTTAAGCTTGAGGATAGACTTGAAGGAGCATCTAATTTCACATCTTGGAGATTCAGAATTATGCTTTCCTTGGAAGAAAGTGAATTGGCTGAGTTTGTGGAGAGCAAAGTTTCCGAACCTGTTGATGAGGAAGAGAAGATTCAATGTAAGAAGAAAGATACTAAGGCAAAGAAGATAGTTGATTCCGTGAAGGATCATATTGTTCCCATCATCTCTAAGATGAAGACGGCAAGGGAGATGTTTAAGTCTTTGGAGGAGATGTATGAGATCAACAACACAAGCCGTGCACTTGCATTGAAGCAACAACTTCATCATGTGAAGATGGCGGAAGGAGAATCTGTCATCGCTTACTTCATGAAGATTTCCAAATTGAGAGATCAACTCTCTTCTATTGGTCATTTTGTTGATGTCAAGGATTTGACCATGTTAGCTGTTAATGGTCTTCCTTCATCTTGGGAGTCTTACATTCAAGGAATCAGCGCGAGATTGAAACTTCCCAAGTTTGATTGTATGAGGGCGGACTGTATTCAAAAGGAGTCTAGGTTGGCTGTGAGAGGTATTGGTCAAAGCTCTACAAATGAAGACATTCATGTTCTTTCCGCTCAATCCTCGAAGAAGAAAGGGAAAGATGGAAAGAAAGGATATTTCAAGAGGAATAGAGATAAATGAGCTGATGGTGCTCTCGCATTCAAGAAGTGGTACCTCCCTAAAGTCCAATGTTTTCGTTGTGACAAGTTTGGTCACTATGCAAAGGATTGCCCAACCAGGCCTAATTAGCATGCTTCATTTGCGGATGTGGGTGAGATCTCCCCTCAGAAGGATTTTGGGGAATTTCTATTCTAAGTCATGGGCCTGTGTTCAAGCCGTGAAGGTTGTATGCTGATCTGTGCGCAAGAGCAGTGTATCTTATTGTGTCTAGTATTTGCATCCATCAGAATATTTAAAGAGATAAGTATTCTTTGTTTGCTGAGTTATATCATTTAGTTGGATCTTGTAATTGGTAAAGAGATAGTGGGTTCTCTTGAATTGTGTTCACTAGCATAGTGGTTTCATTTATTGCATGCTGGTTGTGAAGATTTCTGAGTGTGACTCTAAAATAAAAAGAGAATTGTAGTTTCGATGGTGATTGGTTGGTCACATTGATATCATTCTCTAATGCATGAATTGTGATAGAGCCTTGAACTCCTAGAGAGAGTTGGTTCTACATGCTAACTGCATATTGCATTCAAGAAATCTGTAGTTGTGCAGACTGTTTTTTTGTTGTGCTGAGTTTGGCACTCTCGAGAGGAGTAAAAGATGGAAGGAAGAGTTATATCAGAATTCAATAAGGATAAGTTTCTTTATCCCTTCATTCTGATCCTTTGATATATTTCCCTTTAGGTTGATTTACTTATTCATGTTTTATATTGTTCATAAATTCTTATGTATTCATGCTATAACCTGAGATAATAAACCTTTTATGATTCTAGTCTTGATATTTCTTTGCATAGTTATAAACAGTTAGTAATCTCTCTCTATAATGCTTCCAGAAAGATCTAGGGGCAAGAAAGTGATGAGAGATTGCTTAGTGATGAAAAGCTTGAGGCATCTTATGAGGAAGTCATGCCGACCAAAGAAATGATCAAGCGTGAAGTCACAACTTGCAGCCATGAGACTAAGTTGATGGCTAGAGGGAGTTCACTTCCAAAAGAATTCTTTGCAATCTTTGAAGCAGGAATCAAGAGGGAGCTTTGTAACTCACTGAGAAAAAGTGAAGATTACTGTATTGCAAGGCTAGGTGCTAAACCCTTAGAGGATCCCTTCAGCTGCTGAGATCAGAATTGCTCAAAACTATCATCTGGATTTGTCATTGGTAGCTCCGCAAACCTATTCAGAATAGAGTGATCTGCAATGAGGTCGAGGAGGTCAACCCTGAACTCTCTACAGTACCAGAGGTGTGCACTGGAAAATATTTATCTAAGGAAAGCGTTGCAGGCAATCTTGGATGATGAGGTCAAAAGGTTGATGCAAGTACTTAAAGATTAAGAGGGAGCCTACTATTGATATTTTGAAGAGATTTGGTATGATGGATTGCAAATCCATGGCTACACCTATGGAAACCAACTTGCACAAGTTGAAGGACGCTGCAGCTAGTTCAGACCTGGTGGATCCCACGATGTATAGGCAGTTGATTGGATCCTTGATGTATCTAGTTAACACTAGACCTGAAATCTGCTATGCAGTAAGTGCACTTAGTCAGTTCATGTGTGAACCGAGGTAGGTACATCTTGTTGTAGCGAAACATGTCCTTAGATACTTGCGTGGGACAGTTGGATATGGGCTGAGATATTCTTCAGGGCTGAAATATTCTTCAGGTGTGATCCTGGAGCTGCATGGTTACACAGATTCTGTTTTGGCAGGTTGTGTTGCTGATCAGAAGAGCACCTCTGGATGTTGCTTCAGGTTGGGATCTGCGATTATCTCCTGATGTAGCAGGAAGCAGTCTTTAGTGGCACTGAGTTTCGTAGAAGTCATGTACATTGCAACATGTGTGGCAGTTTGAGAAGCAGTGTGGCTTCGGAAGCTCCTTGTAGGATTGGTTGGACAATCGTTGGAGCCAATTGTCATCCATTGTGTTAATTAAGCTATGTGGAGCCTTCTGTCAATATAGTGTTTCATGACAGAACTAAACATGTTATTGAGGAAAGCATTTCAGTTGAGGTATATCAGCACTGATGAGTAGACGACAAACATTCTCACCAAGCCTCTCTCTAGAATAAAGTTTGTGTACTTTCAAGATAAGCTTGGTATGGTGGAGAATACAGCCTTAACTGAGGAGTCTTAGTATCAGTGATCCTCTTTAATGAGTTCTCTGTGAGAGAAGTTCGAGGTGAAATCCCTTGATTAATGAGTTCTTCTCTATACTTTTATATTTTAATTCTAAGTTACCGAATCGTCCAACTTTGTAGTGCGTTTCCAGAGACGAAATGTTTTTGATAAGGATTCGGGTACGAAACCCTTTGGAATCATCCTGGAATTGGTTTTTTCCCTGTAGAATTGTTTCCAGATTTGGCATAACGTATTTGGGCAATTCAAAGGTAGACGTGGTGATTCCAGGGCGTTTCTTAACTATTTCCAGACGTCTTTTGACTTTTTTTCTCTTGAAAAACGCAAAAATAAGGGCTGAAAACACTAACTAAAGACAGGGAAAATGTGTGTGATTTCATTGTATTTTATTTTGTGTTTGAAGAGGAAAAAAACCTGCAAGATAAAAATTCCGCGACCAGAAGAACACATGACCAGAAGAACATGCTGTGACCAAAAGGAAAAAACGTCGGACCGGGGTAGACCTCGACGCTAGGGTAGATCTCTGTGACTCAACAAAAGCACGACCAGGGCAGGGAGGCAGGAAGGCGCGCATGAGTTTTCATTTTTTAGTTTTTTTTTTTTCAGTTTTTTTTAAAACGAAAAACCCTTAACTTTTATCTTTATTTTTAGTTTAAAATTAAATTTTTTAATGATTTAAAATTGAAAGTTAAAATTATCTATTAAGTTATTAAATATTATCAAATATCAAATACTATAATGGTTAATAATTAACTATTATAGTATTTGATATTTATTATTTATTATTTAAAATTTGTTGTATAATATTATTATTAAATTACACTATATTATATTATATATAAATAATAAATATATTATATATTATGTAATTTAAATTATTAATATAATTAAATTATTAATAAATAATGATATATAATTTATAAACTATAATATTAATATATTATATTATATTATATATTTATTATATATAATATAATATTATAGATTATAGTTTAAAAATTATATATAATATTCATCAGGCATTTTTGTGTATATATATATATATATATATATATGTCGGGCGTTTTTGTATATATATATATATATATAATGCATATATATGTACATACATATATATATATACATACATTATACATTATACATATATACATGTATATATGTAATGTATATATATATATGTAATGCATATATATACATACATATATATATATATATATATATATATACATGTATATATATATATGCATATATATATATATATATACATATATACATATATATATATTATATATATATTCATTATACATTATACATATATACATGTATTTATATATATATACATTATACATATATATTACATATATACATATATATATTCATTATACATTATACATATATACATGTATATATGCATTACATATATATATATACATTATACATATATATATATATATATATATATATGTATAATGTATGTATATATATATAATACATATGTATTATATATATATATATATATTTAAATATTTTATTATATTTTTGTTCGGACGTACCCGATTCCGTACCCAACCCCCCAAAAATTTCTCTGTACCCACATACCCATACCCGATTCGGCAACTTAGTTTTAATTGTCAGGTCTTTGCTAATAAGTAAAATTGTTCAAACATTCAATTTCTAAACTCGTCTGGTGCATATTTATTACAGTTCTGTGTGTTCTTATAGTTTCTTTACGATCAGAAAATTTATGGAGGCATTAATTAATTACCAAGGTTTTTCCTGCATACTGTAAATGAAATACAATATAAACAGATGGTTGAAGCAGTAAAGAAATTATTGAACAACTTAAGTTTTATAAAACGTATGCTAGTTTCTTGTCTGCAGGCTATGAGGATGTTCCTGCTTATCGTTTATCTTTGATGGAGGATACAAAATCTATTAATCAACTGGTATATTTGCTTCTGTTCTCTTAGTCTTTTTAAACATTTGGGAGTATGTTTTCCAGAAAAGAAGTTAATTGCTAATGCTAGGTCTAGGTTTTGTAAATGTAACTGCCATTGACAAGAATATGTTTCTGGCTATACAGGATAGATAGTTCTCCTTATTTCTTTTCCTGTTTCATTTGTATGAAAGCTTGATGAATTTCTATTTTCCATTCAGTAGTTCATCAATTATAACTGTAACAATCTAATAATTTGGACCTGGATGATGTTGCTCATAAAAGTACTTACTGTTTGTTGCTGTTAAATTTCTAGAATGTGCTGGTTCAAGAAGGAAAGGAGATGGCAGCTGTTCTCTACACCTATCGCAGCTGTGTTAAAGCTCTTCCTCAGGTCATTCTTTTTTTGCTTTCATTTCTATTCTGGAATGACACCAGATTTATTGAGTTGAAGTTTTTGATCTTTTGTTGAAGTATTATAGAAAATGTTACCTAGATAGACTATTCACATTTTAACAAAAGGTTATTTGTTGAGTCACCTTCTAAAATATCTTGCATTGTGTGGTTGTCTTTAATAAATCACCTTCTGAATATCTTGGATAACATGGTTGTCTTTTTGCCACAAACAACTGACACATTTAGTATGTTTATGGGGTTGCCTTCATTGGACTTTTGCCAGTGATTGCTTGGATATATTGTCAAAGTAGGAAATAAAATAATTTGCTACCATAAGTGAGTGTATTGAGTTCAAATGGTGTAAAATTAGGAACTGTAAAGTGTTACATAAATAATAGAAATATTAATTAGCATTAGTTTCATGTTGGCGGTTTTCACTCAATTAGGAATATTGTTAAAACTCTGCTGAGATTTTATGTTTTTTGCTTGTAAGGTTGTTTCACATATAATTAACTTGGCTTCCTTATGTAAGCTTATTTAATAGGTGTAATCATAGTTTTAGAAGTTGCCCAAAACTCACAGGAATCGCAAGTCACAAGGAAAGCTAAGAATCTTGCCCATTAACTCACCTATGCCCAGTTTTGTGAAGCTAATGATTTTAAGTATTTTTTATTTTGCCAAGATTTTGCCTAGTCACTGAGCCTGAATCAAAATTGGGTCTGCTGAGTTTTGTTGAGTTGCAAGTTTTGAACTATGGGTACAAGTTTTGTATATACATTCAAGAATGTTTGATATGTTCTTGACATACAAGAAATTTCTATCTGTAAAATAACTAATAATCGTGCTCTTTCTGTCAAATTTCAAGGCATCAAATGTATGATTAAAATTCTCAAGAATGAAAAGCTGATTATAGTTGGTATTGGTGATAAAGGGATTGAACACGCTTGTTGAGCTCAAGTTGGCAGTTTTATGCTCCAGCAATGGTGGATAATAACAGTATACTTCAGCATGAAAACTATGCACACTTGAATTATTGGTTTTTGTCTATACAAAGTCTAATATGGTGAATGGACTTCCATCCATAACAAGAATGTCATAATGTGTGCACATGATGCCAGATAGGAAAATAGAATCAACACTCATTTGATATTGATAAAGCTGTCATGGCCCCGAAATTGCAACACTAAAACCTGAATATTAAAACGCAAACAAATAAAAAACATAAAATAAATAAATAAATGACAATGTAAATATTAAAATATAAATTTAAATATTGTTATTATAATAATATAATACTAAAAATAGTAAGTACTGAAAATGGCCATTGCTATAAATAGTAAGGATTGAAAATGGCCATTGCTATAAATAGTAACCTCTGCTAGAAAGCACCAAAAACCACTGCAAAGCCCAAGTCAGGCTCTGACTCCCCTAACCAACTCCACTTAGCTACGGGAACCCTGGAATAGGCTAATGGAACTCTCCAATTGATTAGGTGCAAGAAGGGGACATTACAGTCCTCCCTCCCTAAGATTGCTTGCCCTCAAGCAATCGCAACTCTGGATGCTGTATTATTTGCTCACTCTCCCAAGTAGCATCCTCCACTGGCAAATTTTTCCACTTCACGAGATACTCCTTAATCACCCTCTTTCGCAGAGTACGCTCCCTGACCTCAATCACAGCCTCAAGAACCAATATCAACTTGCCTTCCTCATCCAAAGGAGGCAACTTTGTAGAAGGAACCACATTTTGATCAAGTGCATTTTTTAAGGCGAGAAACGTGGAAGACATTGTGCACCTTGCTACTCTCAGGTAGCTCCAACTCATAAGCCACCTCTTTGATCCTCTTGGTGACTCTGAATGGTCAATAAAATGGGGCTTAAGTTTTTCTAATCCACTCTTCTTGAGAGTTGATTGCTTGTAAGGTTGCAACCTCAAATAAACCATGTATCCAACCTCGAAAGCTTGCTCAATGCGATGCTAATCAGCATACAACTTCTGCTGATTTTGAGCATGTTGTGTATATTATCTCTTAGAGACCTCAAGATAGCCTGACTCTCTATTGAAGATCTCTGGCTCTGGGTACCTTGCAATCTCCAAAGAGTAAGTCAATGAAGCTGGGAGCTTCATAACCATACAACACCATGAATGGAGACATCCTGATGGACATATGGAAGCTAGAGTTGTAGAAAAACTCTCCCAAATGCAACCACTTAACCCACACCTTCTGTTTCCTTGAAACATAGTTGTGTAGGTAACCTTCCACCCATTTTTTAACCACCCCAATTTTCCCATCAGTCCGAGGATGATAACTAGTGCTAGGGGTCAACTTTGTGCCACACAATTTAAATAACTCCTGCCAAAACAAGCTCATGAAATCGCTGTCCCTATCACTAATGATGGTCTTAGGTGTTCCATGAAGCCTAAACACCTCTTTGAAAAACAAATCTGCCACTTGCACTACTGTATGCCTTGTTGATATGGCAAAAAAATGAGCAAATTTGGTCAATCTATCTACCACCACATATATACTATCCTTCCCCCGCACCTTGTGGAGCCTTGTAATGAAGTCCATTGATATACTTTCTCACTTCTGAGTACGAATGGGTAGGAGCTACAATAAACTAGCAAGTGTGTTCGTTTTTGTTTTGTTGGCACACTTGGCATTCACAAACATACTTGAAAATGTCATCTTTCATCCCTTTCCATGAGAATCTCTCACGGACCTACCTATATGTCTTATCATAGTTTACATAATCATTGAGTACTCTTCGAGTGCCCGATTAATCGCAAGAAAATTGAGAAAACGAGTATTTCCTACCTTTACTCGCCAATCACGGTAGCAAGCATTTTTACCACCTTTTTTTTTTGCATTTTCGCGCAGAATTTCCAATGTAAACTCTCGTTTTATGCATTTTATCTCATACCTGCGATTTTCCCTTCATTTTTTGTGTGATTTTCCCTTCGTTTTTATCTCGATTTGCAGCAACAGCTATAGGTTAGGGCTACGTTTTGCTCAAGTTGTGGGCATTTGAAATTCGGTCCCATCCAAGCAAGATCTGAGCATCGGCATGCAAGTGTGATGGCGTCAATTTCAACTCGAGCCAGGCGTGTTGACTTGAAGAAAATGTGCGACTCCTGCAATAACTTCTAAGAAGGCAGCACATTCACAATATATTTTTACGGTTTTCTATTTCACTTTGTCTTTCATAAAATTTTAAATATGCATTTCAGATTTTATTAATGAAAGTTTATAAAAATTAAGTATTACATTTATTTACATTAAATTTTTATTGAACATTTTAACATTTAATATATTTAAATTCAATATTATTTCATTTTATTTTTAATTTTAACATTTAGTAAGTTAAAATATAATATTTTAAAATATTTGATTTATATTTTAAATTATTAATATATAAAATTTAAGTAATTTATATTAAGTTTACATGGCATGATATTTATTATTAATATTTATTATATATACTATTATTATATATATTTATTATTATATTTATTTAATATATATATTATAATTATATTTATTTAATATATATTATTATTATATTTATTATTAATGTATATACTATAAAATTATAAATTATATTTATTATTAAGATATGTCGCCGAGTATTTCGCCGAGTATTTGCCGAGTCAAAAAATTTGGGCTTGCCGAGTACTCTCCAAATCTGAGTATGTAAACTATGCGTCTTATAGTATCCAGGATGACCGGCCATAGGAGTGTCATGAAAAGCGTTTGAAATTTGCACTTTCATCTTGGATTCAAAAGCTGACCAAATTCTTTCCTTATAATATATAAGACCGTCCCTTATTTGGTAATTCTCATCCTGCAATGAACCATCAAGAATGCTGTTTGCAAGTGCATTCTTGGCATAATCAGTCTGTATTCTCTCCTTCCAATCTGTTGATATGATTGAAATAGAGCATAAATGTGGTATTCTAGACAAGGCATCAGCCACCACATTCCTCTTCTATTTGACATATTCAATGACAAAGTCATACCCTTGAAGTTTACTTACCCATTTCTGCTGCCTCTTATTGGGATCCCTTTGATTAAGGAATTATTTAAGGCTGTTATGATTAGTTTTAACCACAAATCTGCCTCCAACAAGGTACTATTTGAATTTAGCTAAGGCATGCATGATTGCCAACATCTCCTTGTCATAAATGGAGTATGCTCTCTCACCTCCTCTCAACTTCCTGCTTTTAAAGGCCATGGGATGTTTCCTCTGCATGAGGACAACTCCTATACCTTCACCCGAGGCATCACATTCAAGCTCAAAAGGCTTGGATATGTCTGGAATTGCTAATAATGGGCATGTACTCATCAATTGCTTAAATTGGTCAAAGGGTCGCTGCGCTGTTTTAGACCAAACAAATGCTCCATTTTTGGTTAAATCAGTAAGTGGGGCAGCCAACTGAGAAAACCCTTTAACATACCTCCTATAGAAACCGCAAAGCCCAAAGAAACCCTTCAACTGCATAAGGTTTGTGGGTGGAGGCCAATCAAAAATAGCTTTGATCTTTTCAGGATCAGAGCTAACTCCCTTTGAGCTGATTATATGTCCAAGATAAAGCAACATTGACATGCCAAACTCACACTTGGACTCCTTGGCAAACAATGACTCACTCTCCAAGATGCTCAACACCTCATCCAAATGCCTCAAATGTTCCTCCCATGATCTACTATAAATATGTCATGAAAAAAATATCAAAACAAACTTACACAATTGCTTACTGAATATCCTATTCATACATGATTGAAATGTAGCAGGAGCGTTAGTCAATCCGAAGGGCATAACGAGGAGCTCAAAGTGACCATAGTGGCATCTGAACGCTGTCTTCTCAATATCCTCCTCTCTAACTCTGATTTGATGATAACTAGACCTTAAGTCTATTTTGGAAAAATAGATTGCTCAATGTAGCTCATCAATGAGCTCATCTATGCATGGGATGGGGTACTTGTTCTTGATAGTCTTCTTGTTAAGTGCTCTATAATCTATGCACATGTGCATAGTCCCATCGTTCTTCTTCACTAGCACCATTGAAGAAGCAAACAAACTCTTACTCTGCCTAATGTGTCCCATGCCCATAAGCTCCATTGCCTTCTCAATTTCGTCTTTATGTCTCTTTTGGTGCTTGTATGGTGTAGTGATAACAGGCTTAGCCCCCTCCTCCAACTCAATGACCTGCTCAATGCCTCTATCAGGAGGCCTACCTAGGGGTATGCTACCAAAAACCTTGCTTCACTTGGATAGCAAAGCCTAAATGTCAGGTGGATAAGAGTGCTTCTCCTCTGTAACTATGGGTATAACTATGCACTCTGCTGCCCACTCCATCTGATCATGCTTGAAAAGCCTCTCCATGCGCTTGAAGGAAACTACTTGACGCCCTCCATTGGATATTCCCCTCAAGGCCACATTCCTGCTATCTGATTTGAACTTCAACTCCATGGTCTGAAAATTGAGAGTGATCTCAGCAAGGGAACCTAACCACTGAATACCCCTCACTGCATCTGTGTCCCCAATGCTAACCATATATAAGTCATCCTTGACTTCGTGATTACCCAACTGAAGGTTGAGCTGAGGAATCATCCTTGTGCAAGTAATGGTAAACCCATCTACAACCATCAATCTAAAACCATCAACCTCTTGTGTCTAGAGACCCCTACGTGCTACAAGTCCCTCATCAATAAAATTGTGTAGCCCTTGAGTCAATCAAAGCAACCAAAGACTGCCCATTAAGAACTCCTCTAATGCGCAAGGACTCATTCTTCTAGAAGCTATAAAGTTAGGCAAGCTTCCCCTCTTTTGTCTCCTCCTTTTCGAGCTCTTCAGGAGACTCTTCTTCCCCTTTCTCCTCTAGATCAGATTGCTGGTTTGAACTTTCTGATGAAGAATCCTTTGCTGAATAATATTCAATCCTATTTACTTTGCCCTTAGTTGCACACTTATGTCCTGGGTTCCAAGGCCCCTTGCATGAGAAGCATAGATTCTCCCTCCTCAAGTCATTAAAAGTGTCACCATCAAGCCTAGTGACTGATTTCTTTTGCTGTTTGGTATCTTTCATGAATGGTCTTTTATCCTTTTTGTGCAAGAATGGTTTAGATTGAAATTTTGATTTATGGGTAGCCCACTCCATACTCCTTGCTTTCTTCATAGCTTCCTACAAGTTTAGAGGGTCAAATGCCTTAATCCACCCCTTAAGTGGCTCCATAGTCCCTCACCGAACAATACTACCAATCTCCTCTCAATTATTCTTGTGACCATCACTGAAAGCCTTTGGAACTTTGCTATGTGAGCTTCCACTGTGCCATATTGCCTCAACTAGGCCAACTCTTTGAAATGTAACTTAGGATCTTTCTTGTCGAACCTTTTGATGAGCTTAGTGGTAAGCTCATCATACGAGGTGATAGACCTGTGACCCAAAGTAATAAGGCCATGGTACCACCACTCGTGCGCTACTGCTACTCCATCAAGATGTAAAGTGGCAAACTTAATTGCCTTCTCCTCCGTTATAGGTCTAAGGGCTAGATAATTGTCTAATTTTTGTACTCATTCCCTGGCTGTACACTTATCACTACCGTCATAATGGGCAAGTGTTACCTTGCCTATGGCCTACTGTAGGTCTCTCTGAACTGTTGGTCCTCTGTGATCAGCTCTACCACCACCTCTCTTCCTCTTTTGATCTGAGAACTCATTGTAAGATAAATGTTCTTTCAAAGCCTTTGGAAGAGTGTCATATTCAACATATGCATTCTTAGCTCATCCATCAAAGGTAAGGGATTGTCATGACCATTCTGCGATGTCTCCTTTGGAATAAATGAGGGCTGCAAAGGTCTGGAAAAAGTGTTAGACCCTGCTGTAGTATGCTGTCCTCCATTACCCCCTTGCTGATGAGTGGAACTGCTGTCCCCATTATGTGTTGGGTTGCCTTGTGTGTTGTTATGAGAACTATTTACCACTATGTTCTGCCCAATCTTTCTCAACAATTGGGACATCATATCCATCATGGTGTCAAACTTCTTCTCCATTCTTGTATTGGGACTAACCGAATTAGAGTTACCTTTACATCTTTCAGCCATAAGCCTTGGAGAATGTTCCCCTTCACCCGGTGGGTCTTGTTGCATCTCAATACCCTGTGAAGACTCCCAATGAACCTTGAGAACTCCTGAGATTGTTTGACCTTCTGAAATAGGTGGGGGCTGCCAATGTCCTTTTCTTAATTCCCTTTGAATATTCCTCTGTTCCCTCTCACTCATAGAAGGTATGAGGCTGATTGCATGTATTTGTCACAGACTGGCAGGAAAGATTTGCTCTGATACCATCGTAACAACCACCCCTGATTTTTTTTTGAAATTGTTTGCTAACTGTAATGTATTTGCTGATGTGTTTTTGTTTGTTATTTTTCACATATTTGCATCAAAATCAAGCATGCATAGGAAACATTGCATAGAAAGGAAATAACAATGAAATAGCTTCATTTCAAATAGAACCATAACAACTCATGATAGCAAATGAAAGCTAACGAATTTTTAGACTTAGAGAAGTATATTTTCAGACCTGATACAAAGAGTTGCAGACCTTATATGAGCTATAACAGTCATATTTAACTACCATACATTGCAAACTTTCACCATAAAGAGAGCATGTGCGCACACAAATCAACCAAACCCTTGACACTTCAAAAGACAACGATTACAAACTCCAAAAGGCAGATCTTCAGACCCCTGCAGCAGCAGACATGAGTTTTCATCCAAGCCCAGATTGGCACTCCTCCCTAGGAGGGTGACTTGCCTTCTAAAATCAGTGCTTCAACAATAAATTCAAGTGAATACTTGCAATGTGGCGCCCAAGAGAGAGGATTCTAATGAACCAATGCCCAGAATGACTTGCCAAGCAAACACGAAGTTATGAATGAGTTTCACCTTCAGCCACTGTCAAAATATGGATTTCCAAAATTCTGGGAATGTAAATCAGACTTCTGAAAATGCCTCTAAATGCCTCTAAGCACCACCAAAATGAAGCAAAATCCCAAGCACACACAAAATGTCAATCCCACATCAAAAAACCAAGAAGATCTTCATTGTTTAACCTCCAAAATGACTGAAATCAGAACTTTGTGAACACCCAATGTGATCCCTGAAGTAGAATCACCCTTTCCCAGCTAGGGTGGATCTTTCACCACCAAAACCAGCTACAAAAGGTGAGGGTTTTCGTCCTTAACTTGCAGAAATAGAATCCTGGAAGCATTCCAGCAGCATCTTGTTATGTTGCCAAAAGATAGATAGACAAATGAGAGCCAAAGTGATGCTTTTATAGAGGTGAGAGGGAAATTAGGGCAACCACATTTGAATTCTTTTCCCTCCAAGACTCCCATGCCCCCCTTCATGAACTCTTTATATTATTTTAAAATCCTTATGTCTCCCTAGTGTGGTGTCCACCTTTTGAGGCTTATAATTTGGCCTTTTAAAAACAACTTAATTAACGAAGTTTGAGACAAGGTACTTTTTAATGACCCCAAGACCCTCACTTAAGTTATAAAGTGACTTTATAACATAACTTAAGTGATGGGAAAGCACACATATTAATTTAATCAACCTTAGACTCACCAACGCCCAAACAGGAAATATAACACTGTTGGAGTAATAGAGGCTGGGACCGGTTACCAAAAATACACTTACTAAAAATAGCAACTATTAAAAATAGTTAAGTGTTCCTAAACACCAAATTGGCACAATCCGTAATGCATTGAGACTTACTATAAATAGTAAGTACTTAAAATGGCCACCGCTATAAATAGTAACCTTTGCGAGAAAGCACCAAAAACCACTGCAAAGCTCAATTCAGGCTTTGAGTCCTCTAACCAACTCCACTTAGCCTATGGGAACCCTGGAATCGGCTAATGGAACTCTCCAACTGATTAGGTGCAAGAAGGGGACATTACAGAATGCTAAATCATCTTTATCAGAATGCTAATGGAATAAGCTCTACTCTTTTAATGTTTTTCTTCTTTTTAAAAGGTTAAAGTAATTTTCAAATAGGTTTTTCTAATTCAGTGGTCTTTATTTCATTTGTTTTGGGGGTCTCTTGGTTTGTTTTCCTCTTTTGGTTTATTTTATTCTTTGGACTTAATCATCCCTTGTCCTCGAACTGCGGTCCTCCTTCCTATCCTCCCCCTCTCTCTCGTTTTAGCTCTTCTTGGTCTGCAACAAATCATTTTTCTCTTTAGCTATCTCTTATCCTGATGATGAATTATGGAGGGTGATTCGAAACGTTGATGAAAAACAAAAACACAATCAAATCCAGAAATTATTTTGCAACAACAAGATGGATTGTGGAAACTTGATATCTTTAATCTTTATCTCTGTCACCTATCACTTTAACTGCTGCGTGGTCTTCATCCATCGCCTTACATAGTCTAAGGTGTGCTTGGGTTCATATGAAGCTGTCATTGTGGAACCATTCTATATGCATAGTATATTGATTGGAGTGGCTTAGGTCAGCAATAGTATTACTTTAACGGTTCTTGCATTTCAAATTATAATCAATGTACTAGCGAATAATTTGTGACTGTAGCAGCATTATTGTTTTGAAGGAATTTTACATTAACTGGGTTGGTTGTAATATTTGCATAAGGTTACTATGAGCATTTTATATTATTGGCAAAAATCACTATTTGAAACTATTTGCAATCCCTAAAATGAGTGGAAACCTTTAAGATCAGCATAAGGCAAACTGTTTGACAAAATGCCAGATTAGTAATTGTGAAAATTGGTAAAGAATTAGTGTCAATTGGCAAGGGGATCTTACATAATGCCAATCCTATCTAGAAAAAACCCTTGTTGGAAACATGCCATCCTAAGGGCTAATAAAAGGGAGTTGGTATGCAAATTTAAAATTACTTGGGGGAGATAGTAATCAATTCAAAAATCCCCTTTCACAAATGCCAATCTGAGATGTTACTTAGTTCCTAAATGTGCTTGGTGATGTTTGTGAGGTAAAAAGTGAATTAGAGATCTTTAATGAGAAAAAGAATTAAAAAGGAGGGAAAGAGAAGAGATGGCAACCATTTGAGGAGATTATTCTTCTTTAGTTCCTCAATTGAGATTCTTCTTCTTCAGTTCCTCAATTTTGTTTAACTTTGAGCCACATTGACATTACAATTACAATATTAATAACAATACAACAAGCTCATTAACGAGCTACAACCATGCAACTACCTTTTTTAATGATCTATAGGTAATCATCTATTTTATTGAATACAAGTGTAAGTATACACTTTATTACATCATTATTTTAATGCATTCTATAATACATTCTAATGCCTCTCCTTAATGGCTAAATGAAAATAATTTGGATTTTTAGTCATTCAATTACAATATGGTTCTTGAGATGTGCAAAAATGGGGAGAAATATTTGCATGAACAACCTTCATGATAGCAAACACTTGAAAAAGATATCTAGAAAGAACAAAATGAACATGCTCAATAGCCGAACCAATAATTTATTTTCCTTTGAGCTTGTTCATCTGATTGAGGAAGTTCATCCTTATGTACACTTTCCAAAATGGAATTATACCACTTAGGATGTAACAAAATAGTGATGCAATAAAGTTGGCTTGCGTTCAAAATTCTTGACTATGTTTGGTGTTTGCAATTCGATATCCTTTGAGTCCCCTAGGTCACTTTGACAAATCTTATTTGGTTTATTTGTCCACCACAAGTCATAAACTTGAGTCATCCTTTATGTGGAGTGATATTTTATGTCATGCTTTGCTATCCTTTCTTTTCTTCCATTAGTGTGTGGCACCTTTGTTTTAGGTTGCAGTGTTCCCCATACCCTGTTGTGGCCTCAAGTCACTATTCTACTTATAAGTTAGCACCGCATGCTCTTTTCATGTTGTTATTATCATTGGAGGGACTAATGCTCTAACTATTAGTTGTTGTTGTTCCCTTTGTGGTGTTTGGTCCTTTGTGCAACAAGTGTTCTTGGTTTGTGGTGGGTGACCTAATTGTTATGAGCACATTCTTGTTGTTGTGCCCCTCTTGGTGTGTGTTTCACTTTATGGTTGTGGTGGTTGCTTTGCATCACCTACAAGTACTCATTGATCTTTGTGGTGCATCTCTTGCCTGTTATGGTCCATCTTTAGTTGGTGATGATCTTGTGGGCATTTGGTGGTTGGTGTGGTAGATAGTATCCCATGTTATGGCTGTAGATATTTCCTTGTTATGTACTTTTGTGGCAAGCTTGCTTTTTCTTGTAGTAGCATGTTGGTGATGGCTCTGTGGTGCTTCAATTTTTTTATTCGACTAAGGCTATTGTTCAACATCTTGGTGTATTTGATCTATCTTCCATGTTCTATCGACCATTTGATGTGCCTTGCTTCCACATGGATGATCCATATTCAAATGAAGTTCAAAATGTTTCCTTACATCGTAGCCATCGTTCACTCTCACCCCACCTTGTTGTAGTTTTCAAGTTCACTTGTATTTCGAATGTATCCCCCTTGGTCGACCTGGTTGGTAGGTGTGTGTCACTTCACCATGTATTGGCTTGTCCTTGTTGCCCTAGTGGCTGTAATTTATAACTTTTTTATCTCCCTTCATGGGAGTATTAAATAATGCAAGTATTAGTTTAATGTTTTTTGAGAGTTTTAAATCTTTGCATATTGTTTGTAAGGTTTTCTAGGCTTCATTAGAAGAGCCTTGATTCCCAATATGAGGAAGAATTTGATTACCAATACTTCTTAGATTAATGGAAACAACTTCTTGATTTTTTTGACAAAAAGATCTTACTTTAACCGCATTAATCTTCTAGTAGGTAGTCTTTTTGTCAACCCATAGAATTATGGCCATAAATTCAACCTTAAACCTAATTTTTCAAATGCTATAATTTGTCTTGTTTTATTAAATATATTAAATAATGTAATATTAATGGTCATCTTAGTCGTCTTTAGTTAGTTTAGATAGTTTCTAAATTTGTCTTCAGTCTACGATCGTTTCTTTTAGAAACATCGTCTCTTGTAAATCTATATAAGGAACTTTCGTTCCTTTGTTTAATACATCTTACATCGAATATTTTATCATGGTATCAAAGCGGGTTATGGGGTTTTATAGAATTTGGCGAATTTTTTAATAAAAATTCGAAGCCCTCATCTTGGAATTTATTCCAAAAAATTTTCATCGTTTTTTATGAAAAAACGACTCTGCAAATTTGAGGGTTTTTAAACCCGTTTTTGTCTGCAAATCGCGTTTTTTTTGAAGAGTTTGTTTTGGTGAAGCGTTTTCGTGGAGGCTTTTGTCTGGTTGGGGCTTTCCGGGTCATGTTTTTCGCGTCATTGTTTTCAGTCGCTGTTTCTTGTCACAGCCTGCACTGTTCTGTGGTCGTTTTTGTTCGTGTTCATTCCAGTTCGTGGCCTTGAATTTGCGCGTGACGTCTCTGGTTTTGTTGACGCTTTTGGCCACGTTGAAAGCCGTTTATTCTCTGCTGCGAAGCCGCAATTGGAGTTTTTTGGCCGCGTCGGAAGGCATTTTGTTTCTACTGTGCATCTGTTGTGAAGCTCGTGCGTGACGACTCCTTCACAATTTTGGTTTGGGTTGTGCACGTTTTTTCTCTTTCTCGTGACCTCTGTTGGGGGTTGCAAAGCTCGCGCAAAGGATTTTTCCTGTGCGTGTTTTTGAGTACCCGCGACCTCCTGCAACGGGATTTTGAGATCTCGTTTCCGCCATTGTTTTTCCGCAACCTGTTCTACAGTGCACTGTAGTGTTTTTTTTCTAAGTGGTATGTTCAACCCGCAGCTAGGGTTTTCTGAAATCCTTTGTGCTCTTGGTTCGTGATCTTCCTTCTGCAAATGTCGACACCTTTTATCTTTTCACTGTGGCTAGGGTTTGGACATCGCCCCTTTTCTTGTGTGGGTTCTCGTGGCGATGTGGGTTTATAATATTTTCCCAGAAAAAAAAATAAAAATTCTGATGGGCTTTTTGATTCGTGGGTTTTATAATTTTTTGCCTTAAAAAAATTTTATTTGGTGGGTTTTAGAATTTTTAGCCTTAAAAATTATTTGTTGGGTTTATAATTTTCCTTAAAAATTATTTGGAGGGTTTTTTAATATTTTTTCCTAAATTTTTTTTGTGAGGTTTTCTAATTTTTGCCTGAAAAATCATGAAAGGGTTTTACTGTTTTTCCTTAAAAACAATGTTTTGTATGTTGATTCGTGTCTCGGATTTTGTACTAGGTTCTGTAATTCGCAAAGTTGTGTGGGATTCCTTTGTGGGTTTTTACCGTTTTTTTCGAAAAAAATGATGCTTTGTAAACTTCAGATTCAAGGTTTTGCGATTTTGTCCTAAAAAATCGTGGTTTCTTGCAGTCTGTTCTGGAGCGTCGTGCTCATCTGCAAAAGTTTGGAGGGTTTGCCGATTTTTCCTCAAAATCGTGGTAGTTGTTTTTTTTGGAGTCTCTAGCTACAGGGAGGGACAACTTTGTTACCCAACATCAGGTTGGATGTTTTGTGATCAGTTCTGGTTGTTTTCAGAAGTTCTGCAGTTTCTGAGAGAGTTAGTGGCAAACTCATCTCAAGTGGTAGAGTTAGTGGCAAGTTCTTGTCTTTTGTGGCAGAACATTTTTTTGTTTCTGTGGGTAGTTAGAACGATGACCATTAAGGGAGTGTATTAAATATATTAAATAATGTAATATTAATGGTCAAATATATTAAATAATGTAATATTAATGGTCATCTTAGTCGTCTTTAGTTAGTTTAGATAGTTTCTAAATTTGTCTTCAGTCTACGATCGTTTCTTTTAGAAACATCGTTTCTTGTAAATCTATATAAGGAACTTTCGTTCCTCTGTTTAATACATCTTACATCGAATATTTTATCATGTTTAGCATATGCGATTTGTCATTTGTAAAGCTATTTTGGGAAATCATATTCAATTGCAATTCAATAAAAAAAAAAAACTAAATTGACTCCAAAAAAGCATCACAAAAGTTAAATTCTTATATAAAAATATAATTAAAAATTGATTTCTACTGATCTAGATACCATATTAAGAACTTGACTACATAGATCTAGCTACCAACTACTGCAATAGATGCAATAGTTAAAGTATTGCAATAGTCCAAAGAGTCAGTGGGACTTAACCTTCCAACAACTCAATGAAATATACAAGAATATCTTGCCCATTTCTGGGTGTAATAATAGATTAAGAAATTTTCATGTCTTGAGGAGAAGACATGATTTCAAAGTGGGGGACGATGTTAAAAAGTGAAGCAAAAAAGTGACAGTAGCATCTACAGATAATGGCACCTTATTGCAAGAGGTATGCAGAGCTCTAGGCTGACTCCCACATAAGCTAGGAGGCATAAGGATTTTAAGGGACATGTCCTTAATGTAATAACATACATATAGTAGAAAAGTAGAAAGGAATAGATATGAAGAGATTAGAAGAGATTGAAAATAAGAAAGGTAGAGAGAAAGAAAGAAGACAGAGTATATTAAGGATTGAACATCTGATAATGTAATCTATTAATTGTTAAACGAATATACATCAAAACTTGGTACATTTTGTTATGGATTGTAGAGGATAAATACATTTGTTTGTTATTTACCAACTCTCTTACCCTACTGTAGTTTGACATATGTCATCGCAAAAGATTTGATTATTCTTATATTGTAAGTATTGCGGTATAATTACATGTAGGGCTTTAGGACTTAGAGAACTCCAGTCTGTGAATCCATTTTTCTTGCCAACACAAGTCATGGCAAGGAAACAATGGTGCTCTAACAAACAAGCAAGTACTTCCACGAGGCTAGGATCAAATAAAAATATTGCAAGATAAGTACTAGAAACCATCATACCAGTCAAGATGGCCGATCTATTATAGAGCATTCCAGAATTGAGGACTGCGATTGTAAGAGAAGAAATAATATTCCGAGACAAGAATGCAGATATAAAAATAGAGCCTCTAGTACATGGTGACCAAGTGATAGATCCTATGTTGTTGACGGTAAACTTTGCGAAGAAACCTACAGTAGTACATATGGAGATTTTTTGGAAGAACTCATAAATACAGTCATTGACAAAGGATCCAAAATAAACGTACTACCAGAAGACACTTGGAAGAGTCTAGGCTAACCATTTGACCACCAACCTTTCAACTGGTAGGTGCCAATCAACAAGGAATAAAGGTATTGTGTAATGTCCCCATTAAAAGATAAGTATTGATCTTTATTTTAATAGCAATTTATTCAGTTCTTCAACAATAATGTTTAGACGATGAATTTATCAAAGGTATATATATATATATATCTTATACATATATACATTCTTATACATAGATATATTCTTAATGATATATAAGAACAAATCGAACTAAAAATATTTATAATTAGCAGGTCACTAATCAAATGTTTTCCCTGAGACAGATAGAAGAGACGTGATCTTTCGCCAAAGGTAGGTCGATAGGAAGGGACGTGATCTTTCACTTAGAAACGTATTTAAGAAAGGCGATTGAAGGATTAGATGGCATCAGATGTTAGGAGAAAGGAGGAGGAGATAACGCAGAACAAAGCCACCATTCTGAACGTGGAAGATACAGACCAAAAGTGGCGAACTTTGTTTTAGAGCTAAGTACGCGGACCCCAAAGATTCAAATAACTCACTCTCAGATCGTGGGATTTATAGATGGCTAAGTGTTGTGACCTTTTCACACATCGCCCCATCCAAGATGGGGACCCCCTAATTTTTGCTCCATTCTGGTCTTTTGGCTTGGGTTTTTCTCTCTCTCTCTCTCTCTCTCCGTCTGTCTCTTTTCTATGGTTTGCTTTCCGGGATTTCTCTGCCTTTGAGCTTTAAGCGTAAAATTGACCGAGTCTAAAAATTAGGGTTTTTGAGCTTCCTTGCCAATTTGAGGTCAAACGAAGTGAATAAATTGAAAACAGAGCTTAACATTGTTGTTAGTGTGCCTCCAGCAGGCTCTCAGCAAGTTTTCATCAGATTTTGAGGTACTTACTATTTTTAGTAAGTGTGAAATTACAGGCAATCCGTCAGCATTTTCGAAATTCCGACTGTCACATGGCATTCAGAGCACATCAGGCTGCTCGTATGCAAAATTTGAGCAAAAACAGGCAACTTACTATTTTTAGCAGTTTAGCTTCCGGGACGAATTTCAGGGTTCAGATGCAGAGTTTTTCTTTGCATGTCTGGATATTCCTTCTGGGTTTTTCGAGACTTTTGCAACGGTATAACATGCAAAACGAGACGACAACTTTCAGAATTTAGTCTTCCAGGGCTATTTTTAGGGTTTGCATGTCAGGGTTTCTTTTGCATGTCGGATGATTCCTAGTGGGTTTTTCGAGAGCTTCGCGATGGTGTGACATGCAAATGGAGATAATCACTCAGTAAGGAACTTGCTATTTTTAGCAGGTGTGTCCTGGCAGCTGCCTCCCAGCAATTCAGAATCACGGGCTGATCGCAATGCAACATAAACGAAGATAAACAAAGATCATTGGATACGCATGCAGAGTGAATTAGGGTTTCCAGCTTCGGAGCCTGAAAAGAGGGGTAAAAAGTCAAAATTTTCGAAAACCGGTGTAAACCACCGCGATCAGCATCCTTCAGGCTATTTACTGGTAAAATTTCAAGTCAAACAGAGCACTTACTATTTATAGTAAGTCAATTTGGAAACTGGCTAAAAATAGTAAGTCAGGTGCATGCGTTGATGTCGATAGACAGGGCACGTGGTGAAGAGCGCCTCATTCAAATTTCAAGTGAATCGGAGCAGTGGAGCTATCAAAAGCAAGCAGTTTCTATTTATAGTAAATCACCACAAAAAATGGGCTAAAAATAGCAGGTTAGCTAAAAATGGCAGTGTCGACAGGACAACAAGGTCATGAGGATGCTATGTTTAAAATTTCAAGTCGTTCCGAGCCTCAGAGATGCAGGGCATGAGAACTGGCGAAAATGAAGGAAAAATGGCTAAGGCAAGTGTTCATCCTGCTCTCATAGCAAAATGCGCCCAGCTCAAGGTAGTGGCACAAAAAATTCTAAGTGTCAAAGTTTATCCTCCATCCCCTTCAAAATGCGCCCATGCAGCAAAGGGTCAAAGTAGTCAAAGGTTTACATCCTCCTCCTAGGCCTAAATGCGCCCAAAAGCAGCCATGTGAGGACAAAGCAAAGGAAGATGAAGAGTCACTAGCTAAGGCGTAGAAATGTTCATCCTCCTCTACATGTAAAATGCGCCCAAGGAGTCAACAAGGTCAAGGTGTTTGAATGAACTTTATCCACCACATATGGCAATATGCGCCCATCTTTAGCTGGTCAACAAGAGTCAAGGAATCTCATCCTCCATGCATATTCGAATGCGCCCAAGTAAGGGCATGTGAAGACAAGAGGTGGCGGTTGAAGTTTCATCCCTCTATACATGCAAAATGCGCCCAAACCAAGGCATGCAAAGACAAAATACTAGGCGTTGGAATTATATCCTTCATGAGGTGTCATATGCGCCCATGGGGGGAAGAAGGTAAGAGGGTGAATAAGGATGGTGAAAATAAAGAATTGCCTAAGGCATTGAAGGTGATGGAAGTGTGAAGGCGTTGAAGACTAGTTGGTGGGAATTTAAATGAAAAATGCTAGGCGTTGGGTTTTAAAGGGAATTTTTTTTTCTTCATGAAGGGTGAAATACGCCCAAGACATTCAAAAAGCAAAATAAAATAAAATAAAATAAAATAAAATTTCCTAAGTGAGTGGATAAAATTTTCTCACAGGCAAGTTGGTTGAGGTGAGTATAATATCTTCCAGGGCGAAATTTTCAAAAAAGTTTTTTAAGATGATTTAAAAATTTTCTAAGGCACAAAATATTTTCTCCCTCTAGAAAATGCGCCTAGACTCTGAGGTGATAAGAATTTCTTGTGATGAGTAAAATTTGTCGAAGATGAAGATGCTGGCATTGCAGGATGGATTTAAAAATATTTTCAAGTCAGAGCAACAAGAAATCTTCACAGATGTGAAAAACGGATTTAAATTTCACAGGGAAATAATTTTCTAAGGTTCAAAACTCAAGAAAATTAAATGAACCCGTTCGTTGTGCACCCATGAGTTCGACGCGTTCTGGAGGAAATTTTCTTCTGGGTATTGAAGATTATCGATGAGGAGTTGATTTTAAAGTCTTCCATGCTTCGCTGCGGCCTTCAGGATGAGGATTTTTGATGGGCACTGGATTGATGAGTTTTCCTAAGGGAAATTTGAAAATTTTCTAAGGCAAGTGTGAAGAAAATGTGTTTTTAAGGTAAAATCCTCCAGACGATGAATTTGAAAGGAACTGCCTAGGTGAATTTGCTTAAATCCTTCGTGAAGATAGTCCTCTTGAGCCAGAGATGGATAAAATCAAAGTTGTCAGAGCTCCAGCAGGTGAAGTGAAATCCTTGAAGAAGATGCAGTTGAAGTTAACACCTTCGAAAGATGATCTTAAAAGTACATCTTTTAAGTACGCCCTTGAGGAAGATGGATTGAAATCTGGCTAAGGCATAAAGAATCATGAAGATGGAAAAGTTGGCTATTGAAGACGATGAACGCTTGGAAGTCAAAACTTGAAAATCTTGGTAAGTAAGTTAAGATTATATTATGAAGTGTTCTAATACTCTTCTCCTCGCTTGTTTTGCAGGAGGAATGTCGAGGCCAGAGCACGATGACTTGAAGTGGTGAAGCACGATGATATTACAACCTTCGGAGGAAGATAAAGTTACGAGTTTCACATGAAGGAAGAAAGTTGCAGGAAAATGGCTAAGTGTTGAAGAAACATTTTCAAAACTTAAGATGGAAAAAGAATGAAAACTCAAAAGAAGTTTAAGAGCAACGTCAAGAAAGAAGATCAAGGACAGTGTGAATGCGTCTACAAACGGAATCTTCTAGAAGGGTGGTGGACATTAATGCCTCATTTATTATCCCACTCTCCTTTGTGGCGGTTTTTAGGGCAAATCTTGTTTAGGGCTGAGGTGGCACAATATGGGCCATCCAGCCGATTGTAATCTAAGCCGTCCGTTGGACTTGGCAAACTATAAAAGGGGGAGTCCCCCTCATTTGTATCGCATTAGAAATTAGAATTAGATCAGAGTTAGGATAGCAGAGAAAGAGTAGAGAGAAATTGATAGAGTAGAAAGTAGAGTAGTTTAGATTGAAAAGGAAGGAAAGTCTTCCCTTTGGATACTTTGTAAGAAGTTGTCATGTATGCTTTCATAATAAAAGAATTTTCATTGATGGTGATTTCTTCTTTGTTATGAATAGTTGTTGAGGCTTCTTCGTCCTTCCAATTCACGTAGCATCTTGAAGTAGCTTAAAGTAAAGTAGATTTCATTTCATGCAAGTACTTAGCAATTGTGGAATGTGGTGCTCGATTTGAACAAGACTTCGTTTGTCCATACCACTAGCGGGCTCGCTGACGGTGGGTTCGCCTTGCGTGGTCAACTGGAACTTTGTGAAACTTAACTTCGATTATGGTTTATATGCTGGCATGTTTCGTTGTGATGGTGTCTTTATGTTAAATCGTGATCTGAACATCTTGAGTCACTCCTCTGAAGATTGCACCAGTTCCGTGGAAGCTGTCCGAAGTGAGGCAAAACGGAGCTTGGTTGAAGCTTGTGAGAATTGATAGCCATGTCCCACACCTTAGAGTAAATTAGAACTTCTTAGGCCCTACACTCTTTTAAATTCAGTTCATTCATGGTTAGAATTAGGAAACTTGTGCTCACTTGCCAAATCATTTGAATTACACGAAAGCCCTTAGTCCACTGTCTGTTGTCAACTGTCGAACAATTGTGTAAGTCCCCCTTGAAATACCAGCAAAATCACATTGAGCCAACTGAGTCTATTCGCATTATCGGAACCTTGGAGTTGAAAGCATGAACTCACTTGCAATCTTAGCATGCTGAATACTTTGTTCAAGAGAGGATAGAGTATCCGTTGGGAAACTTTATTCTGTGTTGTTGCGGTCTCAAAAACCACGTCAACACTAAGGATTGAGCCTAATCACCTCTAAGAAGGATGTCCATCTCTCACAATTACCACAACAATATACAAAACCGATATCATTCACAAGGATTAACATTCTCAGAATTCGACATTTCACTACAAGCATATCACTTACTAAATTTCCAATTATAATCATTAATCAGAAGTTACTGTCCTGTTTCGAAGGTTTAATACTAAAATATTTAATCTTTCCAGAGTTAGCAATAGTAAATCAAATTGAATAAATAAAGAACTCACCAGGACATCACAGTGGTATCAGAGCCACTTTCTTGCCATTTTGTGGGAAATCATGCAAACATACAACCAAAGAGGCGCCAAGAACAACGCACTAGGGAACGACACCATGAGGGATGAGCTCCGAACTTTCATGGAATAGACCAACAAAAGATTTGAGGAAACTAATCAAATGATACTTCAGGTCCTTCAGAACATAAACAACAATAACATTCATGAAAAGGTCGCCCAAAGAAGAGAGATACTTTCACACCACTCAGAAAATGAGCATTCAACTCGAAGCTCTGTGCTGAGACCCACCATGTCCCCATTCATTCCTATTGTGACCTTTTCACACATCGCCCCATTCAAAATGGGGACCCCTAATTTTTGCTCCATTTTGGTCTTTTTGGCTTTGGTTCTTCTCTCTCTCTCTCTGTCTATCTCTTTTCTGAGGTCTACTTTCCGGGGACGTTCCCGTCTTTGAACTTAAACGAGTGAAATTTGGCCAAGTCTGAAATTAGGGTTTGAGTCTTTCTGGTCAATTTGATGTTGAACAAAGTGAATAAATTGAAAACGGAGCTTAACATTGATGTCAGTATGCTTCCAGCAGGCTCTCAGCAAATTTTCATCAGATTCTGAGTACTTACTATTTTTAGTAAGTGTGCAATTACAGGCAATCCTTCAGCATTTTTTGAGAATCCGACAGTCACACTGCATTCAGAACACACCAAGCTGCTCGCGTGCGAAATTTGAGCTGAAACAGGGGACTTACTATTTTTAGCAGTTTAGCTTCTGGAGCAAATTTCAACGCTCAGATGAAGAGTTTTTCTTTGCATGTCTGGATATTCCTTTTGGGTTTTTCGAGACCTTTGCAATGGTATAACATGCAAAGCGAGATAATGACTTTCAGAATTCAGTCTTCTGGGGCTATTTTTAGGGTTTGCATGTCAGCGTTTTCTTTGCATGTCAGATGATTCCTTGTGGGTTTTTCGAGAGCTTCGCAGTGATATGACATGCAAATGGAGATGACCACTCAGTAAGGAACTTACTATTTTTAGCAGGTGCATCTCGACAGCCGCCTCCCAGCAGTTCAAAATCACGAGCTGATCGCTATGCAACGGAAACGAAGACAAACAGAGATCATTTGATACGCATGCAGAGCAAATTAGGGTTTCCAGCTTCGGGACCTGAAAAGAGGGGCAAAAAGTTAGAATTTTCGAAAACCGGTGTAAACCACCGCGATCAGCATCTTTCAGGCTATCTGCTGGTAAAATTTGAAGTCAAACAGAGCACTTACTATTTATAGTAAGTCATTTTGGAAACTGGCTAAAAATAGCAAGTCAAGTGCATGCGCCGATGTCAGTAGGCAGGTCACGTGGTGAGGAGCGCCTCATTCGAATTTCAAATCAAATGGAGCTGTGGAGGTACCAGAAACAAGAGGTTACTATAAATAGCAAAACACTTCCCAAAATATGCTATTTTTAGCAGGTCAGCTCAAAATGGCAGTGTCGACAGGTTGATGAAGTCATGAAGATCCAGCGTTCAAAATTTCAAATCATTATGAGCTTCAGAGATGCAAGAATTGAAGGACTTACTATAAATAGTAAGGCATGGAAGAACTGGCGAAAATGAAGAAAAAATGGCTAAGGCATGAAAAGTTCATCCTGCTCTCATGCCAAAATGCGCCCAGCTCAAGGTAGTGGCAGGCAAAATTTTTCTAAGTCTGAGTTCATCCTCTTGCCACCTCAAAATGCGCCCAAGATGGTGGAGTGGAAGTATAAAAAATTCTAAGGCAAGTGTTTCATCCTGCACACATAGTTAAATGCGCACAGCTCAAGGAAGTAGCATGTTCAAAATATTCTAAGTACAAGTTTCATCCACCTCCCCATGCCAAATGCGCCCAAGGAGAAATAAGTGTTTGAAAAATTTCTAACATACTTCATCCACCTGTCACCTCTAAATGCGCCATCCTTGAGGAGTTGCCAAAATTTTCTAAGTGTAGATTTTCATCCTCCACTAGTAAAATGCGCCCAAGGAAAGAAAGGGTCAAAGAAGTCAACGAATTTCATCCTTCTCCCTATGCAAAATGTGCCCAAATCAGGGCATGTAAGGACAAAAAGCTAAGGCGTTGAAGAAGATTCCATCTTCTAGCAAGCTGAAATGCGCCTAAAGAGAGTAAGTCAAAGTAGTCAACGTTTTTCATCCTCCACATCATGCAAAATGCGCCCAAAGTTAGCAAGGGAAAAGAGTCAAAGTTTGACGTTGGAAATTTGAAATCCCTCTCACCCTCTCAAATGCGCCAAGGACAAGAAGAGGTTAAGGGTGGCGTTGAATATTCCATCCTCTTCAAGTGTGAAATGCGCCAAAGGATAAAGTAATAGGGAGTGTTGCTAGGCGTTGGAAATGCTAAGCCTATAAGGTAAAGTTGATGAATATTGCTGGGCGTTTGAAGCTTGTCCTCTTGCTACCTCTATATGCGCCATGTGAAGATAAAAGTGTTGAGGATGAAATGATTAATGCTAGGCGTTGGAAACACGTTCTCCATGAAGTGTGGTGTGCGCCTAAGGTAGGGTGGATGAAGTTGAGTAAAATCTCTAAGGCAAAATTTCAAAATACAAGGCGATGGAAATATGAACAAGACATGTTGGGCGCCTTCAAGGAAAATTTTCCAAGTGAAGCAAAATAAAATTTTCCTCACCACAGGTAGAGTGATTGAAGGTGAATAAAAATTCCTGAGGCAAAATTTTCAAAATTGCTGAGTGATTCAAAAAATTTCTAAGGCAAAGAAATTTTCCTTAGAAGAAAAACACCTAAGTCTGGTGAAGTGATGAATTTTCTTGAAGTCCGAGTGAATTTTGCCAGTGATGAAGTCAGAAGATGTTGGCAGTACAGCAACAAAAATTTCTCAAGTCAGAGCAACAGGATCTTCACAGATATGAAGAACGGAATCAAATTTGTTAAAGAATTATTTTTTCCAAGGTGCAAAATTCAAGAAAATTAAATGAACCCGTTCGTTGTGCACCCATAAGTTCGACGCGTTCTGAAGGAAATTTTCTTATGGGTATTGAAGATTATCGATGAGGAGTTGATTTTAAAGTCTTCCATGCTTCGTTGCAACCTTCAGGATGAAGATTTTTGATGGGCACTGGATTGATGAGTTTTCCTAAGGGAAAATTTGAAAATTTTCTAAGGCAAATGTGAAGAAAATGTGTTTTCAAGATAAAATGCCTTAGCGGATGAGTTTTAAGTCAATTACCTAGGTGAATTTGATTGAATTCTTTGTGGGACTAATCTTCCAGAGCCAGAGATGAACGAAATTGAGTATCAGAGCTCCAGTTAGTGAAATGAATTTCTCAAAGATGATACGCCCTTGAGGAAGATGGGTTGAAAAATTGGCTAAGGCATGAAGAATTTGAACGCGAAGCTGGCTAGTGGAGACAATGAACGCTTGAAAGTTCAAGCGTGAAAATTAGGTAAGTAAAGTGAATTTATATTATGAAGTGTTCTAATGCTCCTCTCCTTGCTTGTTTTGCAGGAGAAATGTTGAGACCAGGCAGTGATGAAGAAAATAATCCAAGATGATATTTCAACCTCGAGGGAAGAAAAGTTGCGAAAAATGGCTAAGTGTTGAGACTTAGTATAACTCAACGTCAAGAAGAAGATCAAGAGCAGTGTGAACGCATCTACAAACGGGAATCTTCTAGAAGGGTGGTGGACATTAATGGCTCATTTATTACCCCACTCTCCTTTGTGGCGGTTTTTAGGGCGAATTTTGTTTAGGGCTGAGGTGGCACAATCTGGGCCATCCAGTCGATTGTAATCTGAGCCGTCCGTTGGACTTGGCCAACTATAAAAGGGGGAGTCCCCCTCATTTGTATTTCATTAGACAATAGAATTAGAGTAGAAGTTAGAATAGAGAGACAAGTTAGAAGTAACTTAGTATAGATTGATAGTGTAGTTTGAAGAAGAGGGAAAGTTTTCCCTTTGAAAACTTTGTAAGAAATTGTTGTGAACACTCTCTCAATAAAAGAGTTTTTCATTGATGGTGAATTTCGTCTTTGTTGTGAGTAGCTAGCAAGGTTTCTTCGTCCTTCCGATTCAAATGGTAGCATAAAATAGTTCAAAGTAGTATAATTTTCATTCCATGCAAGTAGATGCTAGTTGTGGAATGTGGTCTTCAATTTGAGCAAACTTCGTCTATCCATACCACTAGTGGGCTCGCTGATGGTGAGTTTGCCTTGCGTGGTCAACTGGAACATCGCGGACTTAACTTCGTTTGTGATTCACACGTTGGTATGCGTTGTTGTGACGGTGTCTTCGCGTTGAATTATGATCTGAACACCTTGAAGCTACTCCTCTGAAGATTGCACCGGTTCTGTAGAGGCTGTCCGAAGCGAGGCAAAGCAGAGCCTGGTTGAAGCTTGTGAAGATTGATCGCCATGTCCCACGCCTTAGAATAGATTTAGAATCTCTAAACCTTGCACCATTTCAATTCAGTACTTTCTGGTTAGTATAGGAAAAACTGAACTTCATAGACAAATCTTTCGAGCATTTGAATTCCTCTCTCCACTGCCGAACAATTCCGTAAGTCCCCTTGAAATACCAGCAAATCACATCGAGCCAACTGAGCCTATTCGCACTGAAAGAACCTTGGAGTTGAACGCATGAACTTTCTTGCAATCTTAGCATGTGGAATACTTTGATCAAGAGAGGATAGGGTATCCGTTGGGAAACTTTATTCTGCGTTGGTGCGGTCACGAAAAACACATCAACAATTCCAAGTGAAAATGTCATCGAAGAAGAAGAATAGCTCAATGCAACTAGCGTAGAAGACATTGCTCAAGCATACGCTGCATTAGACGCCGCAGTTAAGAAGCACATATCATTCAAGGAATACTATGAGGTTAAAACCCAAACTAAGCCAAGTAGAAGGAAGCACCATTCCGACAAAGACCTGAAATCAAGAATTAGTAAGATTGCCTTACCCTACTTTGACGGATCTGGGAAGCTTACTGCACGATCATGGGTCCAAAAACTTGATACTTACTTATCCCTCAGCCCCATGACGGAAGAAAGTGCCATTAAATTTGCCATTCTCCACCTATCAGGAATTGCTCACGATTGGTGGCATCATGGACTAATTACCCAAGGCCATCAAAATGTAGTCACATACAATGAGTTCATGCAAAAACTCATCAATAGATTTGATCAAAAACACCTCGAGTGGTACTTCAAAAAGCTCACTCAACTTAAGCAGCATGGAACCGTAGAGGAATTTGCAAACGAGTTCCAAAGACTAGCAGTCATGGTCCCTGACTTATCTCAAAGATGGCTTACCTACTTATTCATCGAAGGACTCAAAGAACCAATCAAGAACATAGTAAACCCACTTGAGCCACAAATAGTGGGGGAGGCAATTCAGAAGGCCAAGAAGGTTGAAAACAATACTTCAAAAGAGAAAGCAAGGAATCCCTCATCCAAGCCACAACCTAAACAAGATCAATGGAAAGATATTAAAGGAAGATCTTGCTACTTCTGCTATTAACCATGGGGACAAGGACATTATTGCAGCAAGAAGGAGGCCATCCAACTGAAGGAAGAATTGAAGAGGAAGAACAAATGTTTTAGGTGCAAGGAGCCAAGGGGAGAAAACCATCAATGTAAGAGAGGACAATTGCATAAAATGGAAGAAACTTCGGATGAAGAGAATTCTACCAAGAGATCTAGAAGAGAACCGGAAGAACAAGGGACCTTAGCAGTCATTTCCCAAACAAATGAACATAGACCCTTTCGAATCAAGGGAACAATAAAAGGGCAGAAAATCATTGCATTGGTAGATAGTGGGGCTTCCCACAACTTTATCAGCAAAAACTTAGTATCAAGAAGGAAGCTAAAGACTCAAAATTTCAATGGATTCAAGGTAGCTCTAGCAAATGGATCCATGGATCAAAGCAACCAGATCATTCCTCAATTAGAAATCCAATTGGGGAACCATACCATAAAAGGAGATTTCTATGTTGTAAACCTGCAAAATGATGTGATCTTGGGGATGTCTTGGATAAACTCCCTAGGACGTTTCACCATGGATAACCCCAACTTGGAAATATGCTTCAAACATCAAGGACAAGAGGTTACATTAAAGGGATTGCCTAATGGATCTCCCAAAGTGGTATCATGCAAAAGAATGGAGAGGATTGTAAGACATGGCCAAGGGGAATGGATAGCTCAATGCATGGTGTTAGATAAGTCACCCTCTCACGAGCAAGCTATTCATGTTGATATCCAACCGATTTTAAGAAGACACAAGAAGATTTTTGGAGATATTCCCCCAGGTCTTCCTCCAAAAAGGGGATTTGAACACTCTATAGAATTAGAAGGAGCAAAGCCGGTGATAACCACCCCTTATAGGCATCCCTGGAAATTCAAAGAGGAGATTGAGAAAACTATTAAAGAGCTGTTGGAAATGGGACACATTCAATTGAGCAATAGTCCTTTTGCATCTTCCGTTGTATTGGTAAAAATGAAAGATGACACGATGCAAATGTGTATAGACTATAGGGCCTTAAACCAAAAAACTATCAAGAATCGATACCCAATCCCAAGGATAGATGAACTATTGGATGAACTCCATGGAGCAAGATACTTCTCCAAAATTGATTTACGCTCGGGATATCATCAAATACGAATGAAGGAGGATGTACCGAAAACAACATTTCGGTGCCATTATGGGCATTTCGAGTTCCTAGTCTTGCCCTTTGGTCTCACCAACGCTCCAGCTACCTTCCAATCATGCATGAACCATATTTTTCGCCAACAATTAAGGAAATTCTTACTAATCTTGTTTGATGATATCTTGATCTATAGCAAAACATGGGATGAGCATCTCCGCCATATTGAAGAAGTTTTAAGTATTCTAGAATCAAAATCTCTTTTTGCAAAGATGTCAAAGTGTGAATTTGGACTAGAAGAAATACTCTATTTGGGTCATAAAATCAATGCGGAAGGAGTAAGCGTGGATTAGGAGAAGATCAAAGCCATCAAAGAATGGCCCAAACCAAAGACTTTGACTCAACTTAGAGGCTTTGCGGGATTGTGCAGCTATTATAGGCGTTTTGTTAAAGGATTCTCCAAGTTGGCCACTCTCACAGATTTGACAAAAAGAGGTGCCTTTTTGTGGAATGACCAAGCACAACAAGCTTTTGATCGACTCAAGGAGGCCATGAGTACTTGCCCGGTCCTTGCCATTCCCGATTTCACACTACCATTTGAACTTCAATGTGATGCCTCCGGAGAAGGAATCAAAGCAGTACTCATGCAAAAGAAACACCCAATAGCCTTTGAAAGCCGCAAGCTCACCGAGGCAGAAAAGCACTACTCAGTTTATGACAAAGAAATGTTGGCAATTATGCACGCCTTAGCAAAATTCCAACAATATCTAGTTTGTGGGAGGTTCGTCATCAAAACAGATCACAATAGCCTACGGTACTTCTTGCATCAAAAGGACCTTAATGATCGGCAACAAAGGTGGGTAAGCCGAGTTCAAGCATATGACTTTGACATAGAGTACGTTAAAGGAGCCAATAATGGCGTAGCAGATGCTTTATCTAGGCGACCCTATCTCAACACCATCACAAGAAAAAGGAAAAGGATATGAAATACACATCAGATTTTAAGAAGAAGATAGAAGAGTAAAGGAATGAAGGTATAAAAGGAGATCTATCAATAGTGTGTAGAGAACAATAAAAACATAAATTAGAAAGGTTTGGAATTAGTTTTCAAAAGGCAGCAATCATTTCAAAAGGTTGTGTCTCTTCTAATGAATGTCTCTTTTCAAAAAGATACATCTTCTGATTTGGATGTGAAGATATAAAAAGAGAAAGAATGAGATAAGTATAGGGAGGAAGAAGGAGTAGTGAAAGGAATAAAATGGAATGTGAATAAAGGAAGGAACGTAATATGATTTGAAAGGTAGATTAAGGATAAGAAAATAAGGATCAACAACTATAAGAGGTATTTAAGTGACAAGTTACAGCCCCAACTACATTAAGCTTGTGATTCTAGGACAAGATTCAAGATTATCCCAAAGGGGGACATTACATATTGGAAGTTCTAATGGCACAAAAGGTACTGATTGAAACCCAATAGTTTTTATTGAATTTTGTAGTCATTTATTTGTACAATAAGGCCTTACAATCCATTGAGTATAGGTTATGGTATCTTTATCTCATGTTGCCAATGGAATGGGAATCCAACAAACTATTGGTGCTAACATGGATGAATCAATATGTAATTCCAAGAAATTAAGAGAGGAATTTGAATGTCAAAGGTGGAGATTTTAGGCACAGCCCAATAGGCTCAACTTACAGAGTTAGAAAAGAATAATTTTGTCAAAAAAGATCGAGATAATTCAAAACTCTGAGCTGCTAATGAGAAGGCTAATGCTTAACTAATGGAAACCATACAGATGGTTAATGCATCTAGGGAAAGGGAACTTCTAGACACCCACCACCTAAAGCAACATACATAAGAATTTTATAAGTTATGTGTTGCTGCATCTCACCATTCTACTCTATCTTCTTCCATTTTTGGTGTTGCACCTCCAAGGACGTCTCCTTCCTTTGCCCCTCAGTAGTGTTATGAATTTTTGTTTCCTTGTCGTTTGGAAGACAATTTTTCTTTTGGGGGGCTGATGTGGATGGTATAACTTGTTATAGTTATGTTTTGGTTGCCACTGATGGGTATGGTAATTTGTGAGTGTTTCTGGATTAAACTGTGTAAAGTTATTTGATAATTGATGTTTCAGATCATACTTCATGATCCCTCATCAAGATGAGAACAATGTATTACAAGAAATAGATTTTAGTAGTTGTTGACAGTTGTAGTTTGTAGTCGGCCAAGAGTATTATTAGTCGGCCAAGTATCGTAATTAAATAAAACTATAGTATGGGCAGCAAATATTTTATATACTTTATATTACATGTTGTTTTGGGAAATTAAGTCCCTGACTAGTTGGATTAGTTGTAATGGGGTGTCGCGATGGTTGGTGTTCTCAACCACCGCCAACGACTACATATACTTTGGTTCATTGTAGTCGAGACATTATGAGATGACATTATGTTCATTGTGTTGTTGTAGTCCTGACATTATGAGATGGCAGCAAATATTTTATATACTTTATATTACATGTTGTTTTGGGAAATTAAGTCCCTGACTAGTTGGATTAGTTGTAATGGGGTGTCGCGATGGTTGGTGTTCTCAACCACCGCCAACGACTACATATACTTTGGTTCATTGTAGTCGAGACATTATGAGATGACATTATGTTCATTGTGTTACATTCTGATGTTGACATAGTACGGATGATTGTACTCTGGTTCTATTGCATTAATAAATGAAGTACTATTTTGTGCACCTTGTTCGTACATGAATGTTTCCTATACATGTTCTGTATGTGATATTTCTGTTTACTCTCATAGTACATTGAATCTATTCTTGTGAGTAAACATAGTTATTTGGCATTTGTCAAGGAGTTTAGAATTTTTGCACTCATGGAAAGGGACTGCATGTTGGAATTGTTCCCTTATTCCAGTATCATCTATGAAAAATGAAGCAATTGTGATATAATTCTGTAACTCTGTTGAATTACTTTGCAACTCTCATATAATTCAATTATGTGTTTGTAGTTAGTTTTCTTTGCAATAAATAATTGTTTATTCATTTAGCAGTAAATAAAAATTATCACACAGCTAAAACCCATCAACACTCATATCCATGTTTAGCCATTATAACTATTGTCTAGAATATAATAAATAAAATATCAAAAATGAAAGGAAATGAAATGTGCAGAAGTAAAATATGTGACAGTATTACATAGTACAAAAGTTTACCATAGGAAAAACCATATGGTCAAACCTCCCCCAAAAAACATTATTCACTTGTTGAGAAAAATTACATACTAGAACGTGGGTTTTCACTGCTTAATACCTCTTTCCAATGGCTGCCACTTGTAGACTTTTTATCAATGCTGATACATATATTCACTGATATATTTCAATTTCTTATTTTACAATTTCCTTCATGGGAATCCTTTAAATGTAGGATGAAATCATTCCATTTTCTTTTGGGTGGCTATACCTTTTCAAATAAGGTATGTGGTAGTTTGATATATAAAATAATTATATTTATTAATTCATTAATTTGTAATATCATATAGTCAAATTATGCCATAGGGTAAATATTTCAATTAATAAAGTAATTTAATATTTAATCTTATTAATTAAATAATCAACTTCTTATGGCCACATATGCCATAATTAAATGTAAGGCGAAAACTTATGTTAAAATAACGCCTTATTAATGTTATCAGGACCTACTTATAAATAAGTGTGGGCTTCCAATAAACATTATGCTCTAACAAATATGTGGCCACAATTAAATGTAAGGCTAAAATTTATATTAAAATACAGCCTTATTAAAGTTATCAGGACTGACTTCTAAATAAGTGTGAGCTTCTAATAAACATTATGCCTAAAAGAGTATTTCTATGACTTGTCATGCACAACTGGATTGTCACAATTGACAATATGCAAAAAAGGGGACAATAAGCATGCCATTTCTCAGACTTTGGTCTCCATTGTTAGGATAGTTTATGTTAAAAGCATCTCCTAGTTTGGTTCCTAGTCGCAGTAAAGTTTCAAACATGCTTGCTGTTTTTGTAGCTCTTTTTCACTATTAATACAATCTCTTTGGTGATTAAGAAAAAAAAGAGAAAAGTATTCAACAGGTTTCTTTCAAACTGGAGAATTTAAATATTACATCCTGACGGATTCTTTAATGGTTTTCCTTGTCATGGTAGCAACAATGGGAAAAACGCGGAATATTTCATCTCTTTGTTGGGTTTTCTTTACATTATACTTTTATTCTAATAGCTTCTTTAAAATTGTAATCACTTATCCTCCAAGAGGTATATAAAAGTTAATGGGGTAGACTAAACTCTAGAACTGGTTGATGCAGCTACCAGACTCTTTGAAACAAAGTCAAGCAGATCTGTACTTTGAAACTTACCAAGTCTTAGATTTGGAAATCAGTCGTCTTCGTGAAATCCAACGATGGCAAGCATCAGCGGCATCCAAAGTAAGCCTTGTTTCTCTTGATATCCTGTTCCCTAATATTGAATTTATTAGCATGCCTTGCTTTGGTAATAAACTTGATTAGTAGGTCTTACGCATTTCAGGTTCTTTTTGATTAGGACTGATTAATTACTTATATTTGCATAGCTCGCAGTTGACATGCAACGATTTTCTCGGCCAGAGAGACTAATCAATGGACCTACAATAACCCATATGTGGTATTCACCTGCTTCCTTATTCTCACATCAAAATTTACATCTAGTTCTTATTATTTTGGGTTGAAATTGATGAAAGATTTCACATTCAGATTGGTTGGTTAATTTTGAATTGAAAATTTAGTTTGTAAAGCATTATAGAATAATTTGCTAGGTCTAGAGTTTGATAAACTGGATTTTTTATGCTTTTTGGTACTGATATATCCTGTTTGTGTTGAATATCTATTAGAGACATCTCTTAGGAGATATCGTTAGCATATAGTAGGTGAAGAGCACACAAAAAATACTGAGAGGGGAGGAGGGGGAAGAGGGGGCGGTGAATCAGTATTCTAAACTTTAAAACTTGAAACCAAATGAATCATAAATCAAAACAGTAAGAGCAAACATTGACAATGAGAACACCAATTTCATGTGGAAAACCCTTTCGGGTTAAAAACCATGACAGATCAATAACTTTCATTAAGAGCAAATGGGCACCAACCCAGATTACAAAAGTGAGCACCAACTCCTCTGAAGCACAAACTTCGTTGAAGCACCAACTCCAAGTTGCTGAAGCACCAACTCCAGGCTGCTGAAGCACCAACTTCAGTACCATAAAATCCTTGATTCTAAACACATGCTTTCAAAAACACTGTTCAAGCTCTGAAAACCTTTTGCTCAAACTCTCAACTTCATATTCTGATATCACCGTTTAGATCAACACTAAATTATAGAGACCTCAAAACAGTAAGCAGCTGTAGAAGCTCTCAATACACATAGAATATCTGAAACTCGCTAGGACATCCTCATCTCCCATACAAAACACCTAGACATGAAAACCAGCTTATACAGAGGAATGAATTAATTTCAATACGCAACATCCAAACAATGCGAGCCCAGAAATAATGATAGCAGTAGCATTCAAAGAATGTTCATCTCTTCCACCAAAGACCACTAGAGAATATCTGAAACTTGCTAGGACATCCTCATCTCCCATACAAAACACCGAGACATGAAAACCAGCTTATACAGAGGAATGAATTAATTTCAATACACAACATCCAAACAATGCGAGCCCAGAAATAATGATAGCAGTAGCATTCAAAGAATGTTCATCTCTTCCACCAAAGACCACTAGAGAATATCTGAAACTTGCTAGGACATCCTCATCTCCCATACAAAACACCGAGACATGAAAACCAGCTTATACAGAGGAATGAATTAATTTCAATACACAACATCCAAACAATGCGAGCCCAGAAATAATGATAGCAGTAGCATTCAAAGAATGTTCATCTCTTCCAGTTTCCACCAAAGACCACTAAGGCCTATCAATTTTTCATTCACTATTGTGCGTTAGAAACTCTGAACATAGATATATCTTCAGCTATAAGGCATTATCGACCAAGCTATGGGCTGACGCACCAAGGTGATAAGATTCCACCGTCTCTTCACTCAGCTCGACATACAGAAAACATCAATGCTGCTCATGCAAAAACCTTCACGCCTTCTTTAGATCACCCATTGCCACAATGGCTTTCAATCAACACAAATAGCAATTCTGAAATCTCACGACAACCACCAATATTGATTTAGCAGCTGAAACTATATTCACCAAGACTCCCGTCCTCTTATCAAGTAAAAACACACAATTAATACAAACACATTAAGAACGGCACCACTTCACATCGAATCTGCCCGCGTCTTCTATTAAAAGATGGCTCACACGGCTCCTCAAATACATGACTCACAGAATAATAAAATTATTATCATTTTCGTCCAGACTTTAGACAGTTTTTTTTAATTCAATGCTACCTCCAGAATCGTTTTCTTATGTTTGCATTAGAAAAACGTTTTCATTCAATGCTACCTCCAGAATCGAAAACAATACTACCTCCAGAATCGTTTTCTAATATTTGCATTAGAAAATGTTTTCATTCACTTATCGTTACCTCCAGAATCATGCATATACAATGGTACACACATAGAATACTAAAGATGTTGGCGTTAGAAAAAGTTTTCCTTCAATGCTAAATTGCCATCTTCGGAAACCTTGAACATGACCCATTGCAAGCTATGGGATATCCTTTTTTAAAAAAAGATCATGCAAAAATTGTGACCAAGTCTTTAATTTTCCTGAGGATGACGGCATAAGGCGTTACAAAAAAAAGTTGACAAAGGTCCGCAGATAATAAAATAAAACCACGTCGCCCACATTAGAGATAATAAAATTTATTAAGCCGCCTCAACAGAGAGAATTGGCAGGAATTCATGAACCACCTTACACCCAAGGAATCAAACCATTGCCATCACTAAAACAAGCCACCACACTAAATGGACAAGGTGTTACAAGGAAGAGACCCGATCCTTTGACTCACAAATCTGACATGGCACTACATCTTGTTGGCGTTTAAATTTGCACCTCTGGTATGCGTATTTGTAACGGACAGCTATGCACAGATAAACTGCTCTTCAAATTAGGAGGGGAAGCTCCCTCTTGCTGATGGTGTTCAAGAAAGTAAACTAAAACTAAATTGCCTATCTTTTTGATCAGCTAGAGCACAAGGTTTATAAAACACAAACGCCGCAGCTGAGATTTTCTGATTTAAGAACTTCAACTACGACTAACTTAAACTAAAGATGTTTCTAACTTCTCAAGTAATAAGCAGAGCAAGAGAAACTAGAAATGAACAAGGTAGATTTCTGACAAAATACTTCGATAAACTCTTTCTCAACGAACATCTACACACTTCAATGTAAGTTGAAATCAAGATCATAAAAGTAAAACACAAATAACGGAAATCGGAGATTTTATATCAAGGCAAAGGAGGCTCATGATTTTATTACTCGAATCTTCTGGAACAAAACTAACTTCTAACATGCTTGGAACAAGAAATTGCAGCTAAAGAGGCTTGCAATCTTGTTCTTACACAATCGAAACAGCGATCACACTAACTCCTTGTTGGCTAAAGAGGCTCAACAATTTGCTATCACAAGACAATTGAATGACACTTGAATAACAAATAGAAGGCAAAATAGGCTCAGCGTTTTGTTATCACTAGCATGGTTAAAGAAACTAAATGAGCAAAGGCTCTTATTTATAGAGAAGCAGAGGAGTAGGGAACCCTAAAATCTCCTTGCTTTCACAATCTAGGGCTTGCTCAGCAAGCAAACTTTATTTCTAAATCTAGAAAGAAGATAACATCTAACACCTAAGAAAGCAGGAAAAGCGGGAAACGCCAACTATTACACTTATTTTCTTTCTCTTCTTCAAATAATGGATAAGAATCGTTCCAAGAATAGAAAGAAAGTAGAAAGAAAGCTTCTAGATGAAAGCAGCTTTAAATCTCAATCATATCCGCTAAAAAGCAGGGAACTGGGTCTTGGTTAGGTGCATTGATACTGTCTTAAGGCAATATTTTGATTCTCCAAGATCTCCTTGCCTTCTGTGATCAAATTTAGAGAATCCTTCACTTCTTTGGCTGCTTTGTGAGTTATGTTCTTGAAAAACATCGTTGCCCAAAAAGATGACTCACTAATTGATAACTTGGCGGCTTTGCAACTTTATGCTTCTGACACTTCTCTTGATTTCCAACAGAAGAGTATTGCACAACTCTTTTCTGATACCTTTCATTTTTCTCATATCACACCTCCTTATGTTCTTCAGCTGAGATGATGAAGTTTTGACATAGTGCCAATTTGGTCTAAAACTCGAGGGGAGTGTACTTTATATTGAAAACCTTGAAGAATGATTGTAAACTCGCCTATGTTCAGACAAGCTTTGAGCAAATTTCTATTTTTAGAATGCTGGTTTTTCAATCTCAAACGGACAAATTTTGGAAATTTTTCTGAGATATGGGTTTTTCTTAGAATTTCGTTGCAAGACAACCCAGATCATCCGTTTTTGAAAATCTTGAATTTTGACTGAAAAAGCAGCAAACCCTAATTTCTTCAATTTTTTCACCGAAAAAGCTGGCCCCTGGGTTTTGTTTAGAATACAATTAGAAATGGACCCAGTTGATCAGATTTGAAAAACACTGATGGCTGATCGAAAAAGAAGCCAACCCTAGAATTTGAAATTTTCTTGAAAAAGCTGTGATATGGGTTTTTTTCAGAAGATTGTTTTGAGATGACCCAGATGATTAAAATTTGCAAACTCTGAGGATTTCACCGACATGCAAGGAAAAAGCAGCTGCTGCAACTTGATGAAAGTTTCTTGAAAAATTCTTAAGAAGAATGAGAAGAAGAGACCCAGATGGCTGAAAATTAAAATCTTTGACCTTCTCCTTCAAAAATTTGATCTTCTGGATGAAAAAGCATAAAAAAGCAAGATCTTATGTTGCTGGTCTGAAAATTATTTATGAAAATCAGCAACCTTGAGCTCTTGAATCTTGAAATAAATCTTCAAATCTGCTGCTCCACTTTTCTTCTTTGAATGCTACCTGCAAAAATGATGAAAACTGAATGGAAGAGATGTCTTAAATAGAAATAGGGCTTGAAATAGTTTTGCTTTCTTTTGTTTTAATCCATGCAAACCCTAAAACCTTCTCATTCAACGAACTTGGACATTCACTTCAACTTGCAATTTTGAATCTTTGAAAACTTTGAAAATTTCACTAAGGCATTGTGAGTTGGGCGCCCTTCTTGACTAGAGGCGCCTACTTCATTAAGACTGAACCACTTTTCTGAGTTTTTCAACTTTTCTTCCATTTTGACCCCTGGATTGACCTTGATCTCTGGATGTTCGGATGATCCGATGGAGGAGCTGATTAATTCATCGCGAAGCTCAATTGATTCTGAGAAAATCACCTTGGAGACACTTCTGGCTAAAAACTTCGTTTCGACCTTCAAATTCATGGGAGCCCATTTCCTCCAGGGGCTCTGAACTTTCACAGTGTTAGCCATTTTTATGATTTTCAAGTTCTTCCTTTTCCCTATAATCTTCTAATGAAATCCTGATTCCGGGAGCTACGCTGATCCGATTGACTGACCGTCAACTCTATTGGATAGCTCGACTGAAACTGACGAAGCGATCTTAGAAGCTGTATCTGCAAATTCTAACATCTCAGGGCTCAAAATCTTGGGCGCCCTTTCTCTCCAGGGGCGCCCATCTTAAGCAGACTTAGCCATTTTTTTGATTTCTTCATCCTTTCACTTCTACAGATGATCTCGCTGGATCTGGTGATCCAGAGCTCGGATTGACTGACGGCTGGGCTTGTCGCGAAGCTGAGGAGATTTTGAGAGGGGTCTTCTAGGGATCTCTTTGCCAAAAAGTTGAATTTAGGCCTTCAAAAGCTTGGGCGCCCTTGGCAAGCTGGGGCGCCCAACTTCACCAGAGTTAGCCATTTTTAGTTTTTTTCTTCTTTGCTTTCAACTTTGGCTCTGTTAGATCTTCTGTTCCGGCTGCTGCATTTGGTGACTGCCAACTCAGATTGACGTGCTCGTGATCTCGTTGAAAAGCTTGATCTGTTTTGGAGAAGTCATGCTGAAAGCTGCACTGGCAAATTCATTTGTTTAGACCTCCAAAAGCTTGGGCGCCTTTCTCCTTCAGGGGCGCCCATTTGCTCCAGACTTAGAAACTTTTCAAACATCTTCATGATTTTCATTCTGTCTTCTATTTGGAACTTCTTCGTTTGATATCGAATTCCAGGTGATTGGATGATCCGTTGACTGCACTGTCGGACTCGCTACAGAGTTGGAAGGATTCTAAACAATTTTGTCTGGGAGCTCAAACCTTAATTCCATCATTTGATGCCCTAAAAAGCTGGGCGCCTATTCTCTCCTGGGGCGCGCATGACAAGCAGACTTAGTCAAAATCTGGTAGATTTCACCTTCCTTCTTCATTCAACATGCATGTTCATCATTTCGTCTTCTGTTTGATGCTTGATCATTGAATCTGACACCTGGCAGCCGACTGACCTCCACTGATGACTTCGGAGCTCCTGATATGCTTCTGAAAAAGCAGAATAGACCCACTAGGGCAAAACTGATTATTTTGAGATTCTGACTGCACCAGCCTGATATGGAAGTATTTTGAGCCAATCAAAATTAGTTTGAACCCTAGCAGACAAACTTTATATTTTTAGAAAAAATTTGCTAGTATCCGTTTTGAAAGAAACCCAGAAAACCCAAAAAAGTGACTATTTTTAGGAAATTTCTAAAAATAGCAGTTTTCCTAAAATTTAGGGATGAAAAACTGAGATCTGGGTTTCGTAAGTTAAGCTGCTCTGAGCAGACTCAGATCGTCATATTTTGAAAATTTTGCACTTTAACCCCTCATGCAAGACATGCACACCCAAATTCTGACCTTTTTGACTGATTTAACAAGACTTTTACTCATTTCTTCAAAATGTCTAAGTGTAACAAAAATTTTAATTTTGGGGTACAACACATCTGACCTGGCATATCTGAAACAACAGTCTGACAAAATCACCACAGTGCTGACTAATTCAACTTCATACATTTGCAATTGCAAGCTCAGGTTATATGCACCAATAGAAAAATTCTCTGCATATGAAAACTAGCCTTTGACATCAATGACAAATAGTCAACAGTAGGAAATTTAGGAAAAAGGCATTGTATGACTACTACAGATAGATGTGATCAAAAGATCATGGCATGAGCATTAAAGTGAACCTATATATGTTAAATTTCCTTTGCTGTACTGATAGTTGTTCTGTTATTTGTTTACAAAGATACAAAATTGCTTTGAGCTACACAAAATGGTCATGACAGGCATTGGAATTTGTGGGCATACAATGTATAGTAACTAATTTTTAATGAAAAGATAGAACAAAACCTATGAAAGGTCTAGAATGTTGTTATATGTGGGTGCATCGTTGAATGCAAAGCCACTAGTGTCCCACTCACTTAAGAATAGATTTTCTGAAAGTTATGGAGGAGGACAAGAAGATGCCATATATTGATGCTATGAGAAGTCTGTTTTAGAGCTGTGTAAAGTTATACAGGATTGGGTTCCACTGTGAACTTGAGGATGGAGTTTTATAATCAAAGACACATGTAGATCATCATTGGCTTGCTTGGTTGCTGATTATTCAGAGGAAGAAGAGTGGATCAAAGTTGGAGAAATAGGAACAGGATGGATGTGATATAGATGGCCCTATTGAATAGATGTAATTACCAGAGGAGGGAGCATGGCAGTGAGGTTTTAGTCAAATTTTTTGCTAACAAACAAATGGAACCTGCTAGAGAACAGATAAACAATATCTTCACTGTGGATCATATGGCTGACCATTTGTGAAGTGCTTGATGCCATTTGATCAGAATGGCAATAATCCTTCAGAGGTATTAGCAAAAGAGGGGTGTATGAGGCTGTTAACTATCACTAAATGCCTTCCTGCCCACAGTAGTCCTTGAACTACTTGGAATTGAACTTGGCCCCATTATTAGACTGAAGTTTCTTGATCCACCTACCTTTGTGATTTTCAACCAATGCTTTGAAGTTGAATATTACAAAGATTCCAAAGCAATTAAATTTCTCCTTCAAAAAGTATAGCCACAATGTTTTAAAGAAATCATCAACTAGTAACAAAAAATAGTTTGTGCTAAGAAGGATCGTGGATGCTTTTCAAGATGACTCACATAAATTTGTATGAATTAGAGCTAAAGAGTCCTTTGCATTGCATGAACCTTCAGTAGGAAATGACTTTTGTTTGTGCTTACAAGTAAAATGCCCCACAGATATATCTTGTTTCTTCTAGAATGATGGAAAACCGTGTTCTATTTATTTTGGATAAATATCGAAGGTTGAGATGTACACCTCTCATGCCACTAAATGCTATTGTTGCCCTTCAAAGCTAATGCATGCAAATATTGTGATAGGGTCAACTAGCTTGTACAAACTTCCTTGCCCATTGCCTAGGGCAACCATTGTATCCTAGTTGATGCCAATCATGATGATCTTCTTTACAAGGAAATTCACAACAATATTAGGACTTTTTGTAAGTTGACTGATAGACACTGTTGATTTTTTCTATTCAAGAATGAACATGATTATAGGCATTGGGCTGTTGGCCATTTGTATTTGAAGTTTGAATGTAATCATCTTTTTGAATATATATTGATATATGACAATTTCATTGTTTAATGCAATTTGTTTACTAGATTACTATTTCAAAGTTTCATTTGTTATTCCTTATACTTTTGTGTCACTAATTTTTTGCTAGTTTACTATTTAAAAGTTTCATTTGTTATTCCTTATGACAATTTCATTGTTTAATGCAATTTATTTACTAGTCTACTATTTCAAAGTTTCATTTGTTATTCCTTATACTTTTGTGTCACTAATTTTTTTATTACTATATATATTTGCACCTTTGTCCCCAAACGTAGGCCCTTGGTCCTTCCCTCCCTAGGGCCTACCCCCTGTCCACCATCCCAATAACTTGATAGAACTATGCTAATAGTAATTACTACTAGCTATTTCTGTACACAAAGCAAAATTTAACAAGTGCACATGAATAGAAGTCATTGTTCTTCTTCCATTACTATTCAAAAGAAAATATTTTCATAATATAACCTCTCAAATACATGACTCAGCAACAAGTGTCTAAGAGGAGTTGAGTTAATTGAGCAACATACAAGAGGTGCTAACTTGACAACTAGAGGCAATGATGGCAACTAATTGGCTTCAATCAAGGAAGCACGCATGTTTATTAGCTACCCAGGAGAAAAATTATCTCCTTGACTAAACTTAAATAAAAGAGATGCAATGTAAAATATTACACCAACACCTCTCTTTGAGTGCAACTTAGTGTAAAGATCTCACTCAGGACCGAAGAAATTAACTCCGGAAAAATTTCTTAGTTGGCATGCAAGTAAACTTGAATGATTCCAACTGAATTGTAATTGTGAAATTTCCAGAAACATAGTATCAAATAATTCAAACTGTAATCGATTAAACTCCAAACAGATCTGAAAATCACACTCAAATGGATCGGACAACAAACAAAATATTATCGATTGGAAGGGCGCATTTACTCAAAGTTACGCATAACTCATTAACACAAGTTTAGGGAGCTTGTACAAAAATCAATTCAAGAGACTGGGATTCGCTCTTAGCACAAGGTATTGATGATGATGACAAATGAAATCTGAGACGTAGAATGGATCAAGTGATGGTTTTCCCAGAATGTGCGCACAGATTTGAATGCGAGTGTTAACAGCTTAAAGAACGGATCCTCGACTGCTGCTAGGCTTCGCCCAAGGTGGCATCGCCGCTTCCTGAGATGGTGACTCTTCTTGTTCGCCTAAGATCCCGTCTCCTTAGTCATCTGTGTGTGTGGCACCTAAACTACAATCAAACTCCAGTCACCTGCGAAGGTCTAAGGACGACTCAAATGCTGGATGCGAGGGGTGTAAGGATGATGTAGCCAATCGCCAATGGCGGCTAGAGCCAGACGCTCGACCCTAACTCCTTGATTCGTCCCTGCTGAAGCCACAAAGATATGCGATGAGTGCACTCTGGAATAAAATGTTTAACAACAGGCACGAAAAACACCTAGTGAGCTACACACCTGGGCTAGTGAGTTTGGGAAGCTACGCCCCCAAAAAATCCAAACTTAAGACTCCAGTTTTCGTGATGATTGTCTTCACACAATAACCTCCAATAAATACTATCTACTCGAGCCACTTCAATTGAAGTTGGCCACAAAAGTAAATTAAATTCAAATCCAAAAAGGGCACCAACCCAAAGGCAAGTCGGCCAAATAGAATAAAATTTTATTATTTAATTATAAATAGTGTTCATAAACACTGTTTCCACGTCGGCCCAACTCATTAAAAATCTGGGACATAAAGAGGGGACATTACAATCCTCCCTCAAGCAATTGCAAGCTTGTGTCCATGAGTGATACGTCTATCAATAGGTGATGAAAGATATGCTCTTTGAGGCACTGCCACCTGTACCAAGTCTATTGCTGCTCCACTCTAGTATAAACATCATCGAGCAAATCGTTGTGAGGCAACTCATCACGATCCCAATGAAGTAATGCACCGAATATATCGATACCTGGATTCCCAATCATCACACTATCACATCCAACGAATATGAAGGGATAGATGTATCTCAAAGGGCCATCAACACCAACCAACTTCCCAACTCCAAGTGACCTCCCATGGATGTGCAAAACACTCATCATAGGTGCATGAAAAAGCATATCAGCCCATCCTAGGCTGCTGATGTAGGTCAGAACAACACCCTTAAATCTGAAAATCAGACCTATGATAATGCAAGAAGTGCCTCTAATGACATATGATGAGGGGGTCTCATCATTATGCCAACCTCTAATGATAAAGAGGTGATTCATATCTCTCCAAACCACCCCAACAGCTGCTGTCCTCCAAGTACCTCCAAGGAAATCTATGTGTATCAATGTAGAATAGTCACCGCTCATAAAAGCATGGGGTGGAGACCCGTGAGTTAAGGCTGGAGCATCAATATCTTCATGCTCACATTCATACCATGCTCCATTGTTCCACTGAGACACCAACATTTGCAACTCAAATCTAAGTATCATGACAATATCTTCAAACCTAGGATCATCGATCAACTGTAACTTCATTCCTCCAAGTGTGTGCCCATCCACGGTGTGTGCCATAAGTCCCAAAAGTCAGGCAGCTTCATGCTTTACCGAAAAGTCATTAATATGATGGGATTGTATCTTATCACAAGTAAACTCCTTAAGTTTTCTAGGAATGATCAAAGGCTCAACCAGATCTGAATCACCCACCTCTCCGTCTACATAGTGGTTAGGGCGGCTACCCAGGGTGTTAAGGGTGGCAGCATGCTACGCGGCCCCACTGGAGCATCTACGAGGATGCATGCTAATCCCATAGACACGTGGCAGCACGCTATGTGGCTCGCTATGCGGGACATTGCAGCCCACCACGCTCCGCGGGTCTCGACCTCAAGACCTTGGCTCTAATACCACTAAGGCCCAACTGCTACACCAAAAGACCGACCTAGTGGTTAGGGCGGCTACCCAGGGTGTTAATGGTGGCAGCACGCTACGCGGCCCCACCGGAGCATCTATGAGGATGCACGCTAATCCCACGAACACGTGGCAGCATGCTACGCGGGATATTACACTTAGGGAGGAAAATGAATGGGTCTTTTCAAACTAGGTGCCATGTTACTACCCCACAAAAATAAATTTCCACAAAGAAAGAGAGAGATAGCCCTCTCCCTCCAAGCAAGAAAGAGAGGAAGCACCATGTAAGCCCTCTCCAAGGAACAACCTCTTGAATTCCTAGCAAAGTTTTCATATAGACACACTTTTTGTGAAGGGCTTGGTGAAGTTGCTTGAAACAAGTGTTGTTGTACCTTTGGAGTTTGGAAAGATGTATTGATGCACCAAATAGTCACAAACTTGATGAGGATGGACAAACACTAGATGCTGAAAAATTTCTACTTGCATGGAACAAAATTCCTTCCCTTAGGAAGTTATATGACGAGGTGCATATTGAAATTGTTCTAAAAAATAGGATGTGAAGGAAACAACAAGGAACTATGTGATATTGGTTCAATTTTTGTTAAATTTGGTGGTCAAGATGTCTTGAATGGAATTTGTGAGAATGTTCCATCAAGAAGGAACCAATAAATGAAGATAGATCATTCAAAAGAAGACTCTTGCTAAACTAGAGGAGGGTATATAACATGTTAGATCACAAAGAAGAGTAGTTGATGAAGAAGTTCCAAAAACACCCATATGAGAACTCTTATCAAATAGGAACACAATGCCCTCCAACAAGTGAGGACCATGATCAAGTTGAGATTCAACAAAGAGGCCACCAATCTTTCAAAAATAAGAATCCCCAAAAGGTAGCATTTTGATAAGGGAGGGACCTATAAACAAGGTGTGTGTGAGTTCTCATGCATTTTGTTGTCATCATTAGAATCATCATCAGATAAAAGTGTCATTCATGGAAACCCTAGGAAACGACAAAGTGTGAACAAAATTGCAAAAGGGTTATTTAGGTAGTACAAGGGCACTTTGTGACCTCAATATGATACTGAAAATTCATAGAAAATGACAAAGGTGACCATAAATAATGCCATAGTTATTGAGCTACTTAGTGTGCTTGTTTCAAATGGTTAGTGGTGGAACTTACCCCAAAAAGATAGGGATAAAGACCTTGTTAAATGAATAAGTTCTTTGGATACATTTTCATTGAGTTGTAGTTTGTTCCATCTAGTATTTTTTTAGATCACCGTACTAAAAAAGGAGTCCATATGTGCAAGAGTAACCTTGGAAGTTCTCAAAATGAGAACGATTGAGAAAATGTTAGAGATAGCTACAATTTCGAAAAATTTGGAGCACAATTTTGAGAAAAGGATAGTACCGTTGTGTTGACATTGAAAAAATACTTATATTAAAAAAATGATCTCAATTAGATTTCATGTGAGTAAGAATATGCCTCTCAAAGTTTGAGTGCCGCATTGAAAAGTGATTCCCCTCAAGGAAGGAGTGTCTTGGGAAGGTGATAATATCATCATGACATGGCACTGATTGTATTGTCTAGATGTTGATGTGGCATTGCTAACATGGTTGTATGGATGATTATGTTTGTAAAGATGTTGATGTGGCTTGGGAACTTGGTAGTTGACATGGAAGTTGGTTGGCTAGATGATTTGCTCAAGTGCTAATCAATGTGTTCATTGTGTCTCATGGTAGTTAGGATTGGGTTTGATATCTAGCAAAAAAGTGTTCCGGCAAAATATTCTAGTTTTGGTTGTTTTAAGTCATATTCCAAGAATCAAGAGATTTGTTGGTGGTTTGAATATTTTGATAGGAATATTTTGGTGGGTGGTGTCTAAGTAGAGTAGTGGTGCATGAGGGACAATTGGGTGGAGCGCCAGTGGTGCATGAGTGTAATGTCCCCTTTTTCAGCATGATCTTGGTTGATGAAGGTTAGCCTATTACTCAAACTCTCGTAGGCTGACAGTTCTTGGTTAGGGAGTCAGTGGCCGTTGGGTGGGTAATTGATGTTCCCACTCCTTCATTCCAGTAGCGGTTTCAGTGCAGGCATCTGTAGCACAGTGTTCGCCAGCTTCTGGTGACACAAAAAAATACTGAGTTTGGAGAGAGTTATGATAATTTAAGTGGTTAAGTTAATTATTTAACTTAAATGGAATATTATAAAGTCAAATTGACTTTATAAAAAGATTAAAAAATCACTTAAATAAATCTAAAAGTGACTTAAGGTTTATAAAGTGATAAATTAAATCACTTAAGTGACTCAAAAGGTGCACCCACTTCAAAGATTTAATTTATAACTATTGGAAAGGTAATTAAATACATTTTAATGTATTTAAATGACCAAAAGTGCGTTGCTCTTCAAGAAGTGCGTGCTTTTTTGCATAAAAGGGAGAAATTGCAAATCAAACTCATCTTGGATCATTTGACTTTGCCAATTGGGTTTTCTTCTGTGCTACTCTCTGTGACCAGGGTTTGAGCAATTTCTTCCATTGGAGAACGAGATCTTCTTTAGTGTTGAGCATTTTTGAGACTGTGAGAGACCAGTCGAATTAGGATTTTCTAGGAGAAACGCCTTTCCTTTTGAGGGTTTCTCTTCAGCTTCTTTGGCGTCTGGCTTATATCTACCATCTGCCTCAGTTTCTAGGCTGGACATTGCATTCTGTAGCTTCCTACATTGGATTTTGTCAGTTTTCACCATCTTGGCTGGCAAACTAGACTTATTTTCTTAAATAAATAATCTGGAAGCTTTCGGGTACGTTTATCATTTGTGATCTATTTGTTTCAGTTAAATAATACCTTCTGCACTTCCATTCTATAGAAAATAGCTTAGATTTACATTTTATAAGCATTTTATGCTATACGCCCCTTCTCTTCTGTCTAGAAAATTTCTCTAAAAAACAAAAAAACACAAATAAGATAAGAAAAATACAGGGGTTTGAGTTGTGAGCCAGCAGGGCTCATCACAATGAGTGGTAGCTATTTTAATGTTTTGTCGAAACATGTGCCCCGTATGGTAAGCTACGAACTTGCAAAAACAAGATGGAGGAAATTCAACTTCTTAGCTGCTTGCTTGATTTTAATGATTTGATAAGGATCCTTATGTTTTTGGTTGCTCTTGTCACAATGACAGGCTCAAATTTGCTTCAACATGCTTCTAGGAAAAGTTAATTGCAAAAGAACTAGATAATTGCAAAATAATGAAATAGCTTTTAACTTTCAAACATTGATGGCTTGACCTTTGGGAGTCTAATTTGGACAAAATGAAAGTATAAACCAACTTTCTTGGATCCTTTGGATGTGATGGCAAGCTGAGATATTGTCCATCACGCTTCTAGAAAAAAATACTTGCAAAAGTACCCCTTTTAAAAGATGGACCCTTAGTGTGAAAATCCAACTAAATGAGAAAAAAATGAGTTAGTCTATTAGCCAAATTGGCTTTGATACCATGTAGGATTATATAATTGCTTTAACAAAATTCAAAAACCTCTAGTGAAGACCTTTGCAATCAAACCAATTACTACCAACCCTTTCTCCACACAAAAGTAGAAATTGACAATTGAATGTGAATAGAAGTTGGCATTCTCATTGAATTACCATTCAAACTAAAATACACATATATATGGCCTCTTGGATGCATGAATCATGGCAACAAGTGTCTGTAATGTCCCCTTCCTAGTCAGTATGTGATGTCGAGGGGGGTTAGCCCATCATTTGACCCTTGTGGGCTAGCATTTCTGATTTGAGGGTTTGTTGTCAGCTGTTACCAGAGCAAATGGACATTACTACTCTCTAGTGTTCATTCAGGATTTAGGTTTTGGCCTTTGCACTTGTCTTTTGACTCAGATTGACTCACTTACTATTTATAGTAAGTTGCTATTTCAGGAAAGTCATAGTTTCTAATTATAGCAGGGGCACTTGGTGAGATCCTAGAGGTAGTATTGACCTTCGGTTGAGCTTCTGCAGTTATTTCTAGACTCAGTTGGGTGTACTTACTATTTATAGTAAGTCACATTTCCAGGGTTACTATTCTTGGTAGGGCACCAGGTCATCTCAGTTCTTCGGTGGATACCTTGGTTTTCAGTTGATCAGGAGAATTGGCATTATTTGATTATAATATTAATGTTATGTCATTAATAAAGTCACTTTATTAATGATACTTTACTATAAAGTGAAATATTAAGTTATTAAATGATTGGGGCCCATGACCCTTCATTAATGACTTAAAATGAATTAAATAAAGGGGCGCCTAAACCAAGGTAATGAAGTAATATTATAAAAAAAGATTTTAAATGTTATTTTAAATGACTAAAAAGCTAATAGAAGTTCGAGCTTTTCCAAGAGAGGTATAAATACTTTTAAACAAGCAGAAATCAAATTCTCATGTGAATATTTGATATCTGCTTTTGTTGCTTCTTGGAGAGAACAAGGGTTTCAGGTGAATCCAGCCATTGGAGAGCGAAAAGTCTTCAATTGTGCAGCTGATTTGAGGTGGTGAAAGATCCACTGAATTTTGGCAACAAGAGGGCTTCACTCAGAAGTTCTATTTCAGCAAAAATGGAGAGATTTTCAAGAGTTTCTTGAATGCTTTCATGGTTGATCAGATTGCCTGTATTTAATCTGCACATCTCTTGAATTTATCAGCAGTGTGGCTGAGTTTGTGAAGAATTTACACTTTCAGCCAGGCCGTACAGCTTGAGGGTTGTGGCGTCTTCTTCTTAGGCCAGATCAATTTCATTTTGTGACTGATTTCTTCTCAAACATGGATGGCTTGGACGGCTGGGTTAGATAATGATCATGGCTTCATAAAATTGTGGGAAAAATTCATAGTTTGGCTGCAGCGAATTTATTAAAGTTTCTCTAGGCAATCTTTTCTAGGTTTCTTCATATTTCCTCAATCTGTTTGCATTTCCAGCTTTGTCAATCATTTGTAGATAAATTTCATATCAAAACAGGAGAAACAATTGCATTTGTTTCCAATTTGTGCATTTTATAAATTTGTTGCTGCCATAGTTTTTTTTATCAGCATTTTATCTTCTATATCTCATTGCATCAAAACACAAAAAAAATCAAAACTTCAAAAACAAACAAAAATTCAAATTCAGAAAAAAACTCATTAGCAAATCAGGGGAAAACAGAGTTGTAAGCCAGCAGGGCTTGCTACAGCATCCACGGGGAGTTGAGTTAATTGAACTAAGAAGGGTGCTGTTGTGACCTTTTTCACACATTGCCCCATTGCAAATGGAGACCCCCCTAATTTTTGCTTTGTTCGGGTCTTTTGGCTTGATTTTGGTTAGTTTTCCTGTTGTCTCTCTCTCTCTCTCTTTCTGTCCCTTTTCTGCTGTTTGCCTTTCCGGGGATGTGCTCGTCTGTGAGCTTAAATGTAAAATTTCAGCCAAGTCCATAGAATTAGGGTTTGCACTTTTTGGTCGGTTTGAAGTCAAATGGAGTGAATAAGTTGGAATTTGAGCTTCACGTTGCAGTCAATATGCTTCCAACAAGCTCTCAGCTAAATTTCATCAAATTCTGGCAACTTACTATTTTTAGTAAGTGTGCAATTCAGGGTATTTTCTCAGCATTTTTTTGAAATTTCGACAGTCACACTGCATCCAAGACATGTTAGGCTGCTCGTCTGCAAGTTTTGAGCCAGAACGGACAAATGTCTATTTTTAGCAAGTTCAGCTTCCAGTGCAAATTTTAGGGTTTATATTCAGAATTCTTCAATGCGTGTCTGCATATTCCTTGTGGGTTTTTTGTGACCTTCACAACAATATAACATGCAAACCAGGATCAAAACTTTTTCAGAAGCCGTCTTCAGAGGCTATTTTTAGGGTTTGCATGTTAGGGTTTTCTTTGCATGTCTGATGATTCTTTATGGGTTTTTCAAGAGCTATGCAGTGATGTGACATGCAAGGCAAGATGATCAGTTTTCAGAGACTTACTATTTTTAGCAGGACCATTCCGGCTTCTGCCCAGCGCATCAGAACCACAAACAGGGTGAAGTGCAACAAAAACGAGGTCAAACGGAGGTCATTTGATATACATGCAAGTCAAATTAGGGTTTCCAACTTCGGGACCCAAAATGAGGGGTAAAAAGTCAGAATTTTCGAAAACCGTTGTATCCCATTGCGATCAGCATCTTTCAAGCTATCCATTGGTAAAATTTGAAGGCAATCGGAGCACTTACTATTTATAGTAAGGCGTTCCAGAAACTGGCTAAAAATAGTAAATCAATAGCAGGCGCTAGTGCCTACGGGCAAGTCACCCGATGAGGAGCACGTCATTCGAATTTCAAGTCAAACGGAGTTGTGGAAGTCTCAGAAACGAGCAGTTACTATAAATAGTAAACCACCTTCAGAAATGTGCTATTTTTAGCAGGTCAGCTCAGGATGGCAGTATGAACTGGCTAACAAGGTCATGAGGATCCCATGCTTAAAATTTCAAATCGATCCGAGCTTAAGAAGTGTAAAAATTGAGGGACTTACTATAAATAGCAGGGTATGGAGAAGCTGGCAGAGGGAAAGAAAAACGCCTAAGTCTGGAACTTTGTCCTCCTGCCTATGTCAAATGCCCCCAACTTGCCTTGTGGTGGTTATGAAAATTCAGAGTGTTAAAATATCCTGTAGCTACCTCCAGATGCGCCCTCTTCACAAGCATGAGATAATTTTTTTTTTTTCTAAGGCATAAGTCTCGTCCTGCAGGTACCCCATATGTGCCCAAAGAAGAGTGAAGGTGTTGAAAATTCTAAGGCATGGACAAATATCCACCTCCATAGGCCTAATGCGCCCACCTCAAGTCAAGCATGCAAGAAAGTTCTAAGTCAAGGTTTTATCCTCCTGCTTGTGCTAAATGCGCCCATTTTAGCCTTGAGGTTGATAAAAAATTCTAAGGCATTGTTAAGTCCTTTTACACATGCAAAATGCGCCCTCATGCTGAGGTGGTAATTGAAAAGAGATGCTAAGTGTTGAATATCCTTCTACATGTCTCAAATGCGCCAAGTTTAGAAACTAGAAAAAAAATCAAAGGGAAGTGTTTATCCTTTCACACATATGAAATGCGCCCACCTAACAAGAAGGAGCTATGAAAAACGGCTAAGTGTTGAAGCTAATCCTCCACCCTATGTCAAATGCGCCCATCCTCCTCAAGGTAGAAAATGTGCCCATGTTTAAGAAGCAAGGTCAAAGAGTCAAAGGCGTTCATCCCTCTCACCCCCTCAAATGCGCCCAACTTAGCCTAGAAAAGACAAATTTTAAAATCCTCTTGAACAAGTAGAATGCGCCAAGCTTAGAAGAGAAAGTCAAAGGTCAAAGGGCGTTGGTGTTTCATCCTCCTCCATGCATAAAATGCGCCTAAGTGAAGGTGAAAATAAGAGTAATTGCCGAGATGTTGATGGTAAGCAAGGTGAAGTTGATGGGAGGAGTTACCAGGGCGTGGTGAAAGTCTTCCTCCATGTGCTAGATGCGCCAAGGTGAGGTGAAGGTGGAGAATATTGCTATGGCGTTGAAATGAGAATATCCTCCTCAAGGTAGGAAATGCGCTCAAGGAAGTAAGTGAAGGTGATAAAAGTATGCTAGGCGTTGAAATCAAAAATATCCTTCATGACATGCTATACGTGCTCAAGGCATTTAAAAGGAAAATTGTATGAGTAAGTTGATAAAAAAATTTCTTCACAGGAAAAATGATTGATTTTAATTTAAAATTTTCTAAGGCACAATATTTCACCCTCTAGGAAAATACGCCCAAGTTGGACGAATGATGAAATTTTTCAGAGGCATGAAGGAATTGGCAATGGATGAAGTCAGAGGATGTCAGCTTCACAGGGTTCATGAGAAATTTCAAGTTAGAGCAAAGAAATATGCCCAAGGATGAAGAATTGGACTAAATTTGGTGAAAAATGATTTTTCTAAGGTTCAAAATTTAAAAAATTAAATGAACCCCTTCGTTGTGGACCCATGAATTCAACACGTTCTGAGGAGAATTTTCTTCTGGGTATTGAAGATCTTCGACAAGGAATGGATTTTAAAGTCTTCTACACTTTGCCGAAGCCTTCAGGAGGGAGATTTTTGATGGGCACTTAAATAATGAATTTTCTAAGGGGAAAATTTAAAAATTTTCTAAGGCAAGAAGGACAAAATGTGTTGTTGAAATAAAATGCCTTGGCGGATGAATTTGGAGTTGATTGCCTAGGTAAAATTGATCGAGTTCTTCGTGGAAATAGTCTTCTTGAGCCAAAGTTGGATGAAATGTCAGAGTGAACGCCTCAGCCGGAAAAGTGAAGAAGATGCAGTTGAAGCTAACACTTTTAAAAGATGATTTTTTTTTAAAAAATGCACCCTTGAGGAAGATGAAATTTGTCTAAGGCATTGAAATATGATGTACAAGTGTGATATGCCCCAGCCTACGGATGTCGAAAAATCATGAAGGCAAAAGTTGTGCTAGAAAAAAAAATTATGAACCCTATCAGATGAAGAGATCACTTGAACGTTGAGTGAGGTAAATTTATATCATGAAGTGTTTTGATGCTCTTCCTTTTGTCTGTTTTGTAGGAGGAACATCGAGACCGAGCACGATGACTTGAAGTGATGAAGCACGATGATATTACAACCTTCGAAGGGAGATAAAGTTATGAGTGAGCTCTTCCACGAGATCTCGGTTGCACCCACAACATGAAAAAATAAAAGTTGCAAGAAATGGCTAAGTGTTGGAGTTTCTCCTTGAAGACCCAATGTGCACCCAACGTAGTTAGGCGGGTGGCAAGGAAGAAATGATCAAGTCCAGGATAGGAAAAGATGAAGGCCCAAAGGTTAGAAATGATCCTCAAGTACTTCAAGGTTGAAGAACAACATTAAAGAGGAAAATCATCATCAAGCAGAAGAATGAGGTTGCAGTCTTGGAATTTCAAAATGAGAACGTGCCTGCCATGCCAGAAGTTGAAGTTGTTTGATCAAGTCTGCAGTCAGGAACTAGAACAGTGCGAACATGTCTATGAACAAGAATCTTCTAGAGGGATGATGGACATTAATGGTTCATTTATTACCGCACTCCTCTTGGTGGCGGTTTTTAGGGTGAATCTTGTTTAGGGCTGAGGTGGCACGATCTGGGCCATCCAGCCGATTGTAATCTGAGCCGTCCGTTGGACTTGGCCAACTATATAAAGGGGCATCCCCCCTCATTTGTACCTCAGTAGGGTTAGACATTAAGTTAGACAGTAGAGATTAGAATAGAGAGATAGCTAGGTGATAACTTAGAGGTAGCTTAGTATAGATTGATAGGATAGTTTGAAGAAGAGGGAAAGTTTTCCCTTTGAAAACTTTGTAAGAAATTGTTGTGAAAACTCTCTCAATAAAAAGAGTTTTCATTGATGGTGAATTTCGTCTTTTGTTGTGAGTAGCTAGCAAGGTTTCTTCGTCCTTCTGATTCGAATAGTAGCTTAAAGTAGAGTAAATTTCATTTCATGCAAGTAGTAGATAGTAATTGTGGAATGTGGTCTTCAATTTGAGCAAACTTCGTCTATCCATACCACTAGTGTGTTCGCTGATGGCGAATGCGCCTTGTGTGGTCAATTGGAATATTGCGTACTTAACTTCGATCATGATTTGTATGTTTATATGCGTCATTGTGATGGTATTTTCATACTAAGTTGTGATCTGAACATCTCGAGCTACTCCTCTAAGATTGCACCGGTTCTGTGGAAGCTGTCCGAAGCGAGGCAAAGCGGAGCCTGGTTGAAGTCTGCGAGAATTGATCGCCATGTCCCACACCTTAGAGTAGATTAGAGCCTTCTTAACCTTGCACCACTTTAAATTCAGTACTTTCTGGTTAGAATAGGAAACCCGTGCTTCATTGATAAATCCGTCGAATTGTGAAAACCCCTTCTTCTACTGTTGAACAATTCTGTAAGTCCGCTTGAAATACCAGCAAATCACATCAAACCAACTGAGACTATTCGCACTGAAGGAACCTTGGAGTTGAACGCACGAACTTTCTCGCAATCTTAGCGTGCTGGATACTTTGATGAAGAGAGAATAGGGTAGCCGTTGGCGACTTTATTCTGCATTGGTGCGGCCACGAAAAACACATCAACAAGTGCTAAATCAACATAGGAGATGTGCTAACTTGAGAACTAGAGGCAGTGATGGCACCTAATTGTCTTCAATCAAAGAAATATTTGTTTATTAGCTACCTAGGATAAAACTTATTTACTTAAGTAAACTTAATGTGTGTATGTTTGCATTTATTATTGTGTTGTAAATTACATTGGTGGTTGTAACTTACATTATGTAAGTTATTTTTTAGACATAATTAATTTGGTGCTACTACATTGTTCACACAAATAACAATATAGCCTATGTGTACAAAGCATAGTTTATCATTATATTATATCTAATATTCCCTAATCTATCGCATTTTCTTTTTCTAATAAGTTGTGATGAGCCTTGCTAATATAGACTCAAAACCTTTCAATTTCTGCCTTGGGAATTTTGTCAAACACTTGCCATGTAAAGCTGATATATGCTGATATAAACTTTTAATTGCTGTGTTTTTGGTTTTTGGCACTTGACAATAATGTTTGAATGCTCTGATACCACTGTGATGAGCCTTGCTAGCTCATTGCTCAAACCCCTGTCTTTTTGTTAAGTCTATTTGTGTTTTTGAGTTTTTTAGAGAAAATTTATAGACAGAAGAGAAGGTGTGCATCATATAAAAGCTCACAAAATGAAAACTTGAGCAAATTTAATCAAACTGAAATTGTAGAAGGTATTTAATAAGCTCAACAATGGATTTAGAACATATAAACATACCCGAAAGCCTCCAGGTTTTTTAATTAAAAAACGAAGCCAGTTTGCCAGTCTATACATGAAAATCTGATATAATCAAGTGTAGAATGATACAAGCATGAAATCCAACTGAGAAACTGGAGCAAATGAAAGGTAGATGCCAAGTGCTGATGATGGTGAAGAGAAACCCTCAAGAAGGAAGGCGTTTCTCCATGTAGTTGGTACGCCCTAGCTCAAACAGCCACACCTTTCAAGCAAAAAGAAGCCCAAAACATCTCAGATGGTACAGCCATTGAAGTATGATGCCTGCCATGAAGAAAGGAAGAACATCATCCACTCAAACCCTCTGTTGCTGATGTAGAAACCCCACAAAATTCTGATAAGACACTATAGAACTTCTGAATGAAGCTCTCTCAAATTGCACCAATTCAGCTGATCTCTCACAGCCTCACAAGTGCTCACACTGAAGAGATTTCGTTCTCCAATGGTGGATTGCTGCAAACCTGATCACAGGATGAAAGCAAGGGAAAAACCTCCAAGGCAAAGTTGAAATATTCAATAGATGAGTTTCTCATTGCCTAAAACCCTTATATAGCAAAGAGGTGTGAATTTCTAAGGATTAGGGCATACTTTAGGTCATTTAAATATTTTGAAATAACCTCAAGTCCTTTTCAATAGTTTCAGATTTAATATTTGGCCCCCACATAAAGGTATTAGTGATATAAAATTAAATCACCTTTTTTTCCAAACTTATTTAAGTGATATAAAATAATAAAGTCAATTTGACTTTATAAGAATACTTTAAGTTAAATAATAACTTAAATCACTTAAGTAAGTCTAACTTCCTCAAAACTCAATAGAATTCAGTGCCGTCAGAAGCAGACAACTCCTGTACAACCAAGGCCTGCAATGAGCCAATCCCTGATCACAAAAGATGAGAACGAACAAACTCTCCAGAAGATACCACTGACCCTCTAACCAAAACAATTAGCCCACAAGGGTCTAAGTAATAGGCTAACACACTCAAAACAAGATCACGCTAAAAAGGGGGACATTACATAAGTCTTGAATGGAAAATCGAGGCTAATTTAACTTTTTCTTACATCAAATATAGTGGGAACAAAAATGATATTGATTTAATGCTTAAATTTGGAACTTTCCTACTTATGTAATACTTTAATGATTGTAGTCGGTGTACAATGTCTATCATTATGCTTCGGTAATATTGGTTAAATGACTATGTATTAATTGTTTGTATTAATTAGTTGTCGGTTGTGGGTAGTTACAAGCGTCAGTTGGTTAATGGTTGTGTTCCTCTTGGCAACTGTCAAGTCCTTTAAGTACATCGTGTATCGTCAAGGAGAGTATTATGATCTAGTCAAATTGACTCTGATTCTTGCCTGACCATCTCTGGTCTTCTTCTGTAATAATTTCATGAGCGAATAAAGATATATTTTACGCATGCAGTGTCATCTCCATTATTAATTCATGTATTTAATTTATCAGATAGAGCAACAAACAATGATTTCATAGGGCATGTATATAGACTTGTTTGCTAGAATTATTGTCATTGATGTCAAAGGAGTCACTTGCCTGATGATCTAATGGTTACCAAAATAATGATAAGTTATTGCAGTGATTGCTATAACCGTTACATAATGATGTTCCTTAAGTTTTAAATTAAAGATTTAAAACCCCGATATTGATAAAGAATTCTCTTTTGATTGTTGGCTGACTTACATCTCTTTGGCACCCAAAGCCAAGTATAAATATATCTCTTTATGAACAGTTTGATACACAATTAATAGAGATCATCAATTCATATATTGGAAGCATAGCAGTCTGATTGTAAAAACCCCACTTGAAACTGCACAATATTTTCAGATGATTTTTACAGTTTGACACATGTAAACATTTTGTCAAACAAATGGCAAGCTACTGGTCTGTTATGTTTCAGGGGATTGTAGTGTGTAAATAACATAAATTGAACTCGACAATGAACAGCACCAAACATTGCATGATTTCAGATTGCAAGTTCATACATTACATCATAATGAAGAACATAACTTTCAACTGTTGTATTTCAGAATATTGGCAAAATCAATAATATAACTCAGACATGCATATTACAGACTTAATGTTCAAATACCATTTTCTGCAGAGTAAATGTATGTAGCTGTCCCAATGAAATGCCACGACTTGCACAGCTGAAGCTAATGGTTGGTGTTGGAGTTTGACAGCCAACAGTCTGCAAATAGTCACTGGATTTTCCTGACTTGGTTATACGTGCAATAATTTCAGAGGGATTATTCTAAGCTTCCACTACAGTTGCTGTCCTCCTGTAGCTTTCATTCCAACCATGTCACCAGAAAGGGAGATTACCTGCTCATGTCACCTCCTATGCCTTTGATGGTGTCCCTTTTAGCAATACATGGCTCACATGAAGAAAAGGCAATCAAATAGGGAGAATGGTCAGTGCTGGAAGAGTTTGTAGTTCCCATGATGCTTTCAATCTCCACGTCATGCTTCCACAAAGTCCAAAACTAATCGCAGCTACAGGTCCCCCATGGTCATGAAATATAGGTGTCTATTAGAGGGTTAGAAGCCTCACGTTTCTTTTATTTGTCTTTTATCTGCACTTTTGTCTTATCCCTTTTTTTGCCAGTGCAGGAATTTCTGATTATTCTATTCCTCCACAAGTCAAAGTGCCACTTCACATATTATCGGGCCCATTAAACTCCTCAATTGATAATCTGAGTTTGTCTTATCTGCATTGTCTTTTCTGGAATAAGCGCTGGAATAAATTCATTCTTCGACCCGATTCAATGTGAATAACATATATAATTTCCTGCAGCAGTATTCCTATCGCAGGGAATGTAAGGAAATTCAAAACCCACTTATTCTGAAAATAACAGCAAACCCCACTAAATGCCAAAATCCAACACGCATACAATTGGAGCCTCTATGAAGATAAAATGGTACGGACCAAAAAAGCCAATATGGTACGATTGGAATTAAATATTGATTATTTCAACATGTCATTGCAAAATAATCCTCAACTGAGAAGGCACGGCTGCTGTAGAAAATTACTGATTATAATATTAAATAATACCTCAGGGATTTTATTGTTAGCATCAAATCCCTAAACCCTTGTAGAAACCTTTAGTCTGAAAATCTGATCAATATGTCTGCAAATTTCTAATAAATTCTTCAAACCCTGAATATTTGGAATTTTGTCTTCAAAGAAGACCCACAAAATTCCCACAATCAATCTTTGAAACCCAAACACGAATCCTGAATTGAATCCGCCTGTAAGAGGATCTCAGTTTTTGTCCAAGCCTCTAAACCTGAAACTTGAGGGTTTCCATCCTCAAGCCTCCTGTAAGCTAAGCTCACCAATTTCAGACAATCTCCAAAAGATAATACTTCCACATGATGATCAAATGATTTGCCTTCATCTCCTTTTAAAGGCTTAACTCAACTTCTGGAATATTCCCTTTAATTAATAAAGTGACTTTATATTATATGTTACTTTTTTATTTGAGTCACTTTAATATAAATGCCCCAAATGTTAATTTAGGACGAAAATGAGATTTAATTAATTATAGTGCATTATTGTGCCATGGTTTTTCCTGCAAGTGTTTCCTCATAAATTCTTGTGTTATTGTGTTCATTCTTTTGATCTTGCATATTTGGTAATTAAAATTTAAATTGGATAGAAGTTTTAGATAATACTGATTCACACCCCCGTAGTGTGTGCTTACCATTGTTTAGCTTTTAAACACTGTCAAGAGTTTGTTTTCAGGTACATGCTTAAGCTGCTTGATGTTTTGTTGGAGCTTGATCATTTGAAAAATGCAAAAAGCAGTATAATCTAACATTATATTATATCTAATAACCTCCAATCTATCACATTTTACTTTTTAAGGAGTGTTGAATGGAAAATTGAGGCTTGTTTAACTTTTCCTTGCATCAAATATAGTGGGAACAAAATGATATTGTAATGCTTAACTTAGGAACTTTCTTACTTATGTAATACTTTAATAATCACATAGGGCATGTATTGTAGACTTGTTTAGCTTCTAAACACTCTTTAAGAGTTTGTTTTCAGGTCCATGCTTAAGCTGCTTGATGTTTTGTTGGAGCTTGATCATTTGAAAAATGCAAAAGCCAGTATACCTAATGATTTCTCTTGGTACAAAAGGTAAGTGCTTCTAAGCCTGTTGCTATGATTTGGCGTGGAATGTATCTTTGCTTACGTTCGTTCAATAATATGTTAAGGATTATTGTGTTTTATGTTTTCTTTAAGATAGAGTTAGGGTATAAAGGGAAAGAAAAAAAGGATCAGAACAATGCCCATAGGTGATTAGAAGGTGTTAATGGTACTGGAAATTATATTAATTACTATTAAGAAAATGAATCATAAGGAATCTTTGTTTTAATTGTAATTAAAACCATACTCATCAGTAAATGGAACTTGATATTAGATAATTTAGGCGTAGCTGTTAGTCATTCTTATTTGTTGTTCAGGTTAGCTTAATAAGAGGCAACTTGTTATGCCTAAATCAGTCACTGGTTAGTATTTTATTATTGGGTCTTTGTTGTATTATCAGGGTGCTAGCTTATATATAACCACACTTTCACATGTAATTTCATTTTCTATTTGTAACTCTTGCTGATTTACATTGCTCTAATATGGTGTTAAAGCTAGTAGTGTGCAGAGTTTGCTATTGGTAGTCATGGAGAGGCCTTTATCAGTTCTCTTGGTACTCAAGATCAATGTGCAGATGTGTGAACATGTGACTGTTGGAGATCTGTGATCCGTGAGAATGCAGATAAATTAAAATATAAGGAAACGGTAACAGTTGAGATGGCTTTGTGCAGTGACAGATGTTGCTTTATAAGGCTGTCGAGCAGTAAGGAAGGGCATGAATGCTGTTGACGGATGACCTGAAGGTGCTGATTGGCAATAATAATCAATAAACAAATAAATAATAATCAATGCTTGAGGTGGTTTGTGGACTCTATGAAAGCTTGTGAGCAATCTAGGAGGAGTCTAGCAGCTGGGTGTAATTCCCCGCCACGCAACCCTAGGGGAAGTTGCAAACTACTAAACGAACGCACAATTTTTTTTTTTTTTTAATTACAAATACATGTAAGATTACAACACAAAGCCAACAATCCCCTAAGGTTACGAGACAAAGATTATTTAAATCACAAATTAAAACAACATGCATGAAATGAAACATAACAACATTCACTTAAATAATTAAAGCACATACATTCCATACATGAGATTTTCATTTAAGACCATGAGATCCTTCATGGTTACCAATAACAAAAGTCTTACAATTACAATTACATCACTCATTCCCAGAATGAGGTAAATCAATAACATGATAGCTTAATTACAATTTCCACCTTGATAACAATGAGGGGTAAAAATAATACAAGAATGACTAACATAAAAGAACCAAGGTAGCAACTGGATTCCACGAGCTCTCCAATATGAAAGCCTCGTCCACACGAGCAAGAGCCAAAAAAACAACGGAGTAAGGTGCACGTTCCACCAACCAAGTGACACCCGAAGGCTCACCCCTCGTGCTAGGAGATAGTAACAAGGATTTCAGGTCAAGACCAACAACCTCTAAACATAGGCAACATGACTCAACTGGGAAAAATACGAACATGACATCACATGACACAAAGGTTACAATGCTTCCAGATTTTAAGTAATTGATCACATCACAAATACAAACATATTGTTGACTTAGGAGAAGTGTCATCACAATGTCGCATGGGATATCCTGGTAACCTTTAACGACTCCCGGCCCCACATGCAAACCAATGCGGAATCAGTTATCTTTCGAAGGGACAAGATAACGATCTTGCCATTCCAGGCCTTCTCGTCTCATCCCAAGTCTATACAAGCACTTGCGTCCATGAGCGAGGCAAAATTAATCTTTTAAAATGTTGGTACCACCTACACTAATCAATTGGTTTAAGTTTTCACTGAATTAACTTACATTGAGATCTCCTGGCACCACTTTGTGTGCCGACCCTCAATGTAAGCCACTTCTCTAAGACAACACGTGGAACTATACCACAACCAAAGGGTACTCAAGTGCAACCTAGGGATAATGAATCCCTAATCACGACATGAAGTCAACATAGCCCGTTCATGATAACCGGGTACAACACTGGACACAATTACGCACTACCCAAGGCAAACAAGGTTGACCGACATGACGGCAACCCCAAAACATAGTAGATAGTTCTATTTGGAAGACTTACAAAATCTAACTCAAATTCGAACAAGAATGGATGCCCAACGACGAAAAGAGGCTTGCAAACAATAAAAGGTAATCTACATTAGGATTTCGTAAATCCAATCATTCATCGCATTAGTACACTTAATCAAATTAAATAAACTATGTTCTTGCACAATCACATAAGAGTTTGACTAATCGTTTGATTCTTGTTGACGCAATACACACAATAAATTAAATCAATCTTTTTTTTGATATACAATGATTTTCCATAAACAAATTTTCATCTATCCCTTTACAAATACCTTTTCTCTTTTTAAAAAGAATAATTTACATTTACATATAAATGATAATCACTTAAGCATACATTAAAATATAATATAAATATATTATAATACATATATTATATATAAATAATTTTAAATTATTATATACAACATATATATTAAAATATATATATAAATTATATTTTAATTGATAAAATAAAACATTGATTTCCAAATTTCATATTATATATATTAAATATAAAATATATTATATACTTTATATTTAATAAATATAATAAATATAATAAAAAAAACGGATTTTATATTTCATAAAGCACGACCATTAGGGTTCGGCCGCGCCCTGCCCTTAACAGGGGACGCAGCCCGCATGAATGGGGGCGGCGGCCTGTGTAGGCAGCGACGACGCTGTCTCCACAGGCGGCCGTCGCCATCCATGGGAGTGGCGATAGGGGTGGGATTCCCTCCCTTAAACCCTCACGCTAGTAAACAAATCCGCCATAAAAAAAGGAAAAAAATAATGACTGGTAATGACTGGTAAACACAGAATACGGTCATAAAAAAAATTGCTTTCCCAGAAACTGAAAAGAAATACGGATTTCAATGTAAATACATATATATTTATATATGTGTATATATATATATATTTGTACAATAGGGTATATATATATATATACACACATATATAAATATATAACCAAAATTAACATAGGGAGGAATCAAATAACCAGAATTTCTCCATACCCAGATTGTGCAAATACTCAATCTTGAACCAGAATGTATTGAAATTGAATTTACATGATTTTATCCCAGCCATATAAAGATTTATCAATCCTTGCAAATTTAAATGGAGATTTTTCCCAAGCAACAAAATTCCACAAACAAGTTTTCCATTTGAATTCTCCATACTTGTTTCAAATTTTCTGTTGAAAGTTTGATAATGAGATTTGAATCCTTTTTTTTTTGTTTCCACAACATTTTGAAACTTCTTTTGTTCAAGTTTGAATGGAGATTTTATCATGGGTTTTAAATCAGAATTTGAATTCCATAAATAGTTTGAACAATTTCAAAACAAAAATTTTCAAAATAAGATTTGCACAATAAGGAAAGTATGGAACCTTGTGTTTTTCTCCAAGCTTTAAAATCCTTCAATGGAGGTTTTCCCTTTTGTTTTCCAATTCAGCTTCACCCAAATCTTCAATCTTTCTTTCCAATTTTTCTTCAAAAATTCAATCCAAGTTTTTTGCTCTCCCCAAAAATCCAAAAAATGATTATTCAAAATAAAAATGAATTTCCTTATACCATTCCTTCTCCAAATTTTTCAAACCCCTAATTTTGAACTCACCCACCAAAATTGATTGCTAAACTAGATATTTTATTTTTTGCAATTTAATAAAACAATTTCCATTTTCCATTGCATTTGCATAATATTTATTTAAAACAAAGTTCTATTTTGCCACAAAATGATAATTAGATCTTTTTTTTTTCTTTTCACAAAATTGAATTTACCCATTTACATAGAAATCATTTTTTTTAATTTTATTTCAAAAAAGAGGAATGCAAGGCAATTTCTATTTTTTTGATTTGTCTCAATATTTAATAATGCTAGCACAATTAATTTAATTTAATTAATCAATAAATAAATCTAATTCCTGATTAGATTATTTTATTGATTGAATTAAATTAGCTAATTAATTAATAAGCTCTCATCTATTTATTTTGACAATGAAATTAAATAAAACAAACACCATTTTTTTCTTGCAAATTTAAATACGCAAGCGAGGAGAGAAGAGGCAACAAAGAAAATAACTTATCCCAACTAACAACCCGACGACGCAGTATGGCTAGGGTGATGTCATGACACAAAAAACCTAGCTACTATCTCCCAATCGTTTTCCGTTGGACAAGGGACACGCTCAGACCTGTGGAACCAGGTGGAGTCGATGTCCTGTACCTGCATCCTGCACACAATATGAGTGTCGAAACCTGCATATATATAAATATTAAAACACACTGTGAAGAGGAAATCGTGGAATCACAGGGCGCTCGCATGCGAGTGATGTGATCCCGTCCCCTTCACCAATACAATATCGCTAACTGACGCATCTAATCATCACTGATATAATCAAAGCATAAACATGAATAATTCACATACATGCTAATTTAATCCATAATATGAAATAATAATAACATCTGATTAAATTGCCATCACATCAAAACATAATGTTTACATCGCTTAACAATTAGTGGACAAAAGTAATTAAGTTTATACCCAACGTGCTAACAAAGCAAAACATACATAACGAACATTGTTCGATAAAAAAAAACAAAATGGAGGGGTGTTACATCCTCCCCCCCTAGGGTCAGGCTTACTCCTGGAAGCCTGCAAACAAATAGGGATAAAGTTCCCTCATCCTAGCTGCATCTTCCTAAGTGGATGATGTATCATCCCTAGGATCCCACTGGATCCTAACCTGATCAATATTTCGCCCGCGAAGAGCGAGCGTTCTGTGCTCCACCACGGCCACGGGCTCCAAAGCCAGCTGCTCGTCCTCTACCTGCAAAGCATTCCAATCAAGGACATGAGAAATGTCTGGATGGTACGGCCAAAGAACTGATAGATGAAATACGTTGTGCACACGCGAGAGTGGGCGGAAAAGCAAGACGGTAAGCAACAGGACCAATCTTCTCGAGAATCTCGAAGGGTCCAACAAAGCGAGGCGCCAACTTAGAGCCTTTTCCATAATGGATTGGACTCTTTCGTGGACGCACACGCAAGAAGACTCTATCGCCTACGGAGAACTGACGATCCACTCTATGCGCATCCGCATACTTCTTCTGCCTATCCTGCGCTGCCACCAAGTGCTCTCTAATCCTATCCACCTGCTGCTCCATATCCTGCAACATTTCAGGACCCAAAGTTACTCTGCCCTCTAGTCGATTCCAACTCAAGGGAGTGCAACATGGTCGCCCATACAATGCCTGGAATGGAGCCATGCCGATAGAACTCTGAAAGCCATTATTATAGGCAAACTCTACCAAATAAAAAGAGTCCTCCCATTGTGTCTGTTGGTCCATCACATACATACACAACATGTCTTCGAGGATTTGATTGACCCTCTCAGTCTGTCCATCTGTTTCTGGGTGGTAAGCTAGACTGAAGTTCAACTGTGTTCCCATCGCATGCTGTAATGACGTCCATAGAGCTGAGGTGAACACTGGATCCCTGTCAGAGATAATCTGACGCAGAATACCATGTAACCTCACTATATCCTCCATGAACACTCTAGCTACGAACGATGCAGTATAGGAAGAGCGCATAGGTAAGAAGTGTGCTACCTTCGTCAACTTATCTACTGTCACCATAATTGCATCATGCCGTCTCGAAGAGTTGGGTAAACCAACAATGAAATCCAATGAGATTATATCCCATTTCCACTCTGGTACTAAATGCGACTGCAAAAGCCCTGTTGGATGTTGGTGTTCGGCCTTCACCCATTGACACTCAAGACATATCGACACAAAATCCGCAATATCTCGCTTCATCCCTGGCCAAAAATATAACTGACGCAAATCTGCATACATCTTCTTCACCCCTGGATGGGCTGAATAAGGTGCACGATGTGCTTCAGTCATGACCAAAGCGCGAAGCTTACATGATGGGGGAACGTATATGTGTCCCATGTGTCTCAATATCTCATCAGCATCTAGAGAGTATCCTGAATATCTACCCTCAAGGGGTCTTCCTGCCTCTATCACCGATCTAACATCCTGATACCAACTGTCGGCTGGGAGGGCAGAAAGAATCCGACTCCGCAAATCAACAATAAGAGTGAACTCAGATATCTCATGCCTTCGCCTACTGAGGGCATCTGCAACCACATTCTCCTTCCCTTGGATATCTTTCACCTCGAAGTCATATTCACAGAGAAACTCCATCCAACGCCTTTGCCTAGCATTAAGGTTGGGCTGCGTGAAGATATACTGAAGGCTCCTATGATCACTATGCAACTCAAACCTATGCCCAAGAAGAAAGTGCCTCCATTTCGTCAATGCATGAACCACTGCCGCCAACTCAAGATCGTGGGTAGGATAGTTTAGCTCATGATCCTTGAGCTTTCGTGACTCATATGCAATGACACGATCCTCCTGCATCAATACTGCACCTAATCCCTCCAAGGACGCATCTGTACAAACTACAAAGTCCCCAATAGGATCTGGTATCGCAAGTATAGGTGCACTGGTCAACTTCCCCTTAAGACACTGAAAGGCTGCCTCACACTTCTCAGACCACTCAAACCTCTTTCCTTTCCTCTGAAGGGAGGTGATAGGATGCCCTAGCCTCGAAAAGTCCTGCACAAATCGCCTGTAATAACCCGCTAGCCCCATGAAGCTATGTATCTCTGCCACATTCGTGGGCGCAGGCCAATTTGAGATCGCTTGGATCTTTGCAGGATCCACTGAAATACCCTCCCCTGAGATCACATGACCAAGGTATTGGACCTCAGTCCTGAAGAATTCACACTTCGACAAGTTAGCATATAGCTGATTATCTCGCAAGCACTGTAATACCTGTCGTAAATGCTCCTCATGTTCCTCCATTGTCCTAGAGTATACCAAAATATCATCTAGGAACACAAGGACAAACCTGTCTAGGTATGTACGATATACCCCATTCATAAGACTCATGAACACTGAGGGTACATTCGTCAAACCAAATGGTACAACTGTGAACTCATAGTGACCATACCGTGTTCGAAACGCAGTCTTATAAATATCTGACTCGAAGATTCGAAGCTGATGATATCCTGACTTGAGATCAATCTTCGAAAAGATGATAGCACCCTTGATCTAATCGAATAGATCGTCAATCCTAGGAAGAGGATACCGATTTCTGATGGTCACTTTGTTCAACTGTCGGTAATCAATGCATAACCGAAGTGAACCGTCCTTCACGAAGATGACAGGTGCTCCCCATGGAGAAACACTAGGGCGAAGAAAACCCTTCTCTAGCAATTCCTCAAGCTGCAACCTAAGCTCTTTCAGCTCCTGGGTAGTCATACGATAGGGAGCTTGTGAAATGGGCTCTGATCCAAGTACCAAGTCTATCTTGAAGTCAATGTCCCTCTGAGGAGGCATCCCTGGAATCTCGTCTGGAAAAACATCGGAAAACTCCCAGAATGAGGTAAATCAATAACATGATAGCTTAATTACAATTTCCACCTTGATAACAATGAGGGGTAAAAATAATACAAGAATGACTAACATAAAAGAACCAAGGTAGCAACTGGATTCCACGAGCTCTCCAATATGAAAGCCTCGTCCACACGAGCAAGAGCCAACCCAACCAAGTGATACCCGAAGGCTCACCAATATGAAAGCCACCCAACCAAGTGATACCCGAAGGGTCACCCCCCGTGCTAGGAGATAGTAACAAGGATTTCAGGTCAAGACCAACAACCTCTAAACACAGGCAACATGACTCAACTGAAAAAGATACAAACATGACATCACATGACACAAAGGTTACAATGCTTCCAGATTTTAAGTAAATGATCACATCACGAATACAAACATATTGTTGACTTAGGAGAAGTGTCATCACAATGTCGCATGGGATATCCTGGCAAGTCTTCCTAGGTCCCGGCCCCCATCTCGGGATATCCTGGTAACCTCTAAGAACTCCCGGCTCCACATGCAAACCAATGCGGAATCAGTTATCTTTCGAAGGGAAAAGATAACGATCTTGCCATTCCAGGCCTTCTCGTCTCATCCCAAGTCTATACAAGCACTTGCGTCCATGAGCGAGGCAAAATTAATCTTTTTAAATGTTGGTACCACCTACACTGATCAATTGGTTTAAGTTTTCACTGAATTAACTAACTTACATTGAGATCTCTTGGCACCACTTTGTGTGCCGGCCCTTAATGTAAGCCACTTCTCTAAGACAACACGTGGAACTATACCACAACCAAAGGGTACTCAAGTTCAACCTAGGGATAATGAATCCCTAATCACGACATGAAGTCAACATAGCCCGTTCATGATAACCGGGTACAACACTGGACACAATTACGCACTACCCAAGGCAAACAAGGTCGATCGACATGACAGCAACCCCAAAACATAGTAGACGGTTCTATCTGGAAGACTTACAAAATCTGACTCAAATTCCAACAAGAATGGACGCCCAACGACGAAAAGAGGCTTGCAAACAATAAAAGGTAATCTACATTAGGATTTCGTAAATCCAATCATTCATCACATTAGTACACTTAATCAAATTAAATAAACTATGTTCTTGCACAATCACATAAGAGTTTGACTATTCGTTTGATTCTTGTTGACGCAATACACACAATAAATTAAATCTATCTTTCTTTTGATATACAATGATTGTCCATAAACAAATTTTCATCTATCCCTTTACAAATACCTTTTCTCTTTTTAAAAAGAATAATTCACATTTACATATAAATGATAATCACTTAAGCATACATTAAAATATAATATAAATATATTATAATACATATATTATATATAAATAATTTTAAATTATTATATACAACATATATATTAAAATATATATATAAATTATATTTTAATTGATAAAATGAAACATTGATTTCCAAATTTCATATTATATATATTAAATATAAAATATATTATATACTTTATATTTAATAAATATAATAAATATAATAAAAAAAACGGATTTTATATTTCATAAAGCACGACCATTAGGGTTCGGCCGCGCCCTGCCCTTAACAGGGGACGCAACCCCCATGAATGTGGGCGGCGGCCTGTGTAGGCAGCGACGGCACTGCCTCCATAGGCGGCCGTCGCCATCCATGGGAGTGGCGATAGGGGTGGGATCCCCTCCCTTAAACCTTCACGCTAGTAAACAAATCCGCCGTAAAAAAAGGAAAAAAGTAATGACTGGTAATGACTGGTAAACACAGAATACGGTCATAAAAAAAATTGCTTTCCCAGAAACTGAAAAGAAATACGGATTTCAATGTAAATACATATATATTTGTACAATAGTGTATATATATATATATATACACATATAAATATATAACCAAAATTAACATAGGGAGGAATCAAATAACCAGAATTTCTCCATACCCAGATTGTGCAAATGCTCAATCTTGAACCAGAATGTATTGAAATTGAATTTACATGATTTTATCCCAGCCATATAAAGATTTATCAATCCTTGCAAATTTAAATGGAGATTTTTCCCAAGCAACAAAATTCCACAAACAAGTTTTCCATTTGAATTCTCCATGCTTGTTTCAAATTTTCTTCTGAAAGTTTGATAATGAGATTTGAATCCTTTTTTTTTTTGTTTCCACAATATTTTGAAACTTCTTTTGGTCAAGTTTGAATGGAGATTTTATCTTGGGTTTTAAATCAGAATTTGAATTCCATAAATAGTTTGAACAATTTCAAAACAAAAGTTTTCAGAATAAGATTTGCACAATAAGGAAAGCATGGAACCTTGTGTTTTTCTCCAAGCTTTAAAATCCTTCAATGGAGGTTTTCCCTTTTGTTTTCCAATTCAACTTCACCCAAATCTTCAATCTTTCTTTCCAAATTTTCTTCAAAAATTCAATCCAAGTTTTTTGCTCTCCCCAAAAATTCAAAAATTGATTATTCAAAATAAAAATGAATTTCCTTATACCATTCCTTCTCCAAATTTTTCAAACCCCTAATTTTGAACTCACCCACCAAAATTGATTGCTAAACTAGATATTTTATTTTTTGCAATTTAATAAAACAATTTCCATTTTCCATTGCATTTGCATAATATTTATTTAAAACAAAGTTCTATTTTGCCACAAAATGATAATTACATCTTCTTTTTTTTTCTTTTCTTTTCTTTTCACAAAGTTGAATTTACCCATTTACATAGAAATCATTTTTTTTAATTTTATTTCAAAAAAGAGGAATGCAAGGCAATTTCTATCTTTTTGATTTGTCTCAATATTTAATAATGCTAGCACAATTAATCTAATTTAATTAATCAATAAATAAATCTAATTCCTGATTAGATTATTTTATTGATTGAATTAAATTAGCTAATTAATTAATAAGCTATCATTTATTTATTTTGACAATGAAATTAAATAAAACAAACACCTTTTTTTTCTTGCAAATTTAAATACGCAAGCAAGGAGAGAAGAGGCAACAAAGAAAATAACTTATGCCAACTAACAACCCGACGACGCAGTATGGCTAGGGTGATGTCATGACACAAAAAACCTAGCTACTATCTCCCAATCGTTTTCCGTTGGACAAGGGACACGCTCAGACTTGTGGAACCAGGTGGAGTCGATGTCCTGTACCTGCACCTTGCACACAATACGAGTGTTGAAACCTGCATATATATATATATATATATTAAAACACACCGTGAAGAGGAAATCGCGGAATCACAGGGCGCTCGCATGCGAGTGATGTGATCCCGTCCCCTTCACCAATACAATATCGCTAACTGACGTATCTAATCATCACTGATATAATCAAAACATAAACATCAATAATTCACATACATGCTAATTTAATCCATAATATGAAATAATATTAACATCTGATTAAAGTGCCATCACATCAAAAACATAATGTTTACATCGCTTAACAATTAGCGGACAAAAGTAATTAAGTTTATACCCAACGTGCTAACAAAGCAAAACATACATAACGAACATTGTTCGATCAAAAGAACAAAATGGAGGGGTGTTACAGCTGGGAGCATGGAGGTATAGCATCTGGGAGAAAAGGTCATAGTGTAGCAATGGAAGGATCCCCTTAGGCACTATAAGTCTTGTGAGATGATCTAGACAACAAACGGTGAAGATGCTAGAGTATATGGGCTATGGGATTTTCCAGCCACTTTAAGAGGTATATCCATTGATTGGTGTATGAAAACTGAATTGACCTCTTGAAGTATGTGGGATAGATTAGCAAAAGCCTCTGGAGAAGAGTACAAGCTACTTAAGATAGTAAAATCATAGCAAAAAATTATAATACAAAACAAGGTAAACATGAGAATGTATGAGCTTATAATTGTAGGCTCAAAGAATTATTCGTAAAATTAGAAAAGGAACCTGTTGAAGGTCTGAAGAAAAGATGGTTTATTCCTGTATTAATGAAAAAATGGAAGTGGCACCACCTTCATAAAATGCAAAAGCCTATAATAGGGAAATGGATATAGAGAGAAAAAAAAATGTCCTTTTGAACTAAAAGGAAAATGAAATATCCCACCCCTGATAGGATATTTGCCTTTCTGATTCTGCCTGTGTTTGTTTTATTGTTTGTATTGCTGATTTATTTGTTTGTGTTTTGACAATGTTTTTGAATGCTTTTAAACATAAATAAAGTGCAAAAAACTAAAGAACTTTCAGCAAATGCATAATCAGAAATTTCACATTTTTCAATACCACAACTAGTTGAAAATTTCCAAAATTTTATTACAATCAAAATATTGAGATTTTCTCGATTATAACAACCCAGTTTGTAAAATACCGTATAATATCTAAATCCAACATAACTAGAAAAGGTTTGCCATTTTGTCAAGGCGCTATAATAGAAACCAACAAATTGGAAGCTTGGAAACATGGACGCCTTCCTCCAAATCCTCAGAATAACATCTCCAGAATTAAATACAAATGCTCTCATAATTTTGGACAGCAAAAATGAAGAAGTATAAGTGCCCAGAACTTAGGCATTTGCCTTTTTGAAACCCCCACATGCTGGTATGAAGATGTACGATTGTTAATAATGGTACGACCAGCTCTATAAACCCCATGTGCCAACAATGAAAGGTACAATCTGCTATGAGATGATGATCAACAATAAACTTTCACGCATATCAGCAAAAGAGGGAGCTTCCCCTCCTAATTTGAAGAGCAGTTAATACTGTGCATAGCTGTCCGTTGCCAATATGCACTCTAGAGGTGTGAATTGTAATGCCAACATATGATACATGGACATAGGAGTCATTGCCGCATATATTCCCACTAATTTTTCTAGAGTGTTTGGGGTTCCATGCATGGGACTTTCAGTATTAAAACCCACCACTAGTGTTAGTTAGGCACATAAACAGATGATTTTTCAAGTATTATGCAAAGATAACTTGACAAGCAAAGAGTAGGCAATTATGTAGAGTAAGGGAATAGGGGTTTGAGAAAGAATTACCTAGCTTATGATGGATGGCGATGTATCCTAAACCTTATTGAAAGAAGGTTGATGGAAGCCATAATGGATTAAGAAGGGGGAGATCTATAACTGGGCAGAATTACTCTTATTTAGTATTCAAGAATTTCTCTCCTTAAACATGGAATTTTATATGACACAACATGCCATTGCACTTTTTTTGGATGCAATTTATACATAGGTACCATCCTTGGCAGCTGGTAAGTTTGAGTCCAACACAAACTATGATTCTACTTGGCCCTCTTTATTCAGATGTAAATCTTTGGGTACTTAGATAGTGGAGGGAAAGAAAGAGGAAGGCAAGATTGACCATACTTTGATAAAACGAAAGAGCCCAAGTTGACTCATCTTCTGAAGGAGAAGAAGAACCCGCAAAAGGAGACAATGAAGGTGATGAGGAAATAACCACACTTCCTTCTTCCCTTACAACAATAGTAGAATTATCCAAAGAAGCCTTTCAACATATTCATGAGTGGTTAAGCTTAATGAGAACTCCTATTGACACTATGCAGTATCCTCTTGTGAGCCCTATACATGAGTCGAAGACTGATATTCTTTAGCTAGAGATAACTCTGGCACGATAGCATGATTAGAAGGACAATGTATCACCTATGTTGATTGAGCCACATAGCCCAATACCTAGTGAGGATGAGGAAATTTTGATTCAGTTCTCAAAGCTAGATCTTGCTAACCCATTGCACACTATTCGACAATATATTAAAGATTCAGATCCTATTGGTGCGTATAATGTGTGAAGTGATAGATATTGCACGCAGATTAGATAGTACTTACTCTCCATTAGTTCTACAAGAGGCCTAACACCTCTAACAATTTGTTGAAGGAGATGCCATAATGAATTCATCCAAATTTATATTTCTCATGGGTGAGCTACTACAAAATTAATAGAGATGAAGCAAAAGTGGATTCTAGGGAGGGTACGCCCCTCTTTTGGTGGTTTTAATGGGAAAGTGCTCAAAGCATTATACTCCATTGAATATAGGTTTTGATACCTTTATCTCTTGTTGCAAATGGAAATTATAGCCCAACATCTCATTGGTGCTGAAATGGATGAATTAATATACATTTCATAGAAATTATGGGGGGAACTTGAAGATCAAAGGCATATATTTTAGGCCTAGTTAGCACAACAGGCTCAGTTTATAGTGTTAGAGAAGAATAAGTCCAAAAAAGATAGATAAATTTCAGAACTCCGAGTTACAAATGAGAAGGTCATGGCTTAGCTAATGGAAGTTGTTCAAATGGTCAAGGTGTCTAGAGAATAGTTACTTTTGGCTACTCACCATCTGAAGCAACAACCAGAAGAAGTTAATAAGTTAGGTGTGGCTGCTTTCCACCATTTGATTCCCTTTTCTTCCATTTCTGGTGTTGAACTGCTAGGGACATCTCCTTCCCCTACCCCTTAATAGTGTATTCATTTTGTTTTCTTGTCATCTGAAAGACAACTCTTCTTTTTTGGGGGGTTGATATAGACATTATATTTTTTATTAATTACGTTGTGCTTTTTGGTTATTGTTGATAGGTATGTTAATGTTTTGTTAGTTTGTGGAAGTTATGAGGAAATAGTTTTTATAGTTGCCAATAGATGTAGTTGCTTGGCAATTGTTGAGAAGTTATATAGAACTTTTGTAGTCAAGGAAAGGGGCTGCATGTTGGAATTGTTCCCTTATTCCAGTGTTTTTAGAAGAGCATGTATGAAATAAATAAAAGCAATTGTGATAGCATTCTGTAACTTTATTGAAATTACTCTGCAACTTTGGTATAAATCATTACGTGTGTTTAATCTGTTTACTCTGCAATAGATAGTTGTTTATCAATTGAGTAGTAAACAATTGTCATGACTAGTAATGAAACTGCACCTTCAGTATTGGTATACAAGTTGTTCTACTTGAAACACAAGTAAAGAAGAAATAAATCAAATTGGTTTTCTGTGTATTTTACATATGGAAATATGATAAATGTATATTTCTGTATCACTTATAATTAAATTTACTGGATGCTCATTGAGGCACCCTTTTTGAAGAATCCTAGTTATTCATTTCACATTCTATTCACAAAGCTGTTTAATATTCTTTACAAGCTAATTATTGAGCACTAGAGAATGAAATCTTCCAACTATAGTAATGATGACAATAGCATGCACTTGGAAATTACAGTGTTTTTGAATTTTGAAGGTATTGAATTTTTTTAGTCCATAAAATATGTTCATATTTGGCTTGTATAGACAATATATCAACATGGACATTGATTAGCCATATTTCTATATTCTCCATCTATGATTGCTCAGGACATTCACACAAGTTAGTAGCCAATGGCAAGATACAGATTCAATGAGGGAGGAGTTGGATGATTTGCAGGTCCAACACTTAATTCCTTTTCCCAAATTTTCTTAATTAATAATTTAATATGGTGCAAAAGCTATGGTACTTGTGATCAACTTAGTTGTCTTGTGGCCATCCTTGACTCTTAAAGTTTTTCATTGTGAGAGAAGTGTACTCATGGATTCTGCACAGATCTTTTGCTACAGTTCCTGGGAGAATACTTAGTACATTTTCTTAAATTTTTGATCATGTCAGTTCTTTTGATGATTTGTTGATTTTGACTATTTCAGTTCTGGAGATGCCTTTTCTAAGTTGTTTATGATTGTTCTAAAACATTACTTACAGATATTTCTGAGCACAAGATGGGCTATTCTACTGAACATACAGGTGGAACTATTTCGAGTGAATAAGTATCCTATACAAAAAGTTGCAGAAATACATTGTTCTCTTTATAATCAATCTTCTGTTCAGCTTCCTTAGTCTTGTGGTATTATCAATGCTTGTTTCTTTGTTATCTTGACTCTGAGAAGTATTGAGGACATACTTCAGATGCTTATCATTTTTTGCGTTGAATCATTGGAGACAGACCCTGGTCTTTTATTCTCAGAGCGTCATGCTCTTCTGAGAGTGCTACCTGTACTTGTGGTTTTAGCAACATCATCTGAAAACGAAGGGGACACAATTTTGAAAAAAATAAAGATTAATCGTCTCATTAACATATTCAAGGTAAGTTTCTTAAAGCTGATGAATTTTTTTGAAGGAATTTTTATTAAGTTCCTTTTGTATGCTGCTATTCATGCTAGCAAATTTTTGTTCTGCAACTAATTATGTCCAAATGAATATGTGTTAGGTCACCATTTATTGTATATTAATTAAAAGAATATGCATTAAATCAACAATGTTCAGAATCACACCTTTTTCAGTTTTTAAAATTATCTGGTAAATATTAATTGTTCTCTTATTTCTTCATTGCTGTCAAAAAATGGTTCTCTTTCATCTGCAGAACAAATAATTACAGAAACTAACCATATTGTTAGCATTGGTACATGCTTGCTCAAGCACTTGTGGTAAGAAAGAGATCAGACTCCTTCTAGCATTCTTTTATTAGAAACATGCCTCTAGGGACTTTCTCCATGGCTGGCCAATTGTACATAGAATCCCTTCAATGATCAGACTTATGTTATCATATCACAATGTCTTTAGCAGATCCGATATAAGTGTCTGACAGGACTCAACCCACTTTACTATATAATACTTTGGTGTACGACTATATAATACTCCAGTATAAGATGCATACGTTCATTTGCAACTTGCAACCCTCACAGGTGACTGAGGCATTACTGTACCATTTAAGCTCCACCAAGACAGCTAATTACTACCCAACTAGGTGGTAATTAGAGTATATGGCATGAAATATTGCAAGGTTAATTCACACAAATATTTTGAGTCTCTTAAAATAAATGACTTCACACCGGGGTGCTCCTTTCCTAGCCAGACATCCAGCGATCTGAGCATTACATGTAAAAATCATGTAATCATCCATAGGTCAATCCCTATCTTGATCTACAACAGGACTCATGTAAGTTGTAGCTGATATCAACAGGGTCAGTTTGAACTAACTACGTTACATGCTACGGTCCTTCATGTCTCACTATTCCATCAGTTCAAGCACTTAACACAAAGGAATTTGGCTACTCTTAATGTTTTTGACTAAGTATGCATGTATAAGTATTACTACCCAATGTTGAAATCATAATAATCACTCTTTTATAACTTTATTTATAGATTTATCATCCATAGATTTCACTGAAACATGACAACAAATCAATCTTTTGGAAGCAGTGCAATTCCTTTTTGAGGGCACAAATTTCTCTCTTCATTCCTTAATGCATTATTCCTTCCTTTAGAAGTGATGCAACATTCTTGAGATAATATTGCCTCAAATGGAATTATAGATTTGCAATCATCTCATCGAATCTTTCAAGTGATGTGAAAACATGTAAAGTAAACACATTTGGTCAAAGATTTACAGGGTCATTTAATGCTCTTTTTGGTACTTTCACCATATCATATTAACTTTCAATTAAATAGTGGTTCTAGGGTAGCATGGGACAGTGGAGGATGAGGGTATGCTGAGTTAGTGGCTTTCTCCATGGATAATTAGCCCCTTTAGTTGGAGGGGCAAAAGGAGTTTTCTATTGCTAATACATAGCTTCTTTTCTCTGTCCATGCTGTCACTAACTTGAAAGTTGTGCCACACAAAGTTATCAAGCATGTTCTTTGCTGTATTTATGACTGTCAATAGTGGTCATTCCTACTTTCATTCTGTCCTGCAGGGTTTCAATCTTTATTTGAGTTTTTTAGAGAGCACGAGAAAAAGACCAACTTTTTTTTTATCTCTCTTCTCATTTGCTGATTTGTTGTATTTTGCAATCCCCTATCCTTGATCACAATGAACTACATTTATGGTACCATTAACCATTATTTACGTACAAGGGGACATTAAATAAATGTTTGTTTTCAGTCATTTGTTGACGATTTGCATAAGGTAGAATGCATAAATACTTTAACCTTTGTAGTGGCCAATATCTTGATTTGACTTAAGTTACATTTTGTGGCAAATTCATATTGAATGTATTAATATCTCAATTGTTCCATTGCAGAGGGATCCTGTTATTCCAGCTTTTCCAGATCTTCATCTTGCACCTGCAACAATGCTGAAAGAGCTCTCTTCATATTTCCAGAGATTCTCAAGCCATAGTCGTTTAATTTCTCTTCCCGCACCTCATGAAATTGGGCCACGTGAAGCATTGGAATATCCTCAGTAATGAAATATAGTCAGTTTTGTGATAATGAGATAAAATCAATTATAATGTCAAGTCTTGAAATATATTGCAGGACAATCTGGTAGGGACCTTCTTCTCGTTAGTACTTCATCTAAATAATGCTTAGTGTCTTTCAGTCATTAAATCATTTCACCTCTTATAAGTCTATTATTTGTAGTAAAAAGCCATGTTGTATCATCCGTTGCAATTTATGAGGTTCAGTTATGTGATTGAATTTCATTGATCATGATATATGGTTCTTATCTGCACATGCTCAATAAATTCTAATGACACCACATATTTTTAGTATGAATAGTGGTTGTTTCTGTTAATTTCAGTTCCTTGTATTTTCTTAATCCGATCAAGTATCAGCAACACTATTCTGTCCTCAAACATATTGGTGTGATCCGTTCAGAACATGACGATTTTGCATTGCGTTTTGCAGCTGCAAAGAATCAGGTGTGCAACTGTAACACTGAACTCTTATAACCCTCATTTGGAGGATAAAATTTGTTTTTTTCTTTTGAATAACTTGTGACCCTTTGCTGAGGATAATTTGTATTTGTTGGGATCTTGAATTTGTAAGATATTAATGATTCCATTCCTTATTGACATTATATCAAAACAAATGGTAGCTTAATTTTCTGTGTGGTGTCTTCTGCATGTTGAGATATCCCATTTTTCGAAATGCTCAAATTTTCTTGTGTAGCTTTTTGCAGATTTGTAACATTCTCTGATCCATCTCTTTTTCAGCTTTTACTTCTGAAGTCTTCACAGAGCATCGATCTTGAAAGGAACAGGGAAGTCAAATGCAATATGTATGGTATTGTTGTTGAAGGTTTTCAAATTCTTAGCAGGTGGATTGGTCATGTTTGGGAACAGTGTGCATGGAAGTTCTCCAGACCTTCTAAGGAGTCTGTTCCTCTTGATCCAGATGATCTTTCTGCAAATGTTTCAGATTATGAGAAGGTAGTACATGCAATGTAGGGAATTATCTTGGGAGCTAATCGGTATTCGTATAACATATTTTAATAGAATTTGCAGAGTTTTGATTGTATGCATTGTTTAACTGTGGCTACCTTAATCATAAGTCCTATAAAACACTATAAGCCAATTGAATTATGTTATAAAATTGAAATTTATAAATGTCAAGAAGAACATTTTTTTCTGAGAAATTAACAATGTTCCTATCATGAAATAGCATGTGAAAATGGTAATAGTTATGATGCTTGAACATAGTAAATTGCATCTCAAGGGACGAGAATTACACATTAGCTTGTAACTTTTGCACCTAGTGACATTTATTTGGAGGAAATTTTAATTTATCTAGGGTGATGCTCTCAATCTATTAATTTTGAGCATGTTCATGAATTCTGAAAGATGTTTAAGATTATTAGTGCTGTATTGTTATGGATGATGGGAACGATATAAGAAGCTTTTGGTAGCTAGTATTGTTTTAGTAAGCTCAGCGTTATGTAAGGCATGCTACATAAGCTTTTTTTAGGGTTGTTTTCAGAATAAATTTGACAAACAATCGAGGAAAAGATAAATGAAAGTGTCCATTTATCTTCCTTACCTCAGATTCAGAAAAGTAGGCTATGCAGATGCAAATGTCTTTATTGAGGATACATAGTGACCAAGGCAAGCAATTTTGCGCTGGAACTACATTTTTTTTGAAGATAAAATTTGAATTGGATTGAAAACAATAGATAAAAATTGATACACTAATAGAAATTGCACAGAAAGCTATAACACCCATGATAATGAAAACTGCAATAAAAAACTTGCAACAATTACTAATTTCTATTTAATATACCCAATCAACACATAAGACAACACACTAAGATTTAACAATAATCTCTGCAACAAGTAGGCATAAAATTTCCATTCCCACTTTTTACATAACTCGCTATTTAGATCAAATATTCACCATTTGATCTGCTAGGCCTTTTTGTTTCACTTAAATGTACATTTTTTGACCTTATGCACTTTTTCTAGTTAAATTTCTCAAAAATGGCCCTCCTTCAAATGAGCATGCACCTTAATTTTGTGTTTTGTCATTGATTTTAGACATCTCCTTGAGGAGGCATGCTTCATGAGCCTTGATGTACCATTTCTTTCTCTTAGATCATTTTACCTTTCTTTCCGCATCCAAGTTCTTGTCTTCATCTTGCTTGATGCTTTTAAAACCCCATTTCGTCAGCAAGATGTTGATTGGAAATGACAATGACAACATTGATGACTATGGGAGGCATGGAATTTAACAACTCACAATATGGGGCAACAACAAGAATTTGTCTTGAAATATGACAAAATAAGAAATTTTTGTATGGGTATAACAAACATTATGTAATGTCCCCGTTTTAGCTGACTTTGTTTGTTGAGGAGTGAGCCTATTATTTTGACCCTCTTAGGCTGACAAATGTGATGAGCGGGTCTTCCTTGGCAGTTATTCAGAGTTTCGGGACATTACTCCTCCAGTTGATTCAGGTTTGGGCCTTTACAAAGGCTTCCAGAGTGATATTCAGACACTTACTATTTATAGTAAGTCAGGCCGACAGGGGTTACTATTTTTGGCAGGGCACCTGGCTCAGCTAGTCTTCTTAGTTTCGACCCAGTTTGACAGTTTGTTGAGCAAACGAGGAATTATGGAGCATTTAATAATAATTAAAAGATTATTATTATGACTTTATATTATAAAGTCACTTTAAGTGAAATATTAAAGTTATTAATTATTTAAATGGCTTATTATAAAGTATTTTAATGACTTTATAATAAAAGAGGCGAAATGATTATTTAATGAGTATTTATTACTCAATAAAGGGGGACGCCATTTATTGATTAATGAGCCTAAGTATTGAAAAGGGCGAATTTAATATTATTAAATGCATTTTAAGTTGCTTTTTGGGGGTCGAGCCTCTTGAGAGGCTTATTTAATATTTCGAAGACAAATGAAACTCATTATGATTGATTATTTTAATTTGTCTTCATCTCTCTTAGAAAATTGGAGTTTGAGAAACAAGGGTTTCTGCAAATTGGATTTTGGAGAACGTTCCCTCTTCAGAATCAGGCATATTGAGGCTGTGAAAGATCAGCTGAAGCTTGTCAACAAAGTGGCTTCATCCAGAAGTCATATTCATGCTTACAGAGAAAGATTCAGTAAGGGTTTGAAGGAGAAAGTATTGAATTGAAGGGAGTTCGATTTTTAGCTTCATTCATCAAATCACAGGCATCTTCCTTTTAGCCGTACGACTTCATTTGTTTCAGCTTAGGCCGTACGCTTCATCATTTAGGCGTGTGAACTTGGAAGCTCAGTCGCCTTGCTTTTTTGGTCATCCCTGTTTCCATTGGGGTGCATATCAGTCTGGAGGCATTTGGCATCCATACTTGGCTGGAGATCATTGTTTCACAGGCAGTTAGAGCTTTTCATGAATTTATTTCATGGCTGCAAATAAACCAGCTTTTTGAATTAGTTAGTGTTGCCTTTTGATTGCATGTAATCATTCCAGTGTTGTAAACATTCAGAAAGCCAATAAAAATCATTGCAATCAGTTTAGAAGTCAATTTTCTCAAGTATTTGTATTCTTTATTATTTTATGCATTTTAAAATCATTTTATGCAAAATCGCATCATTTCAATATATTGCAAAAATCACAAGAAAAAGTCAAAACCCTTCAAAACCCAACAAACATAAGGGAAACTATTGTTTTCAAAACATTAGTCAGGGTTGAGAGACACCTGGTCTCTTACAGTGGTATTAGAGCACAGTTTTCCTGCCATCCTGTGCTTTTTCAGTTGCTTTTTTAGTCAGATGTGTGCTTTTTCGATGCTTTTTCATGAGTAGAGATATTATTTTCTACAGTAAGGGTAGAGGAATAGGCAGAATCGAGGATTGGACAGGTCCACCTATTCCTGAAGGTGAGACAGTATCAGGGGTTCTGGGTATTCACAGATCCAGTTCCAATAGCAATGAGAACAGTGTCACTACACTGATGGCAGATCGTGAAATTCCTACAGAGACACATAGGGATCCAGGGAAAGAGCATGTTGGAGGTGATATTATTGATGAGGAGTTGAGACGCAGGCATGATAATATGATGGACATGATGTCCAAGTTGATGGGCACGATGAGGCAGTGTACTACCTCAACAACACTATATTCAGATAGGACAGACGGGCGGGACTGCAGGCATAGACCAGCCATTGGTGTCATCACAGCGACAGTCGTCACCTATCTTTCATGAGCGTAGGCCTGGACAACCTACATTTATATCCAGAGAGGCACCTTCGACACCGGAGGCAGAGCAATAGGGTCACCAGCTTGAGTTTCATCCACATCACGACATGTCGGTGGCAGATGTGACTAGATTCTTTGGAGAGTACTCAACATTGGCACCTGAGATCAGGCAGTCTTTCTCTTTTCATGAGTTTATGGATGTGCATAAACCCAGAGGAGGAGGTAGATTTGACCGCAGAGCTCCCCAATACCAGCAACCACCACCACAGGTGAACCGAGATCTTCAGTATGCAATGAGCAAGATCATCTTGCCCTATTTTGATGGCTCGGATAAAAGCTCAGCAAGGTCTTGGGTTCAAAAGTTAGACAATTATTTATCTCTGAGACCCATGCAAGAGGACGAGGCCATTAAGTTTGCTACACTGCATCTTGATGGGTTGGCACATGATTGGTGGCATCACGACATGTATACACTAGGTCATCACACGGTTACCACTTATTAGGAGTTCACGAGCAGGCTCATAGAGCGTTTTGACAAAAAGGATCCAGAACTTTATTTCAGGGAGTTAGCTCAGCTCAGACAGACAAGCAATTTGGATTCTTACATCGGTGAATTCCAGAGGGTTGCAGTCATGGTGACAGGTATTTCAGAGAGGAGACTTGTCATTCTCTTCATCGAGGGATTATATGAGCCTATGAGAGGTTGGGTCAAGGCATTTGATCCCCCTACTGTTCAGGAGGCCATGCGGAAGGCAAGGAGTATGGAGCTTTCTGCTTCGAAGAAACAATTTCAGCCTAAAACAAACACCTTGCTTGTTGAGGAGAGTCATACACCAGTTGCAGAACCAAAGAAGAAAACGACAAGAAGAATTGATGATGCAACTCGTGATGAATTGAGGAGGAAACAACTTTGTTACTGGTGCAGAGAACCTTACAGCAAGGAGCACGATTGTCCTTTGAGACCAAAGGGCAAAGCCAACCGCGCCATGTGGGTTTTCTATGGAGATGTTGAGTTTGAGGATTCAGACCAGCAGGTTGTTTCAGAACATGCGGAGGCCGAGAATGCCTCTATGGAGTTTGGGCCTGATGCCAACTTGTCCCCGTTGGTATTATCTGCTAGTGTACGGGATGATTCATTCAGGTTCAGGGGATTAGTGGATGGGCAACGATGTATTGCTATGCTTGACACCGGAGCCACACACAATTTTATTGATCAGAGCTTCATCAGCAGATGCAGACTCCAGACAGAGGACTTCGTTGGATTCAGAGTTTGGGTGGCAAATGGATATACCCTCACTTCCACTCGACGAATTTGTAATCTCACCCTCATGCTGAATGATTATGAGTTGCAGGCAGACTTTTATGTGGTCAACCTGGGTGGGATGGATTAAGTGTTGGGTATGAGATGGCTTCAGGACATTAGTGTGTTCACCCTCAACTTGCCTAAAATGGAGATGAGATTTGAGGTACAGGGCAAGAAATATGTGTTGAGGGGGATTATAGATGGGAGCCTATGCTCTATCTCTCTCGTTAGTGGGAAGAATCATGATAGTGTTTGGGATCCTACTTGTGTACTGCGATTTCAGACTCAGCTTTCGGAGTAGTTTCACAGTGAGTACACAGTGCAGAGTGTATATGGTTTCATGTTTGATCCGCACATACACGATTTGTTTCAGGTGCAGAGTTCTGGTATGTACGTGTTGGATATGTTGGATGACAGTATATCTCGTGCAGTTTTAGGGAGCAAGTGTTGCTTGCAGATTGACTTGCTTCCTCTTGAGTTTCTTGATCCTATGACAGACAACACTGGGGTTGACAGGGGATGGCATTCCATTCTAGTTGATCAGTTGTGGGAGTTACTGGAGACAGTTGTGGCTATTAGGGACATTAACCAACACTACCCTTGGGATCCAGGTGGTGTGGTGCATTTTTATTTGTAGAGATTGCTTGGGGACAAGCAATTTTAGGGAGGGTGGACTGTAATGTCCCTGTTTTAGCTGACTTTGTTTGTTGAGGAGTTAGCCTATTATTTTGACCCTCGTAAGTTGACAAATGTGATGAGAGGGTCTTCCTTGGCAGTTATCTAGAGTTTCAAGACATTACTCCTCCAATTGATTCAGGTTTGGGCCTTTGCAGAGGCTTCCAGAGTGATATTCAGGCACTTACTATTTATAGTAAGTTAGGCCGACAGGGGTTACTATTTTTGGCAGGGCACCTGGCTCAGCTAGTCTTCTCAGTTTTGACCCAGTTTGACAGTTTGTTGAGCAAACAAGGAATTATGGAGCATTTAATAATGATTAAAAGATTATTATTATGACTTTATATTATAAAGTCACTTTAAGTGAAATATTAAAGTTATTAATTATTTAAATGGCTTATTATAAAGTATTTTAATGACTTTATAATAAAAGAGGCGAAATGATTATTTAATGAGTATTTATTACTCAATAAAGGGGGACGCCATTTATTGATTAATGAGCCTAAGTATTGAAAAGGGCAAATTTAATATTATTAAATGCATTTTAAGTTGCTTTTTGGGGGTCGAGCCTCTTGAGAGGCTTATTTAATATTTCAAAGACAAATGAAACTCATTATGATTGATTATTTTAATTTGTCTTCATCTCTCTGAGAAAATTGGAGTTTGAGAAACAAGGGTTTCTGCAAATTGGATTTTGGAGAACGTTCCCTCTTCAGAATCAGGCATACTAAGGCTGTGAAAGATCAGCTGAAGCTTGTCAACAGAGTGGCTTCATCCTGAAGTCATATTCATGCTTACAGAGAAAGATTCAGTAAGGGTTTGAAGGAAAAAGTAAGGGAGTTCGATTTTTAGCTTCATTCATCAAATCACAGGCATCTTCCTTTTAGCCGTACGACTTCATTTGTTTCAACTCAGGCCGTACACTTCATCATTTAGACGTGTGAACTTGGAAGCTCAGTTGCCTTGCTTTTTTGGACATCCTTGTTTCCATTGGGGCGCATATCAGTCTGGAGGCATTTGGCGTCCATACTTGGCTGGAGATCATTGTTTCATAGGCAGTGAGAGCTTTTCATGAATTTATTTCATGGCTGCGAATAAACCAGGTTTTTGAATTAGTTAGTGTTGCCTTTTGATTGCATGTAATCATTCCAGTGTTGTAAACATTCAGAAAGCCAATAAAAATCATTGCAATCAGTTTAGAAGTCGATTTTCTCAAGTATTTGTATTCTTTATTATTCTATGCATTTTAAAATCTTTTTATGCAAAATCGCATCATTTCAACATATTGCAAAAATCACAAGAAAAATTCAAAACCCTTCAAAACCAAGCAAACACAAAGGAAATTATTTTTTTCAAAACATTAGTCGGGGTTGAGAGACACCTGGTCTCTTACACGTTAGCATACCTTATTAGTTATAGCTTGGTGAAGATCTTGTCCTTGTATTGCTTGATAACTTGCACAATAAAGAGTGATATAGGTTATGATTTGTTCATCCTAGCATAGATTATGTGGTTGACTAGGAATTGGGGAGATTGGTCAAAGAAATATGGAGAGATGTAAGAGTAGTGGCTTCTTTGGGTGCAAAAAGGATTTTCTAACAAAAAGGGATTAGGACCTTGTGAGTATAGTAAAAAATGTTTATGCTTCAAAAGATGGGACCATAAAGAGAGAAAGGAGAAGTGTAGAGTAAAGCAGAGCAAGATATGTGAGATTAGTATGTGAAATTTCTTGGTTTGGAATGGTTAATTGGTTTCCCACTTTTACCATTCCTCATTCAAATGCAAACAAAGTTGGTCAATTTTGAACATATTGGACTTAAGTAGGGGTAGGTGGAAAGGTAACTGTAGAATGTTAGGAGGTATCAAGTGGCATGTGTGAAGGGAAAGGCTTGTGTAGGTGACCTAAATAGGACTTAAGGGATCGTGGGGCCTAATCACCACCAGCCTCTTTCCAACATTGTCACACTAAGTTATGCAACATAAGAAACTACATGCCAAGGGAAAGAGGTTACTATGTGTTCTCATATAGTGGCATATATATGATAACTTCCCAAAATCTCATGGTTGTGATATATGAAAGTAATGTGCTACTCATTGTACTCTTTTTGGAGAGAACAAAGATGGCATATTCCATCACCATGAGGAATATGGTGGTTTGGCTCAACTCATACTTGGTTGTAATAAATCCTTAGTTGGAAAAGACAAATTTTTAGGTTATGCAATCACTGTTATTGGAGACAGTTAGTATGGGCAATGGTGATATCAGTTATTTATGTAAGATAATTCATTCTAGGAAGAGTTTCAAATCATGTTATCTCCTTTTAGAAGACCTATAAAGGTGGTTATGGTTGTGGTTAAAATGTTCGAGATTACTTTCTTACTTGTATGTTGGGTAATATTAAGTTTGTGTATTGACACTAGTGTAAATTCCATTGGATCATGGTTGCATGATGTAGGGTTTTAATTCATGTCATCAAAGATAGAAATGCGAGACATAAGTATGCTTGATAGAATGAGTAAGAGTTGAGCATGATGCAACTGGATGAGGTATTGAACTTCAGAAATTGTAGATTTATAGAATGTTGTAGCACTAATGCACATATGGACTCATGCCAAAATATGCTTCAAGTTATATTGAAAATGAGAAGCATGTTTGTTGATCCATAGTCTTCTTGTTATATGGTTTATCAATTAAATTTGCATTGGAATTTTTTATGGTTTCATTGTTTGTCTTTGATGACATGTTTATGACTTGCATTCTATTTATGGCTAATGGATGTCTTGAAAATATATTTGGAATGTGAATTTGTGTGTGTTCATGTTTCATTTATGAGTATTGGAGCATGAATCTCTGACTTGAAGCAATGCATCAAAATTTATCCTAAACCCCACTTGGCTAAAGATTATTGTAAAGTTGACATTGTTGATGAGAACATGCAGCGTCTGAAGGAATCTTCCAGCGATCTTATTGATAATAAATTAAATGATAGCCCCATGCTATTTAATTTATGAAGTCTCAAGAGGCGCGATTTTTTATAGAGACACTTCTATTTGTTAAGAAAATAATTATTAATGAAGAGGCACGTATTTCCTAACAAGGCCGACCTTGTTAGAAGAGGCGTGATTTTCTATAAGTCGTCTTCTTGATGGTGGCCGACTTGGTACTTGGCAACAGATGCATCCTCTCCTCCTTGTATTTATAATCGATGTCATTCTCATTGTAAATCATCAAGTTGAAGAGTCAGTTCAATATTAGTCTTTGAAGTAGAAGTGCGAATTGTCTAGAAGAGCAAATTCTGTAGGAGAGCATATTGTTGGAGGCTGAGTTCTATCAGCATTATAGTTCTGTGTTGCATCACTCTTTGGTGCATATTGTTGGGCTTGCATATCAGCCTCTTGTAAGAAGATCATTTTGTGACAATTCAATATATAAGTGATATATTGTTGTTGGGTTTTTCTCCATCAAGAGGAGGGTTTTCCCAGGGTATCTGCTGTGTCTTTGCATCTGATTTAAATTAATTTTCTGTGCATTTATCTGATCATTAAAATTTACATGGTATCAAAGCGGGTTTGAGAGGATCGTGATCAGATTTATTCCTAATCAGCGATACCCTATTCTCTCCTTCATACTTCTTTGTTCATTTTCTACATAAGTCAAGATGGTGAACGGGTTGAAGATTGAGGATAGACTCGAGGGAGCATCCAACTTCACATCATGGAGATTTAGGATCATGCTTACCTTGCGTGAAAATGACTTGGGTGAGTTTGTGGAGTCTAGCGTTCCTAAACCTGAGGAGGAAGAAGAGAAGTTGCAGTGGGTAAAGAAAGATATTAAAGCAATGAAGATATTGGTTAATTCCATCAAGGATCGCATTGTTCCTATCATCTCTAAGTTGAAGACAGCAAGAGATATGTTCAAAACATTGGAAGAGATGTACAAAATCAACAATACCAGCCGAGCACTTACACTGAAGCAACAACTACATCATGTGAAGATGGTGAAAGGTGAATCAATGATTGCATACTTTATGAGGATTTCAGATTTGAGAGATCAACTCTCGACAATAGGGCATATGGTTGATGACAAAGACTTGACTATGCTCGCTCTCAATGGTCTACCTTTGTCTTGGGAATCTTACATTCAAGGAATCGGTGCAAGATCAAAATTGCCTAAGTTTGATCGCCTAAGATCAGATTGCATTCAAGAGGAATCAAGGTTGTTAGCAAGAGGTGTTGGTCAAAGTTCAAAGAATGAAGACATTCATGTTCTCGCCTCCCATGCTTGAAAGAAGAAAGGAAAAGATGGAAGGAAAGGATTCTTCAAGAGGAATTGAGACAAGGGAAATGATGATGCACCTCCTTTCAAGAAGAAGAGAGACATGTCCAAGATTCAATGCTTTAGGTGTGATAAGTTTGGGCACTTCGCTAACCATTGTCCAACTAGACCTAAGCAACAAGTCACCGTTGCGGATGTTGATGATGCTTCTCCGCAAAAGGATTCAAGTGAATATTTGTTCTACTCGGCATTGTCAAGCAGTGTACCTACCGACACCAACACTTGGCTGATCGACAGTGGTGCTTCATGACACATCATTGGTTTTAAGGAGCACTTATCAAGTTTAGTGGAGTCGTCTTCCGAGCAAGTCATCATTGGAGATGATGCTAGCTACTCCGTGAAAGGAATTGGGACCTCTACACTTCATTTGGATTCCGGCATCACACTTCAATTGAGTAATGTTCTTTATGTTCCTGGAATCAAGCGCAATCTTATTTCTATTTCAGCCTTGGAAGATAAAGGATATCAAGTTGCCTTCTCCAAAGGCAAAGTTCTAGTGTGGATGGAGAACTCTAGCTTCAAGGATGCTCAAGTAATTGGAGTTAGACATGAAAGCCTTTACAAGGTCTGCAAACGTCCTCTACAAGATTTGGTTCATGATTCTTCAAGTCTATGTGATCTTTGGCATCGGAGATTGGCTCATCTACACTTCCGAGCCTTACCTATCATGGAGAAGATGGTGTCGGGCCTTCCTAAGTTCATCTAGGAGCACGAAGGTACTTGCAAGGGTTGCGCTTTGGGTAAGAATATAAAAGCCCCTTTTCATAGTAGAGAAAATAGATCTAAGTGTATTTTAGACATTATTCATTCTGATTTATGTGGTCCTATGTTTGTTTCGTCTTTGAGTGGATTCTTGTATTATGTTCTTTTTATTGATGACCACTCTAGGAAGACTTGGATTTATTTTTTGAAAACTAAAAAGTCTGAGGAAGTGTTAGATAGGTTTAAGGAATTTAAAGCCTTGGTAGAAAATCTTTCTGGTAAAAGAATTAAGGTCCTCAGATCTGATAATGGTGGAGAATACACCTCTGGCAGTTTTTAGAATTTTTGTATTGATGCAGGGATTAAGAGGGAGTTCTGTGTCCCCTATAATCCTCAACAGAATGGTGTTGCGGAAAGAAAGAACAAAACGATGATGGAAGCAGCAAAGGCCATGATCCATGATCAAGATTTGCAAACCTTCTTATGGGCAGAAGCTTCCAGGACGGCTGTATATGTATAGAACAAAAGTCCCCATAAGGTCTTGGAGAATATGACTCTGGAAGAAGCCTTTACAGGGAAGAAGCCTGAAGTCATTTATTTGAGGATCTTTGGATGTCCTGTCTATGTTCATGTTCCAAAGGAAAAGAGAACTAAATTGGAGCCCTCTGGCAAGAAGGGAATATTTGTGGGCTACTGTGAGACATCAAAAGCCTACAGAATATACATTCCAGGACAGAAGTTGATCGAGATCAGTAGGGATGTCACATTCGAGGAAGATGTTGCATTTAGGAGATCCAGGGGCATTCATATGGAGATCGATAATGAAGTCTCTTCAGGATATGGAAGTTGACTATACTCCTGAGATTCAGAGGGAGACTTTAGAACCAAAAGAAGATATTGATACTGTTGAACCCTTGGAACCTACTGATGGGCCTACTGGCATTGTTATTGGGAGAAAGAGACCTCTATGGGCCAGGCGTATTATGCAAGAGGCTGAAAGTTTTGCAGGTCCTAGAGGCACATTCAGAGAAAGTAAAAGGCCACATAAGTTCTTTAGTTATGTTGCCTTAATGAGTCAGATTATAGAATCCGAGCCTACCTGTGTTGAGGAAGCATCTAGTCATCAGGTTTGGAGAGATGCTATGACAGAGGAGTATCAGTCAATTCTTAAGAATGATGTTTGGGACATTGTTCCTAGACCTGAGGGCAAGTCTGTGGTATCTTCTAAATGGCTCTTCAAGATCAAACATTCTGCAGATGGGAGCATTGAAAAGTACAAAGCAAGATTTGTGGCTCGTGGGTTTTCTCAGAAAGAGGGAGTTGATTATGAAGAAACATTTGCTCCTGTTACTCGCTATACTTCTGTAAGAACCATCATTGCTATTGCTGCATCTAGAGGATGGAAGATTCACCAGATGGACGTGAAGACAACTTTTCTCAATGGAGTAATTGAGGAAGAAGTTTATATAGAGCAACCTGATGGATTTGAGGTTCATGGGAAGGAGTCACATGTTTGCAAGCTGAAGAAGGCCTTGTGTGGTCTTAAGCAGGCTCCTCGTACATGGTACGAAAGGATTGATCGGTACCTGTCAAGTTTGGGCTTCTTGAAAAATGATGCTGACTCAAATCTCTATTTCAAGGTAATCAATGGTGAAGCATTAATTTTGGTTTTATATGTTGATGATTTGATTCTTACTGGAGAAGATCACCTGATTCTTGAGTGTAAGAAGGAGTTGACTCTTGAATTTGAGATGAAGGACCTTGGGCTCATACATTACTTCCTTGGCTTAGAAATTTGGCAAAAACCAGATGAGATGATTCTAAGTCAAGGGAAGTACACCATTGATTTACTTAAGAGATTTGGTATGATGGATTGCAAATCCATGTCTACACCCATGGAGACTAACCTACATAAATTGAAGGAGGCTGCAACTAGTTCAGACTTAGTGGATCCTACATTGTACATACAACTGATTGGATCCTTGATGTATCTAGTTAACACTAGACCTGATATTTGTTATGCAATGAGTGCACTTAGCCAGTTCATGTGTGAGCCGAGACAGATACATCTTGTTGCAGCTAAACATATCCTGAGATACTTGCATGGCATAGTTGGATATGGGTTGAGGTATTCTTCAAATGTAGACTTGGAGTTACATGGTTATACTGATTCTGATTGGGCAGGGTGTGTCACAGATCGAAAGAGCACCTCTGGTTGTTGCTTCAGTTTGGGTTCGGCTATGATATCCTGGTGAAGCAGGAAGCAGTCATTTGTAGCATTGAGTGCAACAGAGGCAAAGTATATTGCAGCTTGTATGGCAGCTCGAGAAGCGGTGTGGCTTCGTAAGCTCCTTGCAGGATTGTTTGGACAATCAATGGAGCCTACTATCATTCATTGTGATAATCAGAGTTGCGTGAAGCTTTTTGTCAATCCAGTGTTCCATGACAAAACCAAGCATGTTGAGATCAAGTACCACTATATTAGAGATATGATACTGCGCAAGGCTATACAGTTGAGGTATATCAGCACTGATGAGTAGACGACAGACATTCTCACCAAGCCTCTCTCCAGAAAGTTTGTGTACTTTTGAGATAAGCTTGGTATGGTGGAGAATCCAGCCTTGATTGAGAAAGAGTCTCAGTATCAGTAAGCCTTGTTTAATGAGTTCTTCTCTGTGAGAGAAGTTCTTGGTGAAATTCCTTGTTAATGCATTTTCCTTTAGATGGAGGAATTTGAGGTGCAAGCCCTTGTTAATGCATTTCTCTTTGAGATTTGAGGTGAAAGCCCTTGTTTCCACCCTCTGAGCTGAGTCATGGTGGATGTCATGTGTGTGACTCCATGACATATTTTGTACTTGTTTTCACTCTCTCGGAGAGCCATGGTGAAAGTCATGTTGAGGTGACAACATCACGCAAGTGATGAACACTTGTACACACTATAGTATGGTTGTAGCCATTATGGTTGATATCGTGTTGAGGCGATATCTAATATCACGATGAGGTGATATTCTTTTATGGTTGTAGCCATAGTGTTAGACATCACGATGAGGTGATATGTCCTGTGCAGCTGGAAGTATACTCCCTAGCTGAGAGGGAGTGTTGATGATGACATGCAGCGTTTGAAGTAATCTTCCAGTGATCTTCTTATTGATAATAAATTAAATGATAGCCTCATGCTATTTAATTTATGAAGTCTCAAGAGGCACGATTTTTTATAGACACTTGTATTTGTTAAGAAAATAATTATTAATGAAGAGGCACGTATTTCCTAACAAGGCCGACCTTGTTAGAAGAGGCGTGATTTTCTATAAGTCGTCTTCTTGATGGTGGCCGACTTGGTACTTGGCAAAAGACGCATCCTCTCCTCCTTGTATTTATAATCGATGTCATTCTCATTGTAAATCATCAAGTTGAAGAGTCAGTTCAATATTAGTCTTTGAAGTAGAAGTGCGAATTGTCTAGAAGAGCAAATTCTGTAGGAGAGCATATTGTTGGAGGCTGAGTTCTATCAGCATTATAGTTCTGTGTTGCATCACTCTTTGGTGCATATTGTTGGGCCTGCATATTGGCCTCTTGTAAGGAGATCATTTTGTGACAATTCAATGTATAAGTGATATATTGTTGCTGGGTTTTTCTCCCTTAAGAGGAGGGTTTTCCCAGGGTATCTGCTGTGTCTTTGCATCTGATTTAAATTAATTTTCTGTGCATTTATCTGATCATTAAAATTTACAGATATGAGAACATTTGAAACAAAAATAGTGAGAATACATGAGATTACAGCAACTGCACACATTATAGAATCATTTGTATTATGTATTTATGGCTACGTTCCCAAGGGATGTGTCCTTGGCATTTATTGACATGTCCTTATACCGGGGATGCCTTAGAAATGTCGCCCCAGTGTCCTTGATCAATTTTTTTTGGTCCTCATGTCTTGGAAATGTGGGGACTTCATGGGGACGGTTGGTCGTTGTCCCCTTGCAGCTACACTCAATTTTGAAAACTAAGAAGAGGCCCAAAATGAATTTAAAAATATTTTATTGTTCTTTTGTGGGTCCCCACATCAATCTCAGCCCAAAATGAGAAATTTTGGTTTACAAAACAACATATTTCCAAGCTCCTTTATGGTGTAAGACAATCACATGTTGATTGGGTTGGGTTTGCAAGATTAGAAAGTAGTTTTCAGTCATTTCAGTTGGAAAAATAGCAGAGTTTTCAAGATAAAATCAAACAAAACAATACTATAATAACCCCCTTTGGTCTGGGGTTTTTACCACGAAATACCGAGAATCTGGATACTTGCAAAATAAACCAATTCCAAATAGTTGCATGAAATTGCAACTAATAACTCAGATTTGGATTATGGCTTAAGACATTGCATTAGAATCATACCCGGATTACATAATATGCAATAATGCAGATTTGAAAGTGTTTGATCAGCAACTAAGAACATCAGCTATCTCCAAAACCCTGTATAATTCCACCTTGACTATCTGATTTAAGTCAACCTTCTGAATTTAATGTAGCTCAATAATAACCTCTGAATGAGATTATCTCCTTGAATGCCCTTGGGTGATCTTTTACAGCTGTAGACATTGTTCTCTCTGAGGTTTTTTGTCCTCAAAAAACTTGAATCTTCAAAACCAACAAACCCTTGCTCAGTTTTTCCAATTTGCACAAGTTTCAGGAAAATAACAATGATAATGAAAAAGCAAATGCTTTTTGGCTTTTATACTCCAAATCCCCACTTAGATAAATAATTAAATAAAATAATATTTGCTTTTGATGCATTTGATTTTTAAAATAATAAATTAATAAAGCATTATTAAATATAACACTTTATTAATTTCCATTTAACCCCTTATATCACCTTTTAATAACTCATCATTAAATATTAATATTATTTAAGTCAAATAACTTTAATAATATAAATAAATCATTAATCCTCAATAATTACGCATCACCAGCTCAAAAGGTGATCCAATCATATTTCTCGGATGTAGGCATGATGATGACTGATCCGGATATAACTTACTATAAATAGTAAGTATAGGCGATATGACCAAGTGACTTACTATAAATAGTAAGTGTGGGATAAATCGACCAGAACAACCTCTAGAAGGTCCACCACCAAAACACTGAGTCATTGAGTAGGAGAAAACTGAGATAAACATCAGAAAGCCAGTTGAGGAACCACTGAACACCCTCAAAAGGGTTTTTTACACATACAATTAGCCTACGGGGACTAGATAGTAGTCTAATCCATAGTTGAAACACTCTCCGAGTAATTGGTGAGTTTTAAAAAACTCCCAGGTGTTTTTTTGACAGCGAGTTTTTTTCCGTCATTTAGTCTCCGAAATTGCTCGCCGAATAAAGGAAAAAAACTCACCGAGTTTTTGGTGAGCTTTCACCAAAAACTTGATGAGTCCGCAAAAAAAACTAGCCCGTCCAAAAAAAAGGTCTCCCGCGGCTGCTAAAAGGGCATTTTCATTTCATTTGATTTTCTAGGTACTCTCCAAGTCCAAGTTTCCAAGTTTGCCTACAACTCTTCATCTATAATATCGTCTAGTTCTTGTTAGGAATATTGCATTATTAAGTTTTTAGGTTTGTTAATTAGAATAGTTTAATGATAAAATAAAAGTGAGTTATAATAAAAACTCATGTAGCTATTCTAGGTTTGAAAGTCATTAGTTGGGATTTTATTATGAGTTGTTTCAAGTTGTTAAAACAAATCATATATTTAGAGATTTGTTTCCTACAAAATAGGATATGAGAATCCTATATATATGTAATATGTATTGAATGAAAAACATGAAGCACGAGTTATATTGTGTTTATTTTTTTTGCAGTTTCCTTTGTCTATGCTCAAAATTATTTACAGTTCTACCTCCCCCTAGTTTTCACTAGACATTGGAAGACGAAGATGTAAATTTGTAAAATATATTAATGTAGTGTTTACTTTCAGTTTTACAAAAACAATTTGCCATTTTCATTTTGTTTCAGACTATTAGTATCAGCACATTCCACATGAGGATGCCATTTTGTACCCAATTTTCTTTCAAATCAATCAAATACAACTAGATTCAACTTGTTTCTTTTATGTACTCATTTATTGACTCATTGGATGCATCTTATCATTGAATTTTGCAAAAAAAAAGCGTTTTTAATGAAATTTAAGCAATTTTTTAAGTTGCCGAGTTTTTGTCAAGCGTTTGTCGAGTTGTGTTTTTTGGGCTTGGCAAGTTTTTCAACTATGGGCTAACCATTGCAAAGATACAGATCTCAGAAAAAAGGGGACATTACAAATACCTAGGATATCAAGCTCCATTTGAACCTCTCAAGGTGGTGTTTTAGTCCCAAGATGGCAGTTTTCTATCACTGAAAACAACAGGTTTTAGTTGCTTTTGCAGTCACAAAATTGTAGGTTGGCAACATATGATGGCAGAGATTTCAAACTTATTTAGGCAGCCTTTTTTCTGATCTCAATACAAAGTTAGGAACTTCTTGTCACTTGTGTCAACCACTAGAATCCCGAGACAAGGAAGATAGGCTTATTGATTGCACAAGTTCTTTGCAAGCTTAGGTGTAGAAGAATATTTATATGTTTTTGTCATTTTATAGTTGGAGCTTGCAGCCTTTGGGCAATTTTTGTTATAAATGTTTTTGTAATTTGTAACTTCTGGATTTTGATCGTGTTAGAATTTTTTCATCAATGTTTTGGATCACACTCTGTGATGCATCATCAGGATAATAGAGAGCATAAGGAGATGAATAATAGTTAGATGCAGACCCAGATTGCTTAAAAAGAAGAGAGGTGAGAAATGGAGGGGGTTGGACACAAAAACCAAGGAGAGAGAGAGAGAGAGAAGCAATAGAAAAGTTAATTGAAAACATAAAGAGAGAAAGAGAAAAGGGAGATAAGAGATAATTTTTAAATTCAAATTGAAAGAGAAGTAAAGAAATAAAAGCTGAAATCTAAAGATAGAGAAGAACACCAACATAAAGAAAAATCAATTTGAGAAATAAGAAAGGAAAATTTAAAGAGCAAAGGGTTAAAATAACCAAAAAATTGGCTAAATTTGAAAGAAAGCTATGAAATGTATATAACAGAAAATGATATATAAATGATTAATCCAAAATATTAAAATGATAATCATGCATTAGTAGAATACCACATATCTAAAGACAAACTCTATAAAGGAAAATTGGCTAAATTTGAAAGAAAGCTATGAAATGTATATAACAGAAAATGATATATAAATGATTAATCCAAAATATTAAAATGATAATCATACATTAATAGAATACCACATATCTAAAGACAAACTATTTGTCTTTAGATATGTGGTATTCTATTAATGTATGATTATCATTTTAATATTTTGGATTAATCATTTATATATCATTTTCTGTTATATACATTTCATAGCTTTCTTTCAAATTTAGCCAATTTTTTGGTTATTTTAACCCTTTGCTCTTTAAATTTTCCTTTCTTATTTCTCAAATTGATTTTTCTTTATGTTGGTTTTCTTCTCTATCTTTAGATTTCAGCTTTTATTTCTTTACTTCTCTTTCAATTTGAATTTAAAAATTATCTCGTCTCCCTTTTCTCTTTCTCTCTTTATGTTTTCAATTAACTTGTCTATCACTTATCTCTCTCTTTCTCTCCCCTTGGTTTTTGTGTCCAACCCTCCCTCCACTTCTCACCTCTCTTCTTTTTAAGCAATCTGGGTCTGCATCTAACTATTATTCATCTCCTTATGCTCTCTATTATCTTGATGATGGATCACAGAGTGTGATCCGAAACGTCGATGAAAAAATTCTAACACAAACAAAATCTAGAATTTACACATTACAAGCATTATGGATTGTGGAAATCTCATAGCATTAATAAATGTTTTTATTAAAGATCTATAATATATATGATGAATGCCTTGTCAATGTTATTGATGAGCACACACTTATATTGAGAGGTGGGGGCTGGGGGGTGAATCACTATAAGGTAATCTTTTACTTTTTTCAAATTAATAATCACAATAATATCAATCACAGTACATCAACAATTAAGAACACAAGAAAAACACAAGATTTATGTGGAAACCCTTTCAAGAGAAAACCACGAAGAATAGGACTGCTTGGATCTACTGCCCAAATCCAGTCACCAAAATAAAATACTTCTTAGAAAATATTCGTAGGCACCAACTCACTGGAGACTTCAATCCCCACCACTGAACACCAACTCAACAAGAGACACCAATCTCTTTAATATGAGTGTAATGTCCCCAATTTAGCCCTACGCTCTTCTTTCGGATTTAGCCTATTCCCAGAAACTCGTAGGCTAAGCAGAGGCTGAAATTAGGGTTTCCCATCTTCTAGGAGGTTGTTTCTGCACATTTCAGTGTTTGCACTTGGAATTGTGGATTTTGGTTTGCGGATTCTTTCTGGGTTTTCAGAGAGCTTCGCAATGGTGTCGCATGCATTCCGATCCGAACAACTTTCTGAATTTACTATTTTTAGTAAATTCTATTTTTGGCAGCAGTCCAGTTGGCATCAGTTCAACAGGCTTTCCTCTTCAGGCAATTCAGTTGGTATTATTGATTTCTGGCCTTTGGATGCATTTTTTGGAGAGATAAGTTATTTTAATTAAAATAATGTTATATTTTAATATTAACCCCTTGGCCTAGCTGCATAACTTAATGTTGTTCTGAAAAGGGGGACTCAAGGGTGGACGCCTCATCAAGAGGTTATTTTAATATTTTCTAAAGGCCAAAATTATAGTGGAGGAAATGGACGCCAACTTTAAGAAAGATTATTTTATTAAAAAGGTCAAATTTTGCCTTGAGAAGTGGGACGCCTTTCTTTGGAGGGAAATAAAGTAAATTCAATTTGAATTTTGGGCGCCCTTTCTAGAAGCTTCTGGAATTGCTTTTGCTGAGTATATAAAAGGAGGCTTCTATTCTTCATTTGACATCTTATTTTCTAGCATACTGTTATGTTGCTGAAATACTTTCAGAGTTACTTCGAGGGATGCATACCTCCTAGTCATTTCTCTTGGTTTCGTGCTTGAAAGATAGCACCTAGCTAAGGCTTTGGAGACTGCTTCTCATCCAGACAAGCAGACAAAGCATCAAGGTTGAAGATTTCAAAGATTTTGTCAGTTTTGCATTTGCTGGTTAGGGTTTGGCTGAAGTAGAAATCTGCTCATAAGTCTTTGCATGAATTTTTGTTGGTTCTGGGTACTTTACATATGGCTTCCTCATCCTAGGGCGCCCCTCTTTGGTGAGTTCCAGATTTTATTATTGAGAGTATGATTTTATCTTCTCAAAATCGCCCTTCTCCTTGGTCGTACCATTCTGGGCTGTCTTGGGAAGTGTGCCAAAAAATAATATCACAGTTTGTCAGTAGTTTCTCAATCTTGATTTCATTGTCAGCATCCTATCTCTCATTTGCATCAGGTTTCAAGTGATTTGGTTGGGTTTTGAGTGAGTTATGAGCTTTTTAGTGGGTTACTGTGTTGCTGGTTGGTGTTTCCAGAATTGCTGATTTTATATCAGACTTCCAGAAGTTCAATTCAAGCATTGTTTTATCAATATTGTGAAGTCAAATAAGTCGGAACAACATTCTATCAGTTGTTGCTTGGTTTAACAGTTTGTAACACTTTGTAATCTACAGATTGTGCATTGTAAGGCTGTTAATAGTAGTACTATTTCAGTCATTTTTATATTCTGCAATTACTTAGTTTTATAGCAGCAAACCTAATAATCTTTGGACAGTTTACTGCCAGAGATGGGTGAATGAACTACACACTTAAAGTTCTTGGATGGTATTCCGCCAAGAAGGGAATTAAAGCTTTGCACTTCTTACATTGTATTCGCTCCCGCTGAATAAGTGGTAGAGCTTTCTTTCAGCATTGTACGTACTTTTGTTACTCCGCCAGATGGTCACTACTTGCCCTAGTTGGGTCTGAAAGCACATCCGTGGTGTTGAGTCTTTCAGCATTGTATTTACTTTCTGTTACTCCGTCATATGGTAGCTACTTACCCTACTTGGGTCGGAAAGCACATTCTTGGCGTTGAGTCTTTCTTTAATTTCTGGTTATGATTTGAGCTGACCTTTAACGGGTACTTGGTGCTTTGTGTTCTTCAAAGTTTGAAAAAAAAATTGGGTCAGAATTGGTTCGGTTCTTTACAATGAGGCACCAACCTCTCCAAAATGAGGCATCGATCTCTTCAATATGAGGGACCAACCTCCAAAATATTTCCTCTTTTGAAATTGCTCCTTCAACAAATGATATTCACATAAATTCTCGACAAAACCTCCCTTGAATGATTTTCTATGATATTCTTTTCTTCAAATCTGCATGTGTTTGTAAGATATATCTTCTTATATTCCACACACTTCTTTCCACACATTTCTTACTGCCTTTTATATCTTCTTGCCTCTATAAAGAAAGGGATCTCTTTGGATAGAGATAACCCTTTGAAAAGACATGACTTATTGTTACCACTCCCTAATGCCAATCGCTGCCTTTAAACACTTCTATTTATTGCTGCCTTTTATTGAAACATGATCGCTGCTTTTTATCTTTTCATATAAACTCAATCGCTGCCCCCTTTGTGAACTGCTGTTATTTTGTATTGAATCACTGCTCGTTGTTAATGCATCACTTCCTTCATAATCATTAATTGCTACTTTCATAATAATTAGTTAGATCTGTTCTTGGGTGATTTCATATATATATATATATATATATATATATGCCTTGACTTGGGCAGTAAAGGTGGTTGGCCATGAATAAGATATTAATTTAAATTTATTTTCCAAATGACTTAGGTAGGAAGGGTAAAGGGAGTCGGCCAGCATAAATGGAAATTTGTCTTGCAAATATGTCAATATGAAGGAGCGGTCTGCCTGAGTTACTTTGGATGGTGATTACCGGCCTTTGGCCTTCATACTATTTTGTCCATATGCCTTTGACATCAATGAGAATAATCCAACAGTTATCATATGAAAATTTGAAATTTCCTTATTAATAACCATCCCTTGCTGTCCCCTAAATTGGCCTTAGAAAAATCCATCTACAAAATGCGCCCTCTGACCCTTGCTGTCCCCATCCCGGAAACTTGGTTGAACAAAGATTTATATTATATACAAAGAAAAGGATGTACAAGGAAACTATTAAAAGTATAAATAGAAGCTTTTTGAAGAAAAAAGAGACGTAGGCTTCTAGAGTAGTTACATAAAGAAAAAAAAAGAACCACCATACATTAATTATATTATTTACCAGCCAATAAGGCTGTCTCATCATTTCCTCTCTTATTAGAGAAAACTGTCCCAACTTGTAGCTTTAGATGTGAGAAATGCTTGTGAAGAGGAGGATTGGGACATCCACTTCGTTTTATTCAGCAATGAGTGGTTCCGACCAACCAAGTAGTAGTTTATTTATACCCAGCAGTGCATTTGTGGACATCAAGAAGAGTATCTTCACTGGCATCCAAAGGAGGCTGAAGATTTAGGCTCCTAGGGACAAGAATTGTCAACCTCTTCAAAAAATTTGGTTCCTCATAGAGTTTAAGCTTATTCACATTCACTCTATGCCAAGTTAAGATAGAAGATCTTGTCGAAAACCATTTTCCTCAATTTGCTGCAAAATGGTGTAAGGCACATGCCATATTGGTTTGAGGCTTGAGCTTCTGATAGTGCTGAGATTTTAATCTTTGTTTGGTCAGATAGAGCCAAACTTTGTCACCAACCTGAAAATGTGGAGAAAACTTTTAGCAATTACTAAACTCTTGGTATTTGCATTGACTTCCAAAGTCACGATTATCTTTGTTGTGCAATCTCAATCCTATTCTGTTGAGTCTTTTGATGACAGAAGAAAATCATCTGATTTCTTGAACAAAACATTCAACCGAATATTCAGAAAAGGAATATTCTGTGGATTCTTTTGGCTAGAAGAGAAAATCAACTAGTTTCTTGAACCAATGAGTCAATGGAATATCAAAGGAAAAGATCTCAACAGCATTACAAAATGAATATTCTTTTGAATTTGTTGGGTATTGCTACAATGATCCTGGGTGACTTTTTATAAATTTGCAATTATTTATTTTCTCTCTTTTATTTTTCCTGGTTAGAAATGGAGAAATATCCCCAAAATATCCACCCTTACCCATTCCAATTCCTGTCTTACCTTGAGTGAGTGAAAATATTAACATTCTATTATATGATATTATGAGGGATCCGCCAGTGTTGTTTGTGGCTTTTATCATCCTCAATTAGGCATATGTTCAGTTTTCCTTGAATATTTAAAGATGACAAATTCCAGGCTAACATATATCATTTAAGCTCTGGAAAAACAAAAAAAAATTCTAGCCTTCAGAATTGATGCCCACTATATAATGCAACTCCTCTTATGATTACCTCATTATTTTGAACTTTGCACTGGCTTCCAGCTCAATGTCAAAATGGAAAGATATTGGATTGCATAAATGTATTTATTTCTTTGAAGATGTTAAATGCTTAGCGAGCATGTAAGCTTTGAATATATGAAATGATGGTTGAATGTAACTCTTAAGAGAATTGATAACACTCGAGTTTTTCTTGTCCTTAATGCAAGCAATTGGATGATGAACTTATAATGATGGCAGGTTGTCCGATGCAATTATTCTTATGAAGAGAGAAGGGCAATGGTTGAGCTTACTAGCTATATAAAAGGAATTGGTGCAATGATGCAGAAATCTGACACAGTGATTGCAGATGCTTTGTGGGAAGCAATTCATGCTGAGGTTCAAGATTTTGTGCAAAATAAGCTGGCAACTATGCTGAGAACAACATTTAAAAAGAAGAAGGATCTTTCACGGTAATTATAATGTCCTATACAATGATTTTTAGAAATCTTGCTTTATTAAATGCTGCTGCTTGTCCTTTCTGTCATTTCATTTCTATATCAAACTTTTAAATTGAATAAAAGAACAATTTAGGCTCCCAATGCTGGTGAATATAGATATAGAAGGTGGGTTGGAATGCCTTGTTAGATCTTATTGGTGTGTTTCAGATTTGTTTCTGTTAAGATTTATCTATCATAAATGTCCAGGATTTTAGCAGACATGAGGACAATCACAGCGGATTGGATGGCAAACACAATCAGGCCTGAGACTCACCAAAATGCTTCAAGACGAGGAGGTGATGACAATAATGGGATATCTTTCCAGCCAAGGCCTGTGGCACCAACAGCTGCTCAGGTGCACTTCTGACATTGGAACTGAATATTATTTTATGATGTGAATCTGTATCCATGATAGATACTCTAAAATAAAGCTATGGAGCTCATGAAATGAATTTCTTGTTCCTATCTTTGGTGCTGGTTTAACACTTATTTTACCACATATAGAGAATAATGAACAGTACAAACTTCTTTCAAGCAGAGTTAATGTTGAACCAGGAAGAATGATTATAATAATATTTAACATTATATTTGTTATAGACCTGGGTTTTGGTATAACATTGATCAGCACAACTCCTTATGACTCTTGTTTGATATGTTTTATGTTTGAGCTTACGAAGGTTGATATTATGCTAGGGATAAAGTCCAAAAAGAGGCCTAAAAAGGAATAACAAAGACACAAGGAAAGACAAATAAAGAGGGTGGTCCAAAAATGAAAGATACAATGTGACGAAAGATAGGTGGCTACCTAGGGAAATTCTAGACAGCTAAATGGAGACCAAAAACATGGAGAATGAAGTGGTTCAAGTGACCCATTCAAATTCACTCATAAGGGTTGGAAAGCTTATTTGAGGGTTGAGAAGAATCCTTAAATAGTTCTTATGCATCATCAAGTATACATGTACTCTTTTAAGGGAAAAAACATTAATAATTACAACTTGATATGTGTTATATACTAAGTTGCCGGTTCTGGTACATGATTGGGTACGAGTATGCTGGTACGACAATTTTTTTCCCTTGGGTACGGTACATTTGGGTATGGCTGTATAATATATGCAAAAAAATTAAAAATATAGAGAATTGTAGATACATTTGATAGTATGATACAGTATACTTGAGTCTATTGCAAGTAGTGCCTTCTCCTCGTATGTACAGGCTTTCACTAAATTTTTTGCCCATATGAATTAAAAAGTGTAGTGACTTCCTGCAGGTCCTTTCTCTGTTGTTCTTGTCTTATGAGGGGAAACAGTGCCTTAGTCATTTGTAACTCCGTGACCAGGACATTCAAAACTCTGCCCTCTATTACTCTTTATAGATTTCATTTCGTTGCCTTCACTTTTGATATGTCCACAAGGACCTTCATCTTAGTCATAGGACTGAACAATTGTATCAATGGAGAGAGAAACAATATACAGATAAAGATGTATGATTCAGAAAGTGATACATGGACCCAATTGGAGATTAGTATACCCATATCGATTTGCCCCAAAGGAGAGGGAGTATATTCTAGAGGGAGGTTTTATTGGATCAATGCTAACCACTTGGCTCAGGGCAGGACTATGATGTTTAGGTTTGACATTGCATTCTTTGATGTAGCAGCGAAGCATTGGGATACTATTAGGCAACCACAGAGACATGATTGAAAGGATTTCAGAACCCACAGGGAACCTGGGGTTGCCTGGGCGCTCCTAGGCGCTCCCCAGGCTGCTCTAGGACCCAAACGCTCCAGGAGCAAGCACAGGGTTCTTTTTAGAAGAACCCAGTAACATAGGTTATTTAGATAAAATGTTCAAGTGGAACTAGTTTTATTTGTTTTAGATACAAGGAAAGACAAATACAGAGGGTGGTCCAAAAATGAAAGATACAATGTGACGAAAGATAGGTGGCTACCTAGGGAAATTCTAGACAGCTAAATGGAGACCAAAAACATGGAGAATGAAGTGGTTCAAGTGACCCATTCAAATTCACTCATAAGGGTTGGAAAGCTTATTTGAGGGTTGAGAAGAATCCTTAAATAGTTCTTATGCATCATCAAGTATACATGTACTCTTTTAAGGGAAAAAACATTAATAATTACAACTTGATATGTGTTATATACTAAGTTGCCGGTTCTGGTACATGATTGGGTACGAGTATGCTGGTACAACAATTTTTTTTCCTTGGGTACGGTACATTTGGGTATGGCTGTATAATATATGCAAAAAAATTAAAAATATAGAGAATTGTAGATACATTTGATAGTATGATACAGTATACTTGAGTCTATTGCAAGTAGTGCCTTCTCCTCGTATGTACAGGCTTTCACTAAATTTTTTGCCCATATGAATTAAAAAGTGTAGTGACTTCCTGCAGGTCCTTTCTCTGTTGTTCTTGTCTTATGAGGGGAAACAGTGCCTTAGTCATTTGTAACTCCGTGACCAGGACATTCAAAACTCTGCCCTCTATTACTCTTTATAGATTTCATTTCGTTGCCTTCACTTTTGATATGTCCACAAGGACCTTCATCTTAGTCATAGGACTGAACAATTGTATCAATGGAGAGAGAAACAATATACAGATAAAGATGTATGATTCAGAAAGTGATACATGGACCCAATTGGAGATTAGTATACCCATATCGATTTGCCCCAAAGGAGAGGGAGTATATTCTAGAGGGAGGTTTTATTGGATCAATGCTAACCACTTGGCTCAGGGCAGGACTATGATGTTTAGGTTTGACATTGCATTCTTTGATGTAGCAGCGAAGCATTGGGATACTATTAGGCAACCACAGAGACATGATTGAAAGGATTTCAGAACCCACAGGGAACCTGGGGTTGCCTGGGCGCTCCTAGGCGCTCCCCAGGCTGCTCTAGGACCCAAACGCTCCAGGAGCAAGCACAGGGTTCTTTTTAGAAGAACCCAGTAACATAGGTTATTTAGATAAAATGTTCAAGTGGAACTAGTTTTATTTGTTTTAGATACAAACATTCTACTCTATTATATAAAACTGTTGTAGTTAGCATAAAATAACTTTGTTATGTTTTATTAATTTGTTTGTTATTGGCTGTGTATTATTTAGTTGTTGGCTTGTGGCTAGTTATGAGGTGGCAGTTGTTAGTAGTTGTTGATAGTTATGTTCTGCTTGACAATTGTGAGGTTCTTTAAATTAGTTTCTCATAGTTAGGGATAGTAGTTTTATCCTTGTTTAGTCATCCCTAGTCTACTTTGGCGTAAGAAATTCACATGAACAAAGATATACTTTTGTTACTCTATTTGGTATGCATTGCTCTTTATAAGCTTTTATGCAAGTACTAGTTTTATTAGATATTAGAGTAAACATTGGTGCTATTATGTTAAAGATTGTCGGGTTTTTTGATGCATCAATCTAAAAACTGTATTGTTAGTCGTTCATATCTTAGTTCGGTTTGGTCTGAGTAACAAATTTTTGCAGGTTGATCATGATTCACATATTTCAACACTGGGATAAGCTAGTTTCAAACGATGGTGATTGGTATGTGGATGCTAAAGAAATAGAATAGTCAAAATTAGAAAAAAGGAGATTTAAAGAAAAAGAAGGAAGTTTAATGCCAGCAATAAGGAATTTGAACCAAGGAAAGTGGATGCCAAAAAAATAAACTGAAGAAGAGACAAAGCTAGCATCTAGTCAACAAGGAAACTTTTTGAGAAGAAATCAAACGCTGAGCAGCATATAACCAGAAGTTAGGAAAAGTAAGAGGAATTTGTCCTATATGAAGTTTGCTGTGATAGAATTATTGTCATTGATGTCAAAGGCATATGGGAGATTGATGGCAAGATCATCAGGATTAAATTCGTTGATCAAAGATGAAGATATCGCATCATTATAAGAGCAGATTTTACTCTCACACAGCAGCAATAAAATAAAATTAAAATCATATCAATAGCTGGTTGACCTACCTCTATCTTGGTGCCTTTATTGGGAGTTAAAGAAAATCTAATTAAATTAATTTTAAATTTGGGCCGACCCCCCTCATTGCAGCTTCCATATTTATTAATCTAAAACAAATAAATTATTTTTCCTATGTATGTGCTGACCCCTTTTAGTGTGGCACCCATTTTAGTGATGTTTAAAAATAAAATGAATTCATTTTTTTTTTGGGCTGACCCTTAAATGGTGCGCCCAAATTTGGAGATGAAAAGACACATTGAGAAGGTAAAAAATAATGGAAAGTCATCTCATTTGTGAAGAACTGCATCCATCCATGAAGTCGCCTACTTTTGTGAAGATATAAAAAAAGTTTGGGGATTGTGGAGAAGAGGGAGTGTGGAGAATAAGTTGATAAATCATTTATACATGAAAAAATTTGAGAAGAGAAATTAATTGAAGATCATTCAAAAGCAGATTTTTGGAGGATGTAATGTCCCCTCCTTAGCCAGCTTCGATGTTTTGATGGATTAGCCTATCAATGAGTCCTCGTAGGCTGATGTTGGTGTTCAAAGGGCCTTGTTTAAGAGTTATCTTCTCCAGAGTTTGGTGATATTCAGGGATAACCTTCCTGAGATGTTTTAGGCTCCGTTTACACTCACTATTTTTAGTAAGTCATTTCTACGTTGGGGTCCAACCTTACCATTTATAATAAGCCATTCAGATGAGCAGAGGAAGCAGTGGGTAACCCCGTGGTGTTGGCAGAATCAATTAATGATAAGTTTTTATGGAGTTATGGTTTATTAATTGTTATTAAAGTATTAACTTTAATAATGATTAAATATAAAGTGGATTAATGAGATGACCTTTATAATATATGGTTTTATATAATTATAAGGTCATTATTAAAAAGCAATTAAGGGGGACACCACACATGAGGGATTAATATTATTTTATTATTGAAACATCAAAAGCAAATAATATAAAATATTAAATGAACAAAAAGCAAAGGAGAAATCATGCTTTTTAGAGGAGGTATAAAAAGCATTCAAAAGCACAATCAATTCATTCATACTTTGCAAATTTCATGAGCTTTTGTTGTGGAGAAGAAACCAAGGTTTCTAGCTGCAATTCAATCTTGGAGAATGAAAACTCTCTCAGATTTAGTGATCTACAGGTGTGAAATAACACCCAAGGATTGCTCTTCAGGTGGCTGCATTCAGGAGTCACATTTGTGCTGATTTGAGATTAATATTCTAAAGTATTATCAGGGGTTAATGTGCTGATCAGAAAGTAGATTGAAGAATATATATTGGTGATCATATTCATTGCTGTTTGCACCTATCAACTTTGGCATGTGGGGTTTCAGCTAGGTAGTACAAGCTAGTTGCAGGCCATACAAACTCCTAGTTGGGCGTGGTAGTTTCTAGGCTCAAATGCCTAGGTTTTGGTCTTCTATTCTTCACCAATTTAGGCTTCCAATGCAATCAGATGTATGCGCAATAGTTATAAGGTGAAGAAGACAGTTAATTGAAGGAGGCGTCCATTTCTAGGTTATGCCAGTTTGCTGTTCAAAGTATTTTCAGACCTATATTTTGTGCTATTGACTTTCGGGTATGAATGCTTTGTATTTCTCAAGCGTTGAATACAAATCAAAATTAATAGTATAAGTTATTTGCTTAATTTTTCCTTTGTTTTGCAATTAGTTTGCATTTACTTTGCATTCCTAGTGTCGTACCCCAAATTAAAATTTTTGCTACACTTAGGCATTTTGCAGAAATGAGTAAAAGTCTTGTCAAAACAGTAAAAAAAAAGTCAAAATTGGGGTTTGCATGTCTTGCATGAGGGGTAAAAACTCAAAATTTTCATAATCTGACGATTTGGGTCTGCTCAGAGCGACCAAATCTACAAAACCCAGATCTCAGTTTTTCATTCCTACTTTTTAGGAAAATTGTTATTTGTAGAAACTTTCCAAAAATAGTAACTTTTTCTAGGTTTCTTTCGAAACGGATGTTGGCAAAATTTTCTAAAAATAGAAAGTTTGGCTATTAGGGTTTAAACTGATTTTGATTGGCTCAAAATACTTCCTCATTAGGCTGGCGCAGTCAGAATCACCAAACGATCAGTTTTTCCCTAGTGGGTCTATTTTGCTTTTCAATTTCAGAAAGCATTTCAGGAGCTCCGAAGCCATCAATGGAGGTCAGTCAGCTGCCATGTGTCAGATTCAACATTCAAGCACTGAACAAAAGATGATGATGATGATGAACGTGGACGTAGATTGAAGAAGGGCAAAGGTAAGCATGTGGAGTGAGGAGAGGAAGGCGAAAATTGCAAAATAAAAACTAAGTTTGGAAGCCATGGGCGCCCCTAGAGGAGATAGGCGCCCAACTTTTCAGGGTATCAGATGATGAAATTAGGGTTCGTGCTCCTAGACAATGTTGTTCAGATTCTTCCCAGCTTCGCAGTGAGTCCGGCAGTGCAATCATCAGATCAACCATTCACCCGGAATTCAAGATCAAATGGGGAGGTTTCAACCAGAAGGCAGAAGGCAAACCATGAAAACTTCAGAAAAATTTCTAAGCCTGGGAACTTTGGGCGCCCTAGGTGCCCAGGGGCGCCCAGCCTTTTGAGAGGTCAAACTCAACAATTAGGGTTTGCAAATGAGCTCAATCTCTTTAGGATCCTGTCAACTTTGCAATGGATGTCTTCGTCATATCGTCAGACTTGTCAATCACAGGCAAATCCAGATCAAGCTAGAGCTATTAAATGAAGATTCAAGTTTGAAGATGAAAATCAGGCAAAAAATGGCTAGTCTGGAGGAGTTGGGCGCTGCAGGAGATAGGCACCCTAGATTTTGAAGGCCTAAATTGATGAATTTGCCAATGAAGCTTCCAACATGTCTTCTTCAAATTTGACTAAGCTTTTCAACGAAACCATCAGTAAGTGAATCAGAGTTGGCAGTCATCAAATGTCAAAGGTGGAACAGAGGGAAAAACACAAGCAAAATATCAAAAGTCAAAAGCAAGGTAAAAAAAAATTATAGAAAAATTTCTAACTCTGGTGAAGTTGGGCGCCCCAGCTAGCTAGGGGCGCCCAAGCTTTTGAGCCCTCATATGCAGCTTTCAAGAGACATCACTCCTAGGAGACCCCCTTGAGAATTAGTCAGACTATCCAGTGAATCTGACAGCCAGTCGATCCGATCAGTCTAGCTCCCAGAATCGCAAATTCATTAGAAGATCAAAGGGAAATGAAGAGAACTTGAAGAATGGGAAATTGGCTAACACTAAGAAAGTTGGGCGCCCCAGAAGGAGATAGGCACCCATGATTTTGAAGGTCTAAATGAAGTTTCTAGCCAGAGTTTCCTCTAGAACAATCTTGTCAGATTCAATCAAGCTTCGTGATGAATCATTCAGCTCGACCATCAGATGAATCTGGAAGCTAGAGATCGAGGATCAAATATGGTTCAAAATCATGAAAAGGTTGAAAACTCAGAAAAATGGCTAAGTCTGATGAAGATAGGTGCCTCCAGCCAAGAAGGGCACCCAAAATGCCATGCCTTAGTCAAATTTCTCAAAATTTCAAAATTTCAAGATGAAGAAAAATGCCCATGTTCAATGCACAAGAAAATTTTAGGGTTTGGAGGATTAAAGCAAAAGAAAGCATGGTCTTCTCAAGCCTAAAACCTATTTAAGATGCCTTTGCCATTCAATTTTCATCTTTCTTTGCAGGTGGCGTCCAAGTTGAAGAGGAGCAGCAACTTAAGAATTTTTCTTTCCAAGATTTAAGAGCTCAAGTTTGCTGATTTTGAAAAGTTCATCAATTTTCAGACCAACACACAAAGGCCTTGTTTTTTCATGCTTTTTCATTCAGAACATCAAATTTTTGAAGGAGGTCAGAGTTTTCAATTTTCAGCAATTTGGGTCTTCTTAGCTTATCATTTTGAACAATTTTTGAAGAAATTTTTCAAGTTGCAGCAGCTGCTTTTTTTCTTGCATGTCAGAGAAATCATCAAAATTTTCAAGTTTTGATCATCTGGGTCCTCTTAAAATATTCTTTTGAACAAAACCCAGATAACAGCTTTTTCAAGAAAATTTCATATTCTAGGGTTTGCTGCTTTTTCAATCAGCCCTCAATATTTTTCAAATCTGATCAACTGGGTTCGTCTCAAATGTGTTTCTAAACAAAACCCAGATGCTAGCTTTTTTTGTGAAAAATTGAAGAAATTAGGGTTTGCTGCTTTTTCAGTCTACACTCAAAATTTTCAAAAATGGACAATCTGGGTCTTTTTGTAACAAAATTTTGAACAAAACTCATATCTCACAAATTTTTTTGAAAAAATTTATCGGTTTGAAGAAGAAAAACCAGCATTCTAAATTTAGAAAGTGTGCAAAATTTGTCTAAATATAGGCAAGTTTATAGGCAATCTTCAAGGTTTTCAGAATGGAATACACTCCCAATGATTTCAAGACCAAGTCAGTACTGTACCACTACATCAAAACAGCTGAAACTGACTTGCATCACATCAAGCCGGTGTTCGACTTACGTGCTTTGGAGAACGTAGGTAACATTGCAATCAGAAACCTAGGGCATTCTGGACTTCTCGCAGCAGCATCCATTCCTATTTCAGTGCAGAGTTTGGAATTTGTAATCGCTTGCATAAAGCATTGCAATTCGGCAACTCGGGAGATTTAGTCAGTAGACGGAAGATTGATTTGCAGTCTGAAGCCAGATGTGATTGAAAAATGCTTCTCAATTCCACCTTGGCCTGAGAGTGTGACTATCGTCAAGGAAGAATGTGGAAGGATATGGGATATGCATAAAGAGAAATACAACAAGAAGATTGCACAAAAGTGGATGAAAGAAAAACATAAGACTCTGCCAAAGAACATCGGGCGAGGGGAATTCAAGGATGAAATTGCTATCATGATCACCTTGCTCAATAGGGTCACTAGACAAGAAGATGCTACAAAATTCTAGCCTTGAATGTTCTATGTTATACCTCACATCATGAAAAAGATAAAGTTCTATGATTGGGCAACCTTAATCAGTGACAACCTCCATCAACAAATGACATAATACTTCCAGATTCATGAGTTCAACATGGTCTCCTACCTAGTCTACCTAGTGGCCTTCCAGGGCCAATTTAGAGGGTTGAACATTGAGGGGTCTCTGAACGTACAACATGTCTACAACTATTACCCTTAGCTGGAATTCACAAAGTCATTGCACCATTACAAGAGGGTGAACGAGGTTTTCCTCATGCACACAGTGCGAGACCTGGATAATGAGTTGCATGTCCGTATTTCATCAACTGCCAGGGCAACAATAGCAGAGTGGGCAGATTGGTTTATACAGTTTCCTACATTCACCTACCTCAGAGTCTACGACTTCTCCAGTGCTCCACTTATGTTGCCAAGGTACCCATCAGATGAAGTAGTTTTCATGGAATTCCTAAGGCAAGTACATGATGTCCACACAGTCTTGAGGAATAGAAAGAAACCCGCCTTCAGTTTTCTATTTGGGCTGGGAATTTATACATGTAGATCAACAGTGGATGCTAAGTCCATGGGTGATGAGTTGGCAACACTTGGTCTCAAGCCATACAACGAGAGACGATTGTATGACCCTCATGGTGTTTTCGCTACCCGACTTGAGAAGAACTATGCTCATCTGCCCACTCTTGAAGATTTTTGGGCTAACTGTAGAGATGAGTTCGAGGTGCGGAGGTGTAGTTACAACAGGCTCACTCTTCATCCTATGAAAGACTACTTATCAAAGGATATCGAGGGATTATCAGATGATGATGGAGATGTACTTCTCCCAATGTACACTCGAAAGCGAATTGAAGATCAACCTCTTCCACATGTCAATTTGGCTAACAAAGAGTCCCTCTTAGTTGAAGAAAGGACAAGACAAGTCCTCGAGCACAGCAAGGTATTCCTAGTCCTCAAGAAGAAGAAATCCATTCCTGCAGTAGAGCCGCCAAGGGTACAGTTATCACTTCCCTCTTCTTCCGGAGCGCAATCAAAAGGGAAAGGTGTAAGTCAGTCTCAAGAAGGTGTAGAGGGCAGCAGGTCAACTAAAAACGTAAGAAGGTTGGACTTCTTAAACATAATCATACAGGAGCAGCCAACAGCTGAAGTAGAAGCTCCTCCAGAAGAGTTCGTGCCTTAAAAAGAAACAAAAGATGTGCCTTTGACACATGATCCTACACCATTGCCAAGGTCTTCGCCAATTCATATTGATATAGAGGATGAAGAAGATGAAGAAGTTGCAGTTGAACCTCCCAAGGAAGTTAGTAGAGATACCACATCTTGGCTTGAGAACTCCTTGGGAAGGAAGAGAAGAAGACCTTCATATCAGTTGAATTTTGATGATCTTGACAACGTCTATCAAGAAGCACCTAAGAAGAAAGTAAAGAAGCAAGTTTATTTTGAGAGAAATCCTGATGGTGAGATGATCATGGAGACTGCTACACCTCCTGAAGATAAAAACAGAGATGAAGTGGATGTTGATGACTTTGTGATGGTGAAGGCGAATCTTGGCGAAAACACCAGACATGCGCATATTAGTTTGTTCAGAGTTGCATCTGAAAGCCTTCAAGAAAAAGTGCTCAAAGATGGAGAAGACAAGGCAGCCCTCAAGGCTGAAATACGACAACTCAGGCTTTACATTTCTAACCTTGTTCATGGCACTTCATAGGCTACTCGGTTGCTGCCTCAGGTTCTAGAGACACCAACTGATCATCATCAGTTGAGACAGCTGGTAATATGTGGGAAACAAACTCAAGAATGGATTGAGGGATTTATCATCAGAGGAAAATAAATCCTTGCACATATGTTTCAGCCAAGAAATAACGCTCATGACTTACGTCAAGGCCTACAAGGATTTGAACAATCAATGGCAGAGGTAAAGCCTAAGCATGAAATCATCATTGCAGAATTGGATATAGCTTATGGCTCAATAGTTTTCAGAGAACACAAGAGACAAATCCTTGCATGGAAAGAGCGTCACATCTTCAAGGTGAGAACCTATGAGAGGATAGCTGAAGAGTTTGTTGCATATAGGCAAAGGGTGGTTGAGGCTTTTTTTTTCATAAATGAGTTTATTACAGAGATCCCTACTCGATGTCATCATGATGATGGTTCCTATGTCAGACTTGATGAAGTGCAAGCCCAGTTTCAGGGTATTGTCCATGGCAGTGATGGCGGCATGAGTCAGATTTCCATGATGTCAACAAGGTTGGAGAAAGCTGCCAATGAGGTTGAAGACTTCCTGAGATCGATTGTAGATGGAGAGGATATCCTAGAAAAGTGAAACTTTGCTGTTGATAGTATTGATACCCCTGACAGAGACACAATTTCCAACTTTTTAGCAGATGTGATCGAGATTTAAAGTAGCTTTATTCTAGAAGCTTTCTTTCCACTTTCTTTCTATTCTCGGAACAATTCTTATCTATTCTTTGAAGAAGAGAAAGAGGATAAAATGTAATAGCTGGCATTTCCTGTTTTTCTTGCTTTCTTAGGTGGTTAGATGTTATCTTCTTTTAGTTTTAGAAATAAAGCTTGTTTGCTCAACAAGCCTTAGTTGTAAAAGCAAGGTGATTTTAGGGTTCCCTACTCCTTTGCTTGTCTATAAATTAGAGCAGCCTTGCTCATTTATTTTCAACCATACTTGTGATAACAAATTGCTGAGCCTCTTTTGTCTGCAAGTTGTTGTGTAGTTGCTGTTCACTTTGTGTAAGAACAAGTTTGCAAGTCTCTTTTAGCTGCAAGTTCTTGTTCAGTGCATGTGTTTAGTGTAATCTTTTGTTCTAGAGATTTGAGAAATAAAGTCTTGTGCCTATTTTGCCCTAATATAATGTCTCAAGTTTCCGTTTATTGTGTTATGCTTATATGATCTTTATTTTCAGCTTGCATTGAAAGTAAGTAGATGTATGTTGGAAGGAGAGTTTATCTAAGTATTTTGTCAGAGAATCAAACTTTGTTCATTTCATGATTAGTGGAGTCTTGGCAGGTCAATGTGTGGTCACCCTACTTGACATTAGTGCTACTCACAATTTTATTGATGAGGGATTAGTTGCCAGACGTGGACTCCAGACGGAAGAATTTGAGGGGTTCCGAGTGAGAGTAGCTAATGGTTTTTTTCTCACGTGCAACAAGAGGATATCTAATCTCACCCTGTGGCTGAATGACTATGATTTTTCAGGCTGATTTCTATGTGGTTGGAATGGGTGAGATGGACGCTGTGCTAGGCATGAAGTGGCTTCATGCCATTGAGAGTTTACTCTCAACTTGCCCAAGATGGAGATGAAATTTGAGGTAAACAATAGAAAATATGTGTTCAGGGGAATGGCTGAGGGGAGTCTATGTGCCATCTCCATTAGTGGGAAGAAGAGTAGAGGGAAAGGGAAAGAGGTCAAATAGGTAGTGGAGGAATGTGATCAATTCCAAAAGGAGTATGTTTCCATCCATTGCTCCAAAAGTTTAGAGAGAGGTAGTTCAGACCAACAAGTGGGTAATGTATAGTTTATTAACAATCCGTTATTTGAGGATGAGGCTGGTTTGACTTATGACAATCCACTCTTTGAGTTGGATGATGGCACCCCTTTAGATCCTTGTGTGGAATTGGGCAATGATCATAGGGTACGGGATCCTAGTTGTGCATCGGGACTACAGTTAGAGCTTACATATGTATTCGACTGTAATGTCCCCTTCTGTAATAACCCCGTCCTCTTTGCCCAAGTTTATTATCAGATTTCCAAGTTTGACCTTCCGGAGTGAAGCATTCAACCTTCTTGTAACGTAGATATCTTGTTCTAAGCATATCTTAATAACTTCAATCCAACATGAACAATGCTTGATATGTATCCAGACATCATCAATTAGATTCACAACAGAAGCTAGAATTACAGTTTCAAGGAGAATAATTGGTTCCAGGAAAATATGATGAATGCTATCGCTCCTGAGTATAATGAATATTTGTTTATATAAACACAGTAATCAATCATCTTAATCAGAGACATAAGTAACTATAGCACAGTTCAACACAATATTGGTTCTTTGATTTACAATAAATTTATTTGAGCCAAAAACAACATGTGCGGACAACAGGGAAATATAAATCTAGATAAGACGGAAAATGTATTTATATTCTTCCTTCTATATTCACATTATCTACAGATTATGCCAGGAATTAAATCACATACTCGTAAGCAACCACCGAACAAAGCATATAGATTAGCAATATAGGAAGGCTTCAGTAGTTTCCTTCCACTAGTCAGCATCGGTGAGCAAGTACAGATGCTAGCACGTATATAGATGATGCACCAACAATCAATATTGTGATCGATACCAACTATCAATGTATCTGCCAATAATAAGATTGCAATTCTTTTGTCGGAGAGCCAATAATAACACCAAATAGGGAAGACCAGCATATAGTACAAAAGCCCAATAAGCACCAGAAATAATAACACGCCTCCTTCTCCAATGACAATGAATGCCCACGGCAGGATACTCTCGTGCCTTTGAATTTATTAGAAATAGGAAGAACTCTAGAAATGTAAACAACACAGAAGACCAATGTAAACACCAGTGAAGCTCCACAGTGGGAGTAACCCGATAGTGGAAAGCAGAAACGTCAATATCTCTCGTGATGCCGTTGATGGTTCCCGCACATATGTGTTTCTAGTTCCGCAACTCTGGAATATTTTGCGAATGCTCACGTTATGTAGAAGATAAATATTCAACCCTTCCTCCAATCACATATCGACGCCACAACTTTGGTTATCAGATGCATGAGGATGCCCGACTCTACACCAGAGCACATTGATGTTGAACTCCTCTAACGCCATGTATTCCCGGAGCATCAATATTGAACGCTAAAAGAGGAAATAATTACAAACACTCGCTAATACAACATATATACCATGAAATGCCGGAAACAGAGTGTCGGGTTACCTTCGCTTCCATGAACTTCAGATATCATACCGCCTATCAGAATCATCAAGAACTTCGGTTACAACAGGTATAGAATAGAAGGCCAATGTTGAGTCATTGAATGATTTTGTTAACTTTCCCGTGCAAGCCAAATACATCCAACTCGTCGACAATGCTTCTCTTTTTAATGTCGACTGGTTATGCCATCAATTGCTAAGTCATGTAAATTAACCATATCAGGGGCTACGTCCTGAACGACTGCTAGATTGTTTGAGAGTTGTCGTTCTCAGTACAAAACCAAACATACTCAATTCTCAATTCTCCATGATGATTAACCAGTCCGTCTACCCCCATTATAATACGTCAATTTCAGTTTTAGTAACTGATTTATTTTATAAAGACTTTTTAGAGTATAAAATATTTATCTCATTGATATTTTATAAAGTCTCATTATAATTAATTAATTAAATATTCAATAAGCAAAATAAAGACTTATTAAATATTTAATCAATTATTTTCCAAAGTCATTCTGGCTTCCAAAAATGGGGACATCACACCTTCTCAGTAGCCACTCTGAAGGATCATTTAGCCTTTATTATTCCCAAGGCGGGAATAGTATTAAATTAATTATTTATAAAGTCATCTTAATAAATTAAAATCAAAAGGGTAACTTTATTTTTAATTAATTTAATTAAAGTGACTAAAATAAAAAAAAAAATTATAAAGTCACTTTGGGAATAAAATAATATTTTAGAAGCTTCTTGGAGGATCTTTCTAGAAGATCAAAAAGTTCTTTATAAGGAGCTGTGAGCAAGCCATTTGAGCATGTCTTGGATTATACTTTACGTACTAGTTTGGTGAGAGCTTGAATGCTTGCTTGTCTGAGGGTTTGAAGACTCTAGGATACCAGTTTTGGTTGTGGAATATCAACCCTAGTTGGAGGTTGTGGAGGAGGACAAATCAGTTTTGCTACAAATGCGATCATTGCAAATTTAATTTTCTTTGACCAAATTTGGAGAAGCACAAAGGAGTTCAATTTTGTGAAGGACACATTGAACATTTTGAAGGATCATTTTCAGTATTCTTGGCACATTGAATTTATCATTGGTGGCTGATCATATTTGCTGGAGAAACTTCAATCACTAAAGGCGCAACACTGTGACCTCAAAGCAATTCAATTTTTGGAGGAATCGTATTTGGAAGGCAGCAATTGGATAGTGGAAGAGGTCGTCATTGTCAAGGTCAAGTTTGCTGCTAGGAATAGAGGAAGACGTCACTGCAGAAGGACGAGTTTGTTGCTGAGACATAGAGAAGATGCCACTGCCAAGGACGGGTTTTTGCTGCTACAAAGATGAGCTCAAAGAAAGATTGGACGCTGCTGTGTAAAAGTCATTTGGCATGCTTGTCAGGTTGGGTCGATTTATTAGCTAGTTGCATTGTTAGTGTCTTGCATATAGTCTCAGGTCTGCATTTATAGTTGTATCGCTGTTGTCACAACTTAGTTTGCATTGGCATTGCTACTCATTTGTAATCGCCCCATGAAGTGAATGTAAGCGATTAGTAGTTGCAAAATATTGTAATAATTTTTGAGTTTCAAAACTGCAATTCATTATATATATATATATATATATATGGAGTTTGGAGTTCGAATGACAAATGTTTGTAGAAATGTCTCTTGGCTATACTAGCTTATTGTATTTGCAGCACTTGCATTTCAGTCGTCTTAGAGTCCTGAAAATTCAAAAATAATCTTGCATTTCATATACCATTTCATTTTCAGTCATTGGCATACTTTAGTTAGAGTCAATTTATGCATACTTTGTCATTATATGAGAAAAAGCCAAAAAAAACATCATGTCAAGCTGAGAGAAGATTGCAAGACAACTGTTTGACGAAATTCCAAAACTTCTCAAATTGAAAATTTAGACCAGAATTAGCAAGGGTCTTTACATGCACAGTGTGTATATTGCACAAAGCACGTATACATGTGATGGACGATTGGTATGAGGCATCTCTTTTCGCGGATGAGGGTAACAAACCCTGCGGGTATCCAGAGTCACTTCTATAGGATGATCATGCTTTTGGGACACATGAAGCAGTGGTTGGTCTTGGCCAACGTGGCATATCTAGTGTGGTTAAACTAGTGCAGCGACAATTATCTTGAGGTAAGAAGGACAAACTACATCTTATTCATTGGGATCTAGGTGGTGTTATGTTGTTTCTTCAAACAATGATTGATAGGGATCTCGAGTTAAGATTGCTTGAGGTCAAGCTATTTTGGGGAGGGTGGACTGTAATGTCCCCTCCTCAGCCAACTTAAGTGTTTTGATGGATTTGCCTATCAACGGGTCCTCGTAGGCTAATGGTTGTGTTTAGAGGGCCTTGTTTGAGAGTAATCTTCTCCAGAGTTTGGTGATATTCAGGGATAGCCTTCTTGAGGTGTTTCAGGCTCCGTTTACACTCACTATTTTTAGTTAGTCACTTGAACGTTGGTATCCAACCTTACTATCTATAGTGAGCCATTCCAATGAGTAGAGGAAGCAATGGGTAACCCCATGGTGTTGGCAAAATCAGTTAATGATGAGTTTTTATGGAGTTATGGTTTATTAATTATTATTAAAGTATTAACTTTAATAATGATTAAATATAAAGTGGATTAATGAGATGACCTTTATAATATATGGTTTTATATAATTATAAGGTCATTATTAAAAAGCAATTAAGGGGGATGCCACACATGAGGGATTAATATTATTTTATTATTGAAACATCAAAAGAAAATAATATAAAATATTAAATGGATAAAAAGGAAAGGAGAAATTGCACTTTTCAGAGGAAGTATAAAAAGCATTCATAAAGCACAATCAATTCATTCATACTTTGCAAATTTCATGAGCTTTTGTTGTGGAGAAGAAACCAGGGTTTCTAGCTGCAATTCAACCTTGGAGAACTAAAACTCTCTCAGATTTAGTGATCTACAGGTGTGAAATAACACCTAAGGATTGCTCTTCAGGTGGCTGCATTGAGGAGTCGCCTTTGTGCTGATTTGAGATTAATATTCCAAAGTATTATCAGGGGTTAATGTGCAGATCGGAAAGTAGATTGAAGAACATATATTGCTGATCATATTCATTGCTGTTTGCACCTATAAGCTGTGGCATGTGGGGTTTCAGCTTGGCCGTACAAGTTAGTTGCAGGCCATACAACCTCTTGGCTGGGCGTGGTAGTTTCTAGGCTCAAACGCCCAGGTTTTGGTCTTCTATTCTTCACCAATTTAGGCATCCAATGCAATCAGATGTGTGTGCAGCAGTTATAAGGTGAAGAAGACAGTAATTGAAGGAGGCGTCCATTTTGAGGTTATGCCAGTTTGCTGTTCAAAGCATTTTCAGACCTGTATTTTGTGTTATTGACTTCCGGGTATGAATGCTTTGTATTTCTCAAGCATTGAATAAAAATCAGAATTGATAGTATAAGTTATTTGCTTAAGTTTTCCTCTATTCTGCAATTAGTTTGCATATACTTTTGCATTCCTGGCAAATATCTTCAAAAACACAAAAAAAGGAAAAAAACAATAAAACCAAAAATCACAAACAGGCAGTCAGAGATCAAATAGCAAATTTCCTATCAGGGGTGGGATATTTCAGAGGACTATTAAGGAGAACAAATACTTCATCTATGAAGAGGTTGGTGCCTCATATTGAAGTTGGTGCCTTGTATTGGAGAGGCTGGTGCCTCATATTGGAGAGGTTGGTGCCTGTTATTTTTAAACAAAAAAAATGTATAAGTTGACCAAAAAAAGGTTTAAAAATGAAAACATAGAGCAGATATATGAGAGTTTTGGATCACTATGTAGTGTGAGGAATAAAAGTAATATCAGAAAAACACTTTCAGATCTGCACATTAGATTTACTAGAAGATCATTAGAAGAGGAATTTATGCAGGCATACAAGAGGACTTTATGAACAAATTTATGAAGACTTGATGAGGGAGATTTGAGCAAACTTATTCGGAAAGTTTGAGTAGACATAGGCAGATTTGAGCAGACTTAAGAGGCATATTTAAAGGAGAATTATGATTCGAGTTAGAGCAGATCTGGAGCATATATGTGAGATCTATGATGGATATATATGTGAAGAGATAAGGTGAATACAAGGAAAGAATATGCAAGTGTGTGTGAACATACAAGTATATTTATATTATGGTTAATGAGAAGAAGGGAATTATAGAGTGTGCATACGAAGGAGATTGTAATGTCCATCATCCATTGAAGAAGCAACATTCAAGGTGGAACTTTGTTTTGGAAGTTGGTGCTTCCTAAAGGAGAGATTGGTGTCTCTCTCTAATTTGGTGCTTAGTTGTGGGGGTTGGTGCCTATGAATTGTGGGGATTGGTGCCTACAGAGTTGTAAAGAGAAGTTTTATATAAGCAATATTTTGTCGTGGTTTTTTCCCATAAGGGTATACATGTAAATTGTGTGTTCCTTTTGTGTTGCATAATTATTAGATCTTATCTGAATGATATTGTGCAATTGATGTTATTGTGATTGTTTGTTTGGAAAAGTAAAAGATTGTATTATATTGAATTCACTCCCCCCCTCTCTAGAATCATATGCTCATCAATTGGTACCAGAGCGGGTTCCTTCGAAGATAGTTTAACCACTTAAAGGTAGATCTAAAAGAGCACACATTGCAAGAAGAAAAGGAAATAAGGGAAAAGATAATGCCAAGCATAGCATTAATCAATGAGCACCAACAAAACCAAATGCATTTAATGAAAGAGAGTCAAGCAAAAATGATGGGGTGAAAAATGTAACACAAATGGCAATAGACACAAAAGTTGATATTTTCGAAAGAGAAAACCACCTTGTGAGTGAAAGAAAAGAATAGATGAACTTAGAAGGAAAGGATTTAAAAGAATATGATGAAAATGTTGATCTAAACTTAGAAGAAAAAAATGACGAAGGTTTTGGTGCAGCTGATCTTAAGGTGGAACTCCATTATGCCTACAGTGAGATCAAGAGGCTTAGAAAGGAGAATCAAAAACTAAATCTATAAGTTCAAGAGAACAATGAATCTAATGTAGAGTTAGTACAAAGTCTTGAAGAATTTGAGAAGATAATTGTCGAGCTAAAATTTCAGATCAAAGAAGTATACAAGATCCAATTAGAGAAAAAGGAGGAAGATTGTGAAAGGTTAGAGTTTGAGATAGTTTCCTTGAGGAAGGAAATAGAGAAGACAACTATTAATTTGAACACAAGCCTAAAATTTGAGAAGAGTACCAAGATCCTAGATGATATCATTAATGAAAAAAGGTCACCGTTTAACAAGATAGGTCTTGGATATAGAGAAAATTAGATGACAAATAAAGAAGACTCCAAAGAGGCACTAGAGAATTCAACTGAAGAAGAATCAAAGAGGTATGTTGAAATCCTAGAAATCCCTATCAAAAGTGGAAGCAACAAGAAGAAAGTGAGTCGGGCTCCACGAAAAACAAGCACTCCTCACAAGGACAAAAAGGACATAAATACATTCAAAAGATCTTCCCCTCCTAGACAACCTCATATGACTAGGTTCAAAAGTTCCTTTTATGGCTATTGTTTTTCAGGCAATCAGTTTGGTCATAAAGTAATAGATTGTTGGACACATGCAAGAAAAGTTGGTTGGAATAAATAGAAGTTCTTATGGGTGGACAAAATGGTATTGTAACTCATTTGCTCGATTAGTAGATTATAATATCATATGCTACAAATGCAGCAACTATGGGCCCAAAGCAAGATTTTGTAGAAGTTATCTTATAGAACCTAAACCAAGCAAGAAGAAGGATACCCTAAACAAGAAAAAGAAAGAACCTATAAAAGTTTTGAAGAGTGTAATATCCCTATGCAATTTCGTATACAATTTTTCTCTCAATTCCATGATTGCAGAAGATCAGGGGTTTCATCAAACAGTTACTAGTACGTTGCTCTGAGTTTGATATTTGTTTGTATGTTTATGATTGGGATATTTCAAAGGACCATGAGAGGATGAGAATGATCCAAATAAGTCTTTGCTTGAAGAGTATGCTTGTATATTTGTATTTGACAATTTTGCTAGAACATGTGTTGGCAAAAGCAAAAGAAAGTGATTGTGGAAAGTTGGATGGTTGTGTTAGTGATTATATTCAACTTCACATTAAAGGAGTTCTTATTGATGTAATAATGCCATAGAAGACATGGATGGAAGTTAGTTTACCATTAACGTAAAATGGGGATAGTTATAGAGAGAGGAAGAGTTACAACAAGAGAGTTATAGGAAATAGAAAAAGTGATGCCATTGATGTCAAGATGAAGAATTTCAGAAAGGGATCTTCAAATGAGACCTAAGTATGAAGAGGAGCAAATTGCCTCAAGACATGAGGGAGTTAAGTTGTCAGAAGATTTGAGGAAGAGAAAGAAGCTATAGAGGAAGCATGTCACCAAAGCGACATAGAAACAAAGAATAGAGTGTTTGAGAAAGGGTGAGCATAAGAGAATCTTTGATAGGGGGAGAAGTATATTCTTATTGCAATGGATGTAAGTGGTAACCACAAAGAACATGAATGGATATTTCCATGATCAATTTATATTACATCCCTTTGCCATTGATGTCAAAGGGGGGAGAGATAGAATAAGGGTTAGCACTGCAAAAAGAAAGAACTATGGGTTAGCACTGCAAAAAGAAAGAATTGTGTTCATGTTGCCATCAATGACAAAGGGGGAGATTGTTGCAAATTTCGTCATTGATGTCGAGAAGGGATTAGTTGTCTAAGTTGATCGTCATTGATATCAAAGGAGTATGAGAGATTGTTTAAGAAATTGCCATTGATGTCAAAAGGTGAAGGAAGAAAATAGTCATGAATCAAGGTAGATTTAAGACTATGGATGATTAGGATGAAGTTTAAATTAAAGATGTAAACTTATTTGTGCGAGCCAACTTCCTTATAAGAAACATGTAGGCTGACCAAAAACATTCAAATGAAATCATATTAATGATTAGGGAGTAGTGTTTAAGAGGATTGTTTACTCACGGGGATATCTTGATGGATTAATGGAGGAAACGAGAATGTAACTTATAGAACATGCATAGCCAATACTCATGAACACGTAATATGCACAAAATAATGGTATTCTCATTCATTAATGGCAATAAGTACAGAATACAATCATCTGTGCTGTCCTCGATACAAATGAAATAAGACATATAGTTGTCGACAATGGTTGAGAACACCAACCGTTGGGAACTACCCGTTACAACTAATCAAAATGGTCGGGGACTTAATTCTAGATAACAACTTATAACATAAAATATTTTTTGCATACATTAGAGTTTATTTATTTACTTTAATTGGACGACTAAAGCAATATAATCACTCTTGACTGACTTGTATATCATAGCTGTCAGCAACTTCACCTGGGCCATACATTTCTAGCAGCATGAAGACCTGCGCCATACACTTTTTCATGGATATTCTGTCTGTTACAGCCTGCACCGGCATTTGCACTAACCTTAGACTTGTATATCAGCTTTGCATTCACCTCTTTGCAATCTTCTATCCATTTGTATAGCTGTACAGTGAGTTGTAAGTGGGACTCTTATAATTTGTGAAATTGAATTGTTTCTGCTGATCTATCATTTGCTGTTTAAGGGTTTAATGCCAACAATTTTAGCTGTCATTATTAATTATTTTAATTAGCAATCAGATCTGAAGGTTTCCATAATATATTTGGCATCATCTATTATTGGATCTGCTGATTAATCTTTGTTATTTTAAAGAGCGAATGTTTAAATTAAATTCTGAAATTTATTATTCCTGATCACAATTAGTGTAGGGTTTAATTGTATATTGTTAGCATTTGCTTTCAGTTTTTAATAATCATTAAATACAAAAAAAATTGTGTACTTTTCCAAGGTTCTTGACTGGGGACATTACACTGGACCCATTCTTTCCAACTAGTCTTGAGTGAAGGACATATGTTGAGCAGCCAGTGAAGAGAAGGCACATGATGCATGTTCAATTTGGATTATATCTGTTTATATGTCCATTCCTCTTACAAGGATTGCTTTGTGAGAGACTTATCATAACTTGTACTTATTTTTATCTCCCCAACATGTGTAATATCCACCCCAAATTTTTTCAATTTTGCACATGTTAGCGTTAGCCAAAATAACAATGATAATCAATTGAATTAAGCTACCTTACACTTTCTAATCACCCAGATCTTGATGTGGGCAAGGTGAGAGCATATGGTGGCAAGGCGTTCATTGTATTAACTGAAAGTAACCCACTTGTTTAGTGGGGTGAGTGATAATCAAGAATAAACTGAAAGCAAATATCTTCCACTTTCTAATCACCTTGATTCCGATGTGGGCAAGGTGAAAGCATATGGTTGTAAGGCTTACAATTAGGTGCTTCTGAAGTAAACTACTTGTTCAATGGGGTGAGTATGAAATCTCCAAATGCATGAAATGAAACCTCCCCTTATTCAGCGGGAATTACAACTAGCAAAGAAAGTGTTGGCAGCTAGCCAACCAAACAAACGAAAGATCCTCCACTTATTCATCAGGCATAACATGAAAGTAAAGAAAACTCATCCACTTATTCATCGGGAATGCCACTTATTTAGTGGGGTTAGAAATGACCACTTATTCAGTGGGGTAAGTAGCAATAATCAAAGAGCAAATCACCAATGGTACTACCAAAACGGTGTTACAATGATGCTCATTACAAATATTTTCAGAATGTTATAAGCTGATGCTACAATGTGAAAATCATGAGAAACACTTGGCACAAATCCCCAAAATAAAACCCCAACACGAATCAAAGTATTCCCCAACAAAGTATTATCAGATATACCTCATGGAATGAACCCCAAAGGACTATGTCAGGTCTGAAACGCTGCTGCTACAGGTCTGATAAATAAGAGGCAGCAGTCTGAAACACCAACCAACAAGCTACAAATTGGTCACAACTTCATACCAAGCACTCCAATCCAAACCAAAACACCATAGAACACTCCCGAGATGCTTGTAAGGTGATGAGAAGGTCTAGGTGATGAGAAGGTCTAGGTGCCCCCAGAAACTGACTGGACAGCAAGAAACGATGGCAGATTTAGGCACAACTCCCAATGCACCCAAACCCCAAATGGAACGGCTGGTAGAGAGGGGCGACCAGCTAGCAAAAATCCATTTCTCCACTAAAAATTCTGCTCTTTGGCAAGAGGGGGCCAAGGATGTAAGTTCATTTGCACCAATACCCACAAAATGTTATGAAGTTCCCCAACCTGCAAATGCAAACATGTGCTACGGCCTAGGGCAGAAAACAGCTTTGAATTATAAACACGATTATTTTCTTAAAGTTGGCATGTGCCTTGCATTTTCAAAAATAATTTAATTAAGTCCAAATGACATGAAACTACAAACAATTCTTGAAAAACCAGCCACCATAAAAAACAAACTGCAAATTTGACCTATGCAGTCCATGACATCCATCTCTTTGAGTTGCAATGGCTCTGATGCAATATTAGAGGGTCAGAGTGAAATAGCATAAACTATAATAACCCCTTGGGCCTTATGTATAACTTCTAACATTACATGTACACCATTTAATATAAATTAGATCTAACACTCAGGTTATATCTTTCTGACATATATAATATCCTCTGGAATGCTGGTTCAACTCTGCACAATTTTTTAACAACTAGGCACCATCAAAACAATCTGCAAATTCGAACTCTGCAGTCCATGGCATCTTTATCTTAGAGTCAAAACATCTTGGTTATGCTATTAGAGTGACAGTGGAATGTTAGGGCAGAGGGCAAATGTTTTAAGGTGCTTACCAGCTTGGATATGATATTAGAGTGACTATGGAATTTCAGGGCAGAGGGCAAATGTTTTAAGGTGCTTAATTCATTCTTTTAGTTGTTACAAGATATAATAACTCCTCGGGTCTAACTAATGCATCCTAGACTTAATTTTTTGTGTTAAATTTTTCTAACAAACATAATAACCTCTGGAGTTTGGTGCAACTGTTAACAATTCTTGAAAAAATAGACACCATAAAATTTAAAAATAATCTGGAAATTTAACCTCTGCAGTTCCTGGCATCTTTGTCATAGAGTCACAATGGCTCTGACTTGATATTAGAGAGTCAGAATGAAATATTGGAACACAGGGAAAAAGGTTTTTAAGGTATTTGATTTGTTTGTTTGCTGGTTATAAATCTTAATAACTCCTAACATTAAATATAACCTATATCTAACTTTTATGTTCTGTTTTTCTGGCAATTATAAGAGAGTAGTAAGCAATGTTTATAACTTTTACCTTTTAGACGCCATAAAATAGCATGGGATTGCATTCCATGTATTTCCTTTGTTTAAAAGTTTGGTTTTTCTTTGCTTATAGTTAGCAATAATTTATGATTTCCAACTCACACCAGCTTAACAGATTGAAATAAATTTAAGTAATTTAGTGGCTCTTGTTTAGGACAAGGCTATGTTTTTAAATGATTTCCTCTGTTAAGATATAAATATATAAAAGCACCCATTCAGCACCTAAATCATAATTTAATATAATATATTTAATATTTCCCATGCAGGTACATTGTCTACAATTTTTGATACATGAGCTTGTGTCTGGCGACAATCCAAAGAAGACTGGAGGCCTTTTCAAAAACAATGATGTAGAGATTCCTTTGAGAGATATGAGGGAATTAGAGCTATTCTTTCACAAGCTAACTTTATTCACTCATATCTTGGACTATTCGGGTATATATTCAAACACTATCTATCATAAAATTTACATTTATTTTGATATTATATACTTGAAACCCTCTGTTTGAGTTGCCTTGCATGTTTGTTCTTTTATGTGGTGAAATAAAGGAACTCGCCACTGTTTTCTTATTTCTGACTATGGAGGCCATGAAACTTCAAGGAATTTTCTTCTGTTTGTAAAACTCCATGGTACTTTCAACAAAACTAAGATATCTAAAGAAAAAGCAGAACTGGCACAAAGGAGCCCAATTGTGTGGTGGAGGATGCATGCAAACAAAACTCCAGAACATAAACAGCTTTCTGTTTATTTCTCTCTTTGAATTTTAATTCCATGTGTGGAAAGGAACCAATCCACTTATTCTTTCAACTCAATAAGGGAAACACACTGAAATCTAGAAGAGAGGAGAAATACGGTGGAGTTCGTAGTAGCTTGTATCTTAATCAAAGGAAGATTGTAGAGGATTTGGAAGGATCTGCAACACATTGGGATGTTGATTCTAGTGGATGCCACAGAGGTTGAGTCCAACAACTGCTGAATCATTATCTTCAATGATTGTTATGAATCTATGTCTTTATCCAACATTTTATTTACATCATCTAACTCATTCTATTTAGTCTCAAAATTTCAACTGTCATTTTTAAATTAAAAAAAAAACCCTTGTAGTTCCTCCTAGAAGCACATAAAGAGTTAGATGGAATTATCACAAATTTTCATAAAATCTCTCAAGAATAAACCAAAGGCTGTCAGCTTGAACTTGAACAAAGGATTTTCTTTCTTCTTCTGAACCTTGTGAAGAGGGAGACTCACCTTATTTATTTATATAAATAATTGTTGGAAAGCTGCATTTCTTTTTTAACCTTAACAAGTTTTACATGAATGGGGCTGACATTATGAGAATTCACCTTTGTTCCTCTATCAATCAGTGCTTGGTTTCACATTTTCAAACCTCTAGAGAAAAACTGTCCTGGTTGTGGGCTCAATTTACATGTACATCATAATATATCATCCTTGGGCACACGAATTGACTGGCATAAAAAGTGGATGGGTAAATTTTAAAATGGTTTTTGAATGTTTAAGGTTGCAAATTGGATTTGATACATGATTTTATTAATTATTGAGTTTGTTAAATTGTTTTGGTACTATCTAATATTCTTTTTTGGAAATGATCGATGTGCTTGCAGCCACGATAGTGAACCTAACAGATCTTGGTTTCCTTTGGTTTAGAGAATTTTACTTGGAAACTTCTCGTGTGATTCAGGTAAATTATTGATGACATTTAATCAGTGAAATTTTTGTAGCTTCTTTAGAGACTAGCTTTTTGAGCTCATCATTTTGTTGTTGGCATGTCAAGGTTTTACCATTTTACACATTTTTGAGATTAATAAATTTCAATTGTTTTCTTTTAACCGTTCAATAATTGGATTTTGGAGAGCTATTGGTTTTTGGAAATAGTTTTGACTTCAGTATTTGAAGAGCATCTTGGTATTTGATGAAATTCAAAACTATTGTTTATAAAATTGCATCAAAATCTAAACATTAACAGTGATGATTTTCAACTATATTATATTAGTCTGAAGAGTATTATTAAATGGAACTACCAGGCATAAAAATATACCAAAATCTAAAAATTCGAAGCTTGACCAAATCCATATAAAAATATGCCAAAATCAAAGGAACTTCCAGGCATCTAACCCAATTTATTGGCATTTATTGTGCACAGAAAGGCATTTGATATTCTATGGAACTACATAATAAGGAAGAAAAAGGTTATGTTATAGCAGCTTCCTATTTGGTTGGTTTTGAGGCTAAGTTGCTGGTTTGGGTATGGATTCAGGCATTAGGTAAGCCAGTATGGCAATCCTCCCCCTCGCCACACACCCCCCTATCCTCAAGTAACTTGCATAGTCCATTTACAAAATATTGTTCTTGCATACCTTCCCATAATGGATTTTCCAGATTCTTAGCTTCTTCAGCTATAGTCTTTGATTGACACAGCCTTTCCCTGTTTTATGCTTGCAATTCATTCAATATTTGGGCATGAATATGCCACTTTGTAAGTTCTTTTGTAAGGGCCGTTTTCATCCTTCCAAGCATATTTTTCTTTCATGTTGTAATTTGTCAAAGCATTTGATTGCATAATCTTGCGATGTTCTTGGAAAGTACACCAAGCAAGTTTTGCCTATGCTAATTTTGTTTGCTTTCTGGTGGTACTCCAAGTTCAGACAGTGTATTGCTGAATACTTATTTGGTTCATCATATGCCTTGCTGGTTTGGAAATGATGGCTTTGACTCCGTTCTGTCTTTTAAAATGTCTTGTACTGAAGTCTATTATGTTCCACTTTTGTAGATAATGTGTTGGTCCTGTTGTGACCTTTTCACACATCGCCCCATTGCAAATGGGGACCCTTTGTTTTTGCTTTTTGGGTTTTTTGCCTTGGCGTTGCAACTGCTAATTACCATGTTTCCTTTACAATGAGGAGTTAAAGTTTTGAAGAGTCACCCGAGCCAAGTAGAGAATTCAAGCCTGAAACTGTGCTTAGATGTCATAGAAGTGCTCAAAAGACTGGAAAGACGAGGATTGCCTGTGCTTTCGCTCAATTCTGACACCTATTTTTTTGAGATTTTCACTCTGGCCCCCTATTTTTTAGGGATTTTATTTTTGGCACTTTTAGCCTATTTTGGACTTCCTATTTTTTAGGGATTTATTTTTGGAATGTTTCTATTTTGGGAAGGTTTCTATTTTTGGAAAGTGCTTGGGTCATGGTTTCAACTTTCAACATTATCATCTCCAGAAGACCCCCGAAAGTGGAAATAAGTCAGAAATTTCAGACGAACCAGATGAAGGCCAGAAAATTGTCTAAATGTTGGTCACGACATGAACTTGTGACAAGGTTGAACAAGACAATGGCATGAGCACATAGCAAGTCCGCCCAAGAGGAGTTTGACAATGGCATGAACATCGGGGAAGTCCGCCATAAGGAGGAGGGGATATGGCATGAAAGTTCTAAAGTCCGCCCACCTCTTGGCAAGAAGACTCTAAAGTCTGCCCCACCTTGAATGACAATGTCCAAGCACATGTAAAGTCTGCCCAGCCTTGGGAAAGAGTCTTCAAAAGTTCGCCCAGCACTAAGAAAGGCATGGCATGAAGTGGATGAAGTCCGCCCAACCAAGAGAAGAAAAGAAAGGCTAAGTATGGAGACCTTGGAGAGTAAAACTTTAAAATTTTGGTTAAGTGTCTAAGGCTGAAGCGAGTCCGTCTAGAAGATAATATGGCATGAAGAATGTGAAGTCCGCTTGGAAGGAGAGATGGATGTGTCAAGGCACCAAGAAAGTCCGCTATGTTAAAGGAGTTTGTTAAACAAGCTTCCAAGTCCGCCCTAGCATTTGGAATGAAAGTCAAGAAGTCCGCCATAAGGATGGCACAAAACAAGCAAAGTCCGATTTAGACACCAAGGGAAAATGGCAAAGACAAGTGAAAGTCCGACTTTGCCTAAGCATAGCATGTCCAAACCTTTATGAAGTCCGACTTTCCTTGAGCAAGGCATGTCCAAGGCAAAGTAAAGTCCGACCTAGAAAATGTCTTGAGCATTATGAAGTCCGACTTTGATTGAAGAAAAATGTCCAAGCATAAGTGAAGTCCACCAAGGAAATGGCAAAGCGCATATAAAGTCCGACTTACCTCAAAGTTCGACCTAGCTCAAGTAAGGATGTCTAAACTACTGTCAAGTCCGCCTAAGGATGAAGATGCCTGAGCACAAGACAAGTCCACCTAGGAAGAAAATGAAGATGTCAAGACACAAGTAAAGTCTGCCCAAGGAGAGGATAAGAAAATTGGCTAAGTGTTGATACGTTGAGGAGGGAAATTCAGAAAAAATGGCTAAGTGTTGGAAGGAAAACAAGAGGAATGAAGAGGAAAATAAAGAGGAAGTGAATAAAATCCTTGTCCAAGGATGGAATTTGTCCTACATAACACAAGCCAAATTCAAAATTGAAGACAAATCCACAGGCAAAGTTCATCTGAAACCTTAGCTAAATGTTGAATGGTCCACATGAAGGTATTACAAAATGAAATTGAATAGCCAAAATTTGGCTAAGTATGGGAAATTCTTCATGGAGAAAGTTCCAATTTCCTCCATTGTGGCGAAAGCACAGGGGAGTTCCTCTCCAAATTCAAGGCACTTGAAGGAATTTCAGAGCAATCCGGAAAGAAAGAATTAATAACTTCAAGTCTAAACATGTGCTCCAAGGTGAGACTTCCAATACAGGTGAGAAGAAGAAGCCAAAGTCGCAAAAGGAATCCAAGATCAAAGCTAGGAAGAAATAGGCACAAAGGACAGAGTTGTCGGCAAGGAAAGATATTCTAAGGCAAGAACATGGAAAAACGAACAAAGTTACCAAGGAGGACATCCAAGCCGTTGAGGTGGCGCCTCGTCATCTCCCAACCAATCAAATTGTTCCAAATCAACATGCAACAACTTTCTATTTTATTATTGGTTTATATTTAGTAGGACATGTGTCCCCAAATGTAATTTTCTCATTGGTCGAGAAGGAGTTAGTTATGACAAACCCTAATTAGGGTTTTATTTTGTAATCTCGGCCGTTGATCCTAAATCAATCTTGGCCATTGAACTATAATTGGGGAGCCTATAAATTGAGCTCTCCCCTCATTTGTAAAGCATGGGAGCATGTTGCAAAACATGTTGAGATAAGTAAATTGTTGCATATGACTGCCAAAGTAATAAGTAATACAATGTTCTAATTGATGGTGACTACTTCTTTATTTTGGAGTTTGCATGGTTCTTATCCCTCATCATAGTTTAGATTTTATTTCATGTATGTTAGATGAATGCAAGATCTGATAAGTGTTAATTTATGGTGAAACTTCTGCTCATACTTTCTTTGAATGGATGATTTTTCGTTCAATGTGTAAAGTTAGCCTGAGCTTACTTTGTGGATGCTTATCTTCTGTCTGGATAAATATTGTTCGATTTGATGGTAGTTATTCATGACGTGAAAATCATAAGCACACTTCCTTGAAGATTGCACCCACTTTGTGTAGTTGTCCTAAGTGTGGCGAAGCAAAGCGTGGTTATTGGTTTCACCAAGTTAATACCGTCTCTTGAATTCTTAGGGAGTAGATTAGAACTTCTAAACGCTTATCTCCTTTTTTTAGTTTGTTGTATCCAGGACCCAAACAACAGAGCTTCATTGCCTAAACCTTCATTGTGAATTGAACAAGCCTAGCATAAGCCCCTTTGTATTACCAGCATACCACAACGGCCATTGAGCTTATCCACAGGTCAAGACCTGACATAAGGAACCTTGGAATCGCCATATGATCTTCTTGCAATCTTAGCATAGGCAGTGGTTTTTCAAGAGAGGATAGGGTGTCTTTGGGCATTTTATTCTGATGTTTGGTGTGTCACAAAACACGCATCAACATGTCCAAGCATTCTTTTCTTGTTCTTTCAGCAGGCAGAGACTATCATATCCAAATCCTTCTTGGCAATTGATGTCTCTTCTACCTCACCTTTAGATCGTGGTCCTACCCATGAAGATAGCATATGTATGTTAGTTTCTAAAAGAGTGATTTGACTGATAACAGTATAACATTATCAATTGGATGTTTTTTTCTTCCACAAGCAAGTGTATACTTTTATCTCTCATTCTGCTTGGTTCTTTGCCTCTTACTTTGTGGCGTATTATCATTTCATCTACACACCAAATTGCTGATCCACAAACAATGAGATAAGCTTTCCTTACATTGCCATGTTGGGTTAGCCAATGATAACGGACAATCCAGCCTACTGTGTGCTTTAACACCTATGCAAAAGAGCAACAACATATTAACAATAGTATATATTAGTAATGACTTTTTAGGTTGTTTTAGGCTCAACAAATGCATTTTTCAATGTAAAAAAATCACTTTTTAAAATGTTTTATGCATTTTTCAAATGTCTCTGGACATGGGTTCTCTTGGGAATGGCTGGGCATGGTCTGGGTTCAAATAGAGTACCTTGGGTTGCAGGGCTGTACCATTACTGTCCTAGATGGGGTCCTACTCCTTCTCTAGCTCCCATTCAGTTTTGTGATGTGACCCAAAACACAAGAACCTGGTAACATAGTTTTGAAGTTTTTGTGATCAAATAAAATGTATACATTCCATTTGCTATCCCTTTTGGATTTTCTTGCTGCTTGTAGGGTTTTCTATGTTTTGGAATTGGGGTCTTGTTGAAGACTTTTCATTGGTGTTAGAAAACCCAGGGCATCTTCTATTTCTGGTGTAGGAAGAGCTTTAAAGCGGTTTGAAAGATTAACCTACTGAGCTGAGAGTGATTCCCTTTTGTTTTTCCTTACACAACTCTTCTAAATTTTATCATCATTTTGTTTCTCCTTCTTGTTGTTTGGGCATTGTTAGTGTTTTAATTCACACCTTTTGATGTGGTATAAAACAAAACAGCAGGTGCTTTAAACTATTATTCAAATTATAAGGGGAAGATCCCTTTATTCTAGAATTATAGGATTTTAGAGAGTATGCAAAACAAATGAACTTAACAAAAACCTATCTTTATCTGATAGGCTATTGTGGGTGGGAAATCCCACCAGAATTTTCTGTTGTCTGATGCCAAGAAATTTCTCCGCATTCTTCGATAGGCGGGATGACTCCTTTTCAGGGCAACAAAATATTGGGCATTTATTTGGTTTGATCTCCTCCATGCTGTGAAGAGACAACTTGGAATAAATAGGAATGGTCAGTGTGTTGCACGGAGGAGTTGCACAGCCAAAGAGGCATGGCGTCCCTTACTGAAGAAGTAAATATGACAGTGCATTCGAAATGCTACGAATATCACCCCTAGCTGGAACAATTGAAGTCTTTGGGGAAGAAATACATCTTCCAAGTTTTGGCACAATGGTGGAGTGAAAACATGGTCTTCCTTCAGATTTTGAAGTCATAGTGCATTGGAATTTTGGTGACTTAGAGAAACGCATTTTGGAGTGTGAGCTTCAGATTTGTGGCTGTGGTTTATAATGAAGGCTAGGCGCATCATTTTCTTCCAACAACTGGGTTTATCAAGCCGTGTATTTGATGCAGACTGAGCAGAATAAGGAAAATCGCAATTTACTGAGCAAGACGTCTTTTGAATAACCTCTTTTGTTGAGTCGTGGCCACTCCTAGAGGGTTTAGAAACAACGAATCTCTTGTTTGTGGCTGGGCACGCCTTGCACAAGGAAAAAATAAGTGGCATATTGAATCTATGCTAGCAACTTGAGCTTGATATGTTTCTCTGTGGACGCCATCTTCATTCTCAGGCTGTATTCGACTCAATACATCCAGGTTTGAGAAATTTCAATTGCTTTGTCTTGAGTTTTTTGGGCGTTATTAGTTGTGAGAAATGTTGAGTAACACTAGGAGTAAGTCGCTTGAGACTAAAATGCTGTATTTGTATTTCTCTGTGTGATAGATTTTATGAAATGCCATACTATTAAGGCTGTCACAGTTATTTGTTGTTTTTGATCATCGAGCAGCTGGTCTTATTGAGTCTTCAGAACAGAGTAAACTCTTATGTGCTGTAATGGACATTTGTAAGGGTTCTTTCAGTCTCTTTAATAGCCTTGAGTCTTTGAACGCCATTTCTAGCATTTTCATGAGCTTGTGAGTACCTTATGATAAGCTGAAAATGTGTCCTCAAAATATACACCTTGGTCTCTGCCATTTCCAAATCCTCACTTTGAGCTTTGGATTTTTCACTTATTGTGTGATGCAGTGGAAGTTTTGGTGTTGGGGTTTTCAAATTTAGTGACAGATGGAATATCCATGGGATATGGGGACTTTCTGTCGAGTATTACAGAGAGAGAGAGATTTGGCTGCCTCTGAAAGAGAGATTACAGATTGGGATGCGCTCTATACTCTGCCTCCTTAGGTCACACAGCTTGTAGCCACTTATTAGTCTCTTTGGACGGTCCAATCAAGTTGCAGCCATTGTAAATATCAATTTTCTCCCCTTTTGTTGAAACAAATTGGGTATGTTGTGTAGGATGGTTGTTCTTTAACATTGTATGTGTAAATGTGAAAGAAAATTGGGTTTTCATTTAGAAGGGAAAATGGGTTTTTCATCTAATGGGAGAAATTTTGTGTGGGTGTGATTCTACTATGATTTTTACAAGTTGTGGAGATATTTTCAAAGTACACTGACATAATGGTGGACAGGAAAATGGCTACCCAAAAGGGAATATTGCGCCCTGCTAAAGGAGAATGTGCATGGAAAAATGGAGTAGTGACATTTGTACCATTTCTTGCTTTTGGATGTGATTGCCTTATAGGAGGATTTAGAAATTGACAATGAAGTGTTAAATCTCATAGCATCAAGGTCAAATGGATCCATGCGGGATGCTGAAATGACACTTGATCAGTTCAGTCTTTTGGGGCAAAGGATATCTCTGTCCTTGGTTTAGGAGCTTGTAAGTATGTGTAATCCTCCAATTATCTACTTTACTATTATTGCAATGGTCAACAAAGGAACCGTGTCAAAGAATAACCTATCCTACGTTTCTTAGAAGCCATCCTTTTGTTAAACTTGGATAAGAATTGAAAAATGCAATGCCAACTTGAAGTAGATCTGTTTGTTTCTTTCCGGTTGTTTATTGTCCTTATCTGATAATTGATGCATTCTCAAGTATCTATAGGATTTCCAATTCACAAAAAATCTTTTAAACACATTTTTAGGTACAAAGGATAAGCATTTCCAATCACTACGTTATATGCCCAAAAGAATAGTCTTCCTTATATCAGACATCCATAAATTTTTTAGTCTTGAAAGTTCACATGGACTTTTACAGCTTTGAATTTGGAAGAAATTATAAGGAAAAATAACATTACAGCCTCTTCTCTAAGTTTATGATTCATGCTCTCAGTGAGTTTATTCTTGAAACAATAAAATGCATTTTGGCTCTTATTTACTGAGACCAACTGTGGCTTTATAAAGTGCACATGACTAGCAACACTAAAATCATCAAACAACTTTCTAACCTATGCCCTTTGAAAACTGTCTTCAGATAAAGTGTGTTATTGCAACTTTCAGCTCATTAAAACTTGGTGTTATACAAGCCCACATTGTTAGCAGTCTTCCATGCATATGTCATCATAGAAATTTTCATTTGTATTGGAGAGACTACCGATTCTATTGAAGTAATTAGTGCATCTGATAGTATGTTAAAACTTAAAAGTACCAATGTAACTTCATACAATAGGAAACACGAGATGCACAACAATGTACCAGAATTTTATCCAGGATTCCAGTTCCAAAGGTACTAAATAAATTTGCATGTTTCACTATTAGGCAGTAGATATGGATAAGCTGTAGTCATTGTGGTTGGATTTGCTGCATTTTAGAATTAAAAATTCAAACTACACCTATTTTTTTATGTTTTTTAAAAAGTTCAGAAAATGCCAATTCTTTTATTATTGAGCAGCTGATTATATGTTCAACAGCCATCATCAGAGCCTTTATTGTGAGCCTCACAATTGAAAGATACCAGCAGATAAGTTTAAACAAAAAGAAAGAATTGTAATCAATTGAAAAAATGCTGGATAAATTTACTCGAATCATAGTGTGTTCTACAAAATTCTGGCTAAAGTTCTTGCCAACCAAATAAATCTGTTAGCAACTAGGATTGTGAGACTTGAACAGACATGTTTTATTCAGGTAAGTTCGTTGTGGACAGCAGGACAACAGAATCAACAATAAACAATTCTAAACAGTATAGTAACACAATTATATGATATTAACTGAACACACCAATTGTAATTCCCATTAACTTAATAAAGTTATAGTCAATGTTTGAAGGCAGATAAATTCAATGACATTACATAAATTATCATTTTCAATAAAGTTGTAGATTTACTGGCAATGAGAACAACCAATGCAGCCAATGGCTACAACTGCCTTTGATCCACATGCTACTGTGCAAGTGCATTTACTCCAATCATGGTGTGTCCTACAAAATTCTGGCTGAAGTTCTTTCCAACCAAATAAATTTGTTAGCAACTAGGATTGTGAGACTTGAACAGACATGTTTTTTTCAGATAAGTTCGTTGTGGACAATAGGACAACAGAATCAACAAGAAACAATTCCATATTTCATGTGTCATAAAATAGTTTTTGTATTATAAAAATATTCTCCCGCAACATGCAGTTTTCCATTATATTACATTCGGCTACAAGGTATATCATTAACCAGCAACAGCTGTACTTAATCCAATCAACCTTTTAAGTTACAGGTCTTCTTCCATTGTACAAAAAATATTATGTTGTGAAACCATTTAGCATAGCATACCGATTTAAATAAAGTTCCATTTGTTCATATTCAAATCTTCTCGCATCCCATCATCAATTGACTTTTGCTATAAATAGTTAGTCTTAAGAAAAACAATTAACATTTTCTTGCGCTTTTTTCCCCTGCCCTTCAATATATTACCATAGTATATCCTGCTATCGGCGTAACCATTGCACCTTGTTGAGGTGCAAGCGCTAGTTTTATTTTTTTGATAAAGAGCACTAAGCGATTGTAGCACATCTACACCAGATAAGAAGTTTTTATGTGTAAAAGCTATCTACTGCAGAAATTAATCTAACACAACTAAAAGACATTCATAATTTTCAATTAAACACTTAGATTGAAAATTATAAATGGAACTAGATAGGATTCATTGAACAAACACATAGACGTAAACACATAGACTATCAATTAAATATGAAGGATTGTGTATGAAGCCACAACACTTTTTCCAATAACTTTAACAATACAAAGCTGATTAAAGTATTGGAAACACCTAACTCACAACGCAAACAACTTCAAAGATAATAACTCTATAAATAACAATTTGAGCAATCTAAGTTCAAATGAAATTTATATTGTTTATAAAGCATTGAATGAAAATAAATGAATGGAATTAATTGAACTTTACCCTAGGGATAGCCTCTTGGCATACAACGTATTAGTTAAACTGATAGTTGGGATTATTAGAAGAACAAATAATAATCTTATCCAAAGCTCATTTCATTTGCATGAAAAGAGATCTAAGAATAAATGCTTCTTGAAAATAGAATTGGCTTTTCCAAAAGCACAATTAAGCCCAAAATAATGATCTATTTTGCAGCTTCACTTGAATCCCTTGCTTCAACACCCTTTTGAAAGCTCTCAAGAATTCGATCCACTTTGGTTTCCTGTGATACCACTATTGAATCCACATACACAATCTAAGTGTGAAGGACAAACTCAGCCTTTGAAATGATGGTCTTAAAATTCCCTAACTTCTTTTCTCCTTTTTAAAGAAGAAAGGCCAATATTGGTTTCTCATGATAGAGGAAGTGCTAGAGGATCATTGTCATGTTTGTTAACACCCATTGCTTGAAGTGATTATTTATTTTGATTTAATTTCTTGCAAAATTATTAATGAGCTCTCAGACTGTTGGGGAAGATGAATCTTCACTTGAATGCACTTGAGTGGGCATCGAAAGATAGGATTAGGAAGCTCTGCCTTCTTTTATGATCTGATGTATATCTTATTAGCCAAGATGATAAATCTGCAACTGGAAGTGATAAGACTTTTGCTTGCAAGTTCAGCTTGTTGTATCTCATTCTCTAGTAGAGTCACAAAAAACTCTTAAGAGATTTAATTTTCCCTTTTTAGAACAGCACAAACTGGAACAATGTATGATAGAACTGTTCTTCAAGTTATAAAAGGAGGCTCCTTGAGATCTAATTAAATCTAAAACTAATAAAATTTACAAGTATGTGCATTATACAAGATTTCATGGAGGGTTTTGCATTAAATGTAAATTGCTAAATGACTGTTTTTGGCTCATATGTAGCACCAAACTGATAATAGCCAAGCCTTGCAATGAGATTTTAAGATTAAAGAGGATAAATGCTTAAAGAAAAAACAACCACAACCTCCATTTGGTTAAAGTGGAGAGTAGTATTTGGCTGTAAACAAAGATAAAATGGAATAACACCAATGGATGTTGACTATTGACTAAATCAGACCAATATTCTACATCAATAGGAAATGATTAAATGGATGAGCATCACATGGTTATAGAAGATAAATTGCTAGAGCAATATGCAAAGTTACTACTTTAATCAATAACGAGCGTCAATGCAAAGCTTAATAGGGTTAATTCATCTTCACCCATGAAATTACAAACATAAGGTAAACAATTTTTGAATAACAATAATAGCTAAATGGTTTTTGTAGCATAAGCTTAACATTGCTATCCTTTGCTACACAAAAACATGACTTGACTTCCACTTTTGAATGGCAATTTATGTAGCATAAGTTTGACATAAACTCTTTTTACCATCTTGCTGAAGTTTGTGCTTAGGGCACTCATTTATAAGCTCTCAAGGAAACATTTTAAAGGAAAATAATAATAAAATATTATCTTTAAAGCTTTTTCTTTGAAGCAACGTTATTTCCGTCCATTGCAAATATGAAATAAATCACTCAAATAGCCTACAACAGGCTCTCTTCTTCCTTAAATCTGCTCTGTTCTCCAAATAGGCTGATTGAGATAAGGTGGCATTTGTTTGCTGCTTTGTCTGATAAATTAAATACATGAATTATTAACAGAGATGACAATGCATGTGTAAAATATATCTTTATTCACTCATGAAATTATTATAGAAGAAGACTAGAGATGGTCGGCCAAGGATTGGAGTTGATCCAACTAGATCATACCACTCTCCTTGACGATACATAATTTATTTAAAGGATTTGATGGTTGCCAAGACGAACACAACCGTCAACCAACCGATGCTTATAACTACCCGCAACCGACAACCAATTAATACATATTTGGTTAACCAATATTACCGAAGCATAATAATAGACATTGTACACCAACTACATCATGCCCCCCCCCAAAAAAAAAGAAAAAGTCGTCTTCCAAACGACAAGTAAGCATTAAGTAACATTAGTGAAGACTTGCCAAACTAATGATGAGAGTGTAGACAAGGACCTGCAAACAAACTTGGGAGTGTATTTTGAAAACTCGGACTTGAGTTGTACTGGGTAGTGCAAATGAATGTGATGGGGGTTTGGGGGCAACACCCCCAGTATGGTTAAGGGGCAACGCCCCTAGTGGGGTTGAGGGGCAACACCCCTCATGGGGTCTAGGGGCAGCGCCTTGGGCGCCACCAAACCCAATTTAAGACCTTCAAAATCGCATAGAACTCCATGACACATCTCATTTTCATGATTTTTTAAGAGGAAAAGAAGAATGTTGATAGAGCTAAAAAATAGAGATTTTGCATTGTTTAAAGTCCCGATGAATGGTACGGTATCATTCACCCTCGCTAGTCTACATAAAATTTCAATTGTTTTACTCTCTTGCTAGGCCATACAAATATGTACCCTCTGGAGCTTCGTACCATGCAGTCAATGATTAGGTGTACTATGATGAACTTCCATCGTATCATCCCAATTCGTACTCTTCTCCGTACTACGCAATTGTGTCGCCGTCGTACTACACTCTCCTGTTTCTGCTACTGTGTGAGTTCCTTGTACTCTAGCATTCTCAGTTGCTATCTTCCATAGGGTGTGATAATGTGGAATAGATTGTCGTACGATGGAATCAATAATCTTCCATTCCTTCCCTGTGCCATGCCGTACAGTACGTTGCTTCTGTATTTCTTTGTCCCTTCAAATTGTCCATATTGTGCAAGGAATTGATTGACCTCACCGCCGTTCCATGCAATCCCTTACTTGTTGATCCCTCTGTACAGTATTTTCTCTTTGATATGGGTCGTACGTGTTGATCTTTCTCCTTCTCTGTACAGTGTGCTTGAGTCTCCAATCTCTAACCCTTTGTCACTTCTTATCTACCGCCATACTGTGTCCTTCTTGGACTGTATGGTGTGCTTTATAATGTGACCGCACAGTGTTTGGCTACGTAGTTTTATTTTATCTTTTTTCTTTTTTTTGATATTTTTTAATTTTCTCCATTTATTTTTTCGCCTTATAGTTGTCAATATTTTAATATTTTCTCCTTCAATTGTCAAATAATATTTTTGCCTCCTTTCCACTGTTTCTTTATTTTCAAATTTTCTTTCTCTTTTTCTATATTTTTTTTGTGAAGTTAATTTGAATTGACTAGTATTTGTGCGTTCCAAGTTAATTATTTTTCCTTTCGTACTCTGAGATGTATAGTGTTATTTTGCATTCTACAAAGTCAGATACATCTGTTGTAACTCTTGTCTTTTGCCAACCATGGACTGCATCCTGCATACATAAACTATCCAACACTTCAATATCATTTTTCATCTGTTGCTCTTAATTGAGAGTCATAGCTTTGAGAAAATTACAAGTTGATGGAAATACCTCATAGTCCTCCATTTGCTAGTGAAATAGGCCACATAGGGAATTTGTTTCATTGTCTGAACTTGATTGTAACTCCAAAATTCCTTCATTGTTTGGTTCCATCGGACCTTGACTCTTTGTCCATTCTTCTCCAGATTCTGAATCTGACGAATCCGAGGAGAATGTTTCCTCATTGACTACTTGGTTTTTCAAATCAATTATAAACTTCCGACCCTTATTCTGAATAGAGATTGTATTTTTTTTCTAGTTGTGATCGACTTTGGTTTCCACCGGCCAACCTCGGCCTAATAATGTGTCGTACACTTTCTTTCTTAATGAAATGACCACAAAGTTTAAGAAAAATGTTTGAGTTCCAATAATTACCTTTTGTCCCATTAAAACTCCAAGTACCTTAATACCTTGTTGATTTGAACCCATTAGTTCAAAAAGTTGGCGGCTAAATGGTCGGCTTGTGTAATGTCCCCTTTCTAGAGGAAGCACTCAAACCCAAATCTTGCATTCAAAGTGTTTCTCAAAGAGACATTATAAACGTTAGAGATCAATAAATTTCAGTAATAACGTCTAATTAGATCAAAGATGATATAATTATCTGTTCCTTGCCAAAGGATTATTCGTTTCCTCCCTATTACTCACTATGAATGATTCCTTTATGAGTAAAAAACATCTTTCGAGATCCAATAGATGGAATTCTATTATACTATTTAACATCATAGTGAATGAATGGAGTCATTATTACTTAATAAGGCTCAATAATTGCTACAAGCATCATTATTGGATAATTGCTCATAATACATTATATATATATTGTCTTGTATATATTGTATGTGCCCACCATCTATGATGTATCTATGAAATTTAATAAATATATATCTAACTATACACTTATCAATTGTTAACATGCCATTCCAACAGTCCATATACTTATCCATCCTAATATGCTCAATTATGAATTTAGGTAGATGGATCCACATTAACTATGAGACTAATAACATGATATGCATTAATTACCTATGATAATATGATATGCCTATCGGACTAACTATAACAACAATAATTATCCTATATTAACATCTGCAGTATTATCTCTTTCAATATTAAATATTAATATATTTATCAAATAATTATTAATATCTACCTTAATTAACATAATCTTGAAATCATAATCTAGTTACCTTAAGTCACGAATTAATCATTATTACCTAATTGAATATAAGACATATATATCTGTATAACCATTATCAATTAGTTCTAGGCTTACAATACTTACCTAACACACACATTATCTATATTCATATACTTATTATATTTACTTATGCACTTATATACTGTCTATATTTATATTCTTATTTACATGTCATCCATACTTATTACTTATTTAGTACTCACATACTATCTATATTATTCATATTTATTTCTTACCTCCTTCACCGATCTGCAGATGGACGTCTTCTTCCTCCAGCCACGATCTCATTGGTACAAACATGTGAAAAGTCTTTGGAGTGATTCGCTGGGCTTAGAGGATACTCCTTTCTGATTTTTTCCATTATTTATACCTTTATATTTCTCTGAAAGAAGACACCGTTTGAGTGGAGACCCCTATCTAAAACACATGTCCCTTTATTTAACTTGTTCGCTGGCTTCATAATCACAAGTTAGTTTGTCTAAAAACCATCTCTGCTTTTATCTCAAGTTATTCCCTTCATTATTTCCTAATGCAGCTGGTAATATCATCTAGTGCTGCTGTTTAGAGTCTGTTCGCTGCCCTTTTTGGGTCTTTTTATTATTTTCAATATGTATTATGTTGTATATATATATATATAACTTTATATATTAGTTTTATATATATTTTAATATTATAATGATTATAATTATAATATTTATATTTTTATATAGTGTTATCTTTATGATAATTATAAATATTAAATTGCTAATTTTCTTAATATGTAATCTATTTATTCATTCTTATTTCAATGTTAGGGTTTTTAGTGTCGTAATTTTGGGGACATGACAGTTCACCCTGCCCAAGATTGCTTGTCCTCAAGCAATCACAACTCCCAACATCATTTCACTTCAATAGTTATAGCTCCTCAACTCAAGAAGCAGTTTGACAAACAAAATTTTAATCAATCTTTTGAGCATAAAACACCATGGAGTAATCTTGTTTGAAGACACCTTTGGAATGAAGCACACATGGAAATACTTAATTAAGCATAAATACATGTAGTATATGCTGGGATATATGTGGGTTACAAGGTATATCCATAAATACACATAAGTTGCATAGTGTGAATGCATGCAAGTCGCAAGATATACACATGAATACAAGTAAGAGAGAAGGTATACAAATGAATACCAGTCACAAAGTATACATAGGATCACACACAAATCATAAGTAAGCCACAAAATATTCACTTGAAGGCACTTGAATACACATAAGTCATAGTGTGCACTGGGGTACACTTGAATACATAAGTCATATGGTATACACATGAATGCACTTGAATACATAAGTCACACTTGAATACACTTGAATACATAAAGTGCACATAGGATACACGGGAATACACATAATACAAAGAGTATACATATAAATAGACGTAAGTCGCATGGATACACATACACGCAAGTCATAATATACACTTCATAACTTAAAACCACATGAATTAAAAATTAATGCAGACAACCACATAGCTCAACCAAGTAGCTCAAGCAAGCAACCATCTCAAGCACACAAGTGAGTAGCTCAAACACATAGGCAAGTAGCTCAACCAAGCAACAAGTAGCTCAAGTAAGCAAGAATCTAACTCAAGCACACAGGCAAGTAGCTCAAGCAGGCAAACAAGTAGCTCAAGTAAGCAAGCAACCAGCTCAAACACAAGCAAGTAGCTCGACCAAGCAAACAAGTAGCTCAAGCAAGCAAGCAACCAGCTAAAGCACTCCGACAAGTAGCTCAAGCACACTGGCAAGTAGCTTAAGCACACAAACAACTAGCTCAAGTAGACAAGCAGGTAACTCAAGCACGCAAGCAAGTGGCTCAAGCATGCAAGCAAGTAGCTCAAGCATGCAACCACGTAGCTCAAGCATGCAACCAACCAACTTAAGCAACTTGACAGACAACATTCCTCACATTCTCAAAAGTAATTATAAGCACACATCTTGTTGAAGATACATGAAGTAACACATAGGTGCATGTGATGCATTAAGTATAAATATGAGGCACAAATAACGCAATACATCGAGTATACACAAGAAGCATGAAGCATATATGTGAATAATACATGAAATAAATGCACGAGTGCATGAAGTCACAAGCATACATATGAATACATCTAAGTCATAAAACATACACTTGAATACCAATCACAACAAATACAATGTCATATACACTCAAATACATCGTCATGAAGCACACACTTGAATTCAAAGTCACAAAGTATACAAATACAAAGTCAGAGGGAATACACTTGAATACAAATACATTTTGAATTCAAATACAAGTCATAGAGTATGCATTCAAATGTAAATACAAGGTCATATACACTCAAATACAATCATAAGTGAACTCAAATACAAATACAGTCATAGAGTATACACTCAAATACAAATACAATCATAGAGTATACACCATAGTTCCATGGAGTTTCGGGGACGGGGACGGGGGGACGGTAGGGGAAGCGTTTCGGGGACACGGGGGCGGGGGGTCTAAGTTTGGGGGCGGTGGGGGGACGGCGGCAAGGGTGCGGCAGGGGAGCGGTGCGCTAAAATACATATAGTACTTGAAAAATTAGTTATAAAAAGATGTATAACTATAAAAGCCTAAGGAATAAGTAAACTTTAAAGTTTAAACACATTGCAATGATTTCATTGAATCAGTGAAGGTTGTGGAATACATACCTTGTTCCAAAGCCCCCATTTTTAATTTTATTACAGGCAAGAGGATGCTGGCAAAGGTTGTGGAATCTGGCTTTACACTGTTCAAATTCCACAACCTTTCCCAACATCCTCTTGTTGATAGTATCGATTAAAAAATAAAAATTAAAAATTAAAAAATAAAATGCAGAGCATTGAAAATGCTTTGTCTTGACTCTTAGTTGTCGATGCAAGCAGGCACAACAGTTCTAAATGAAATGCCTCAAAGAGATGTTATCGCGTGGGACGTAGAGACTGCATCCCACGTGATGACATTTCTTTGAGGCATTTCGTTTAGAACTGTCGTGCCTTCCTATGCGTGGGATAGCTATGGAGTATGGAGGGTGGATGGAGGACACCCAACAAAGCATAAAAGTTAAAAAAATTAAAAGTTAACAAAATTAAAACTTGAAACGCCTTCTGTGCTTGCATCGACGTGTATGGAGTGTGGGCATCTAGCAAAGCATGAAACGCAGGGAGCTACTTTGGACGGGTACGGACATCCAACAAAGCATACAAAATGTCAAAAAAATAAACCAAAAAAACCCTCGTACCTGGAGTTCGCCCGTTCTGTAGCTCGAACAGACTACCACGCATAAATTTTAGCTTTTGTTTTTTAAAAAAAATCAATTTTTATTGTATTTTAAAGGGGACGTCCAAAAAACTCTTGCATTTTGGGGGACGCTAGGAAGTCTCGGAAACGTCCAGAAGTCTCCTAAAAAGCGAAACGTCTCAGAGGCGGCGGCGAAACAGGGGGACAGCGGGGGGACGTTTCCCTGACGTCTCCACGTCTCAGAAACGTCCCCTTCTCCAAAACGACTCATTTTTTGAGGGGGACGCGTCCCCGTGGAACTATGGTATACACTCAAATCTAAATATACACTTGAATACAACTGCAGAGTCATAGAGTATACACTCAAAATACAAATACACTCGAATGAAGTATACCGTCAGACAATTGGGAAGGGGGATTTGGTGCATCCCATACTACACTGTGGACTCGTCCACCAACCCAAGGTCATCAAGTATATACATGAGTATGAAGCAGACATGCGAATACACACAATAGACAAGTATTCACACGAACATATGTTACAAGCACACATATAAGTTACAAAGTAAACCTTTGAATACGCACAAATTATCTTAAAGTATATACTTGAATATATGTAAGGCACATGTAGTATTGACCCAAACAACACCTTGCTGAAGCTATTGGTCTTCTCAATCATAGGTATGGTCGAATAGGATGGTTGCAATTGGGATGCCCATAGATGTGTTCCTTCCAAGCCCAAGAGTAGCTACGTAGGCCTTCTTGGCCTAATCATGGCAGACTGCAGTCATCCATGTGGATGGGCTACTTGGAAGGGCCTCTAGCACTTGCAATCCCTTCTGCACCTCTTATTCCCCCATCTCCTACTATGATAGAGAGTTCCTCAAGTTGATCCAACCATGCGATAGTTTGGAGGAAGGATTTCTATAGGAGGCCCGTAGATACTCTCTCTAAGCCCAAGAGCGGGTACAGAAGCCCTCTTGGCCCAACAATGGCAGACTGCAGTCATCCATGTGGGTGGGCTACTTAGAGGAGAAATCTAGCACCTGCTCAACCTATCAGATTCCATCCTTTAACCAACTACATGATTGTTTGATGATACAAACAATTGCATCTAATGATTATAATACCAACAAGTTACCCACAATTACACCATGCTATGGGAATTCATTAATTTATCCAGTTATTAAGAGTTCAATGCAAATAATCTATTTACCATATGAATGTATACGCAGCAGAAATCAAAGATATTCTCTTTCAAGCAGATCAATCAGAAGCACTATCAGCAGGAAATAGCAGCAGTAACAAGGAAAGTAATCCTTTTGCCCCTTCAGATAAAAGAGAAAAGCATTGCTCTTTATTGCTTGCAAATAATGGAAACTATATCAGAATAAATCTATGTTTTCAAGGATATAAGAAAATTCCATTAGACGCTTTTGTGGATACAGGATCATCAAGATCATTAGCCAAGACTAATGCAATCCCAGCATGCTTCTGGAAAGAAAAAACTGATCTACCACAAAGCTATGCAATAAATGGACAAAGAATTCACATGGGCAGGTATGCGCAGGATGTGCACATAGAAATTATGGGAAAAACATTCATTACAGATTTTATAGAATATAATGATCTAGAGGATGATGTTTTACTAGGATTTTTATTCTTTACTAAATATGAGCCTCTCCAATTTTGGAAGCATAAGATCTCTTTAAAACATGAAGATGGTCAAATTGAGATTCCTACACTCAAAATAGTAAATCATAGATTTGACCAGGCCAAGAAAAGAAAGAGACAAGAATCTAGTAAAGAAACTAAGGAGACAACAAACCCCTTTGATAAAATAACTAAGTTATTTGAAGAAAATTGTTGTAGCCTCAATCCTCTACAATTCTGGTCACAAGAGCATGAAGAATGTGAAATACAGATCAGGCCAGAAAATAAATCAGTAATCCCATATGAGCCAGCATACTCACTCAGCCCATCAGAAACAAAAGAAATAGATGAACAATTACAGGAACTTCTCCAAGGCAATTTCATCAGAGAAAGTAAGAGTTCATTTTCTTGTCCAGCATTTTTGGTAAATAAGAGAGCAGAACAGATAAGGGGAAAAAAGAGACTGTGTATTAATTACAGACCATTAAATGAGATAATTCTTCCTTTTAATTATCCATTTCCTTTCAGTTCAGAACTAATCCGAAGAGCTGCAAATAAAAAGATATTCTCAAAGTTTGATTGTAAATCAGGCTTTTGGCAAGTCAAGGTAAAAGAATCTGACAGATATAAAACAGCGTTTTCTGTCCCACAGGGATTATATGAATGGAATGTCATGCCCTTTGGTCTAAGCACTGCACCAGCATATTTCCAGCGCAGAATGGACCAAGCACTTAGACATTTAAAAGAATTTTGTGCTGTTTATATTGATGATATATTATTATTCTCAGATTCTGTAGAAGACCACTTGCAACATCTAGATGCATTATACCAAGCCATTAAAAAACATGGTATTTGTTTAACAGCAAAGAAAATGGTCATTGGTACTCCTGAAATTGATTTCTTAGGATTGCATCTTCAGAAAGGAAAGGTAATGTTGCAACCTCATATTCTTGCCAGAATTAAAAAATTTCCGGATATTTTAACTGACAAGAAACAGATTCAAAGATTTTTAGGTTGTCTTAATTATCTTTCACCATTCTACAAAGGATTAGCTGAGGATAGAAGAATTATCCAGTATCATCTCAAGGACAACACAGAACAATGGTCTGATAATGCCACAGAAGCAATTCAACGGATTAAAAGAAAATGCCAGGAACTGCCAGCACTCCAAAATCCAGTTGATAATTTTCCATTATATTTATATACTGATGCTTCTGATAAAACTTGGTCAGCTGTTTTGATTCAGGAAGGAGAATCCGGGAAAAATGTATGTGGTTACAGATCCGGTACATTCACAGACACTCAGTCAAGATACCACATATATGAAAAAGAAATTTTGGCTGTAAAAAATGGGATCAAGAAATTCAAAATATTCTTAAAACCAGTGCATTTCACTGTTCGCACAGATAGCCAACCTATGAGAAATCTGCTCACCAAAAAACCAGATGAAGTTATCGCTCAAGGTAGAATTGCTAGATGGTATTTTGAGTTCCAAGGCTATGATTTTAATATTGAATGGATAAAAGGTGAACTCAACCCTCTTGCAGATTCTCTTACCAGAGAAATGGCATGTTCTATATATACTGACCTTGAATTTCAGGGATGTGAATATTACAGACCAGATGGAACAGCCATGTATATTGCAGATTTCGGCCAGGGGAATATTCAAATCCTCCCTTCACTTCCTAAAGATATTTGACTAAGGGTTTTTCTTTTTCGCTTTGCGGAGGTCAGTCATGTTTTGGTTATCTTGAACCTGATCTAATCCATTTAGAAGGGTTTAGGGTTAGTTTATACCACTAACAATATCCAATTTAAGTGCCCTTCCCTTTTGAATCACATTATTTTACACTAATATTACCCATTATATTGATAATCATGGCAGACTGCAGTCATCCATGTGGATGGGCTACTTGGAAGGGCCTCTAGCACTTGCAATCCCTTCTGCACCTCTTATTCCCCCATCTCCTACTATGATAGAGAGTTCCTCAAGTTGATCCAACCATGCGATAGTTTGGAGGAAGGATTTCTATAGGAGGCCCGTAGATACTCTCTCTAAGCCCAAGAGCGGGTACAGAAGCCCTCTTGGCCCAACAATGGCAGACTGCAGTCATCCATGTGGGTGGGCTACTTAGAGGAGAAATCTAGCACCTGCTCAACCTATCAGATTCCATCCTTTAACCAACTACATGATTGTTTGATGATACAAACAATTGCATCTAATGATTATAATACCAACAAGTTACCCACAATTACACCATGCTATGGGAATTCATTAATTTATCCAGTTATTAAGAGTTCAATGCAAATAATCTATTTACCATATGAATGTATACGCAGCAGTCCCTTATGATATTCAATGTTTATATTTATGTATTTATTAGTTATCAAATGTTAATAACTACATTAATATCTTTATCAATATCAAATTTTAATATATTTATCAATTACCAATTTTTTGCATTCATAACATATTTAACAAATATTATTTTCTGCTTATATAAAGGTATTTATGACTGCTGATTTAGAGCTATGAAAGCACTCACCCAATACTTACAACTTTGCTCTGCAGAAACCTTGTATTTTCCAGTTACGATGCTGCCATCTTATTCTATGTTTCAATAGGATGATAGATCATAGTTGCCTTCAATATTGCAGGGGGGTGCAGAGATGTACTTAGCCTTTCTTTTCTAGCCTTCCATGGTTGTTTCATGTGGTTACCACACACAATACTTATGATGGAATAGATCATCATAACACCATTAGTTGTCCAATTCAAAATAACATATATATAATATATTTATTTATTTATAGATATATATCTTGATACTTATTTTACACTTACATACGGTAGCTATGATAAGGATGGCGAATGTCAACAACAGGTAATTGCATTCAATGGTTACAGGACATACCTGATCTGTAGAAACCCTAGTTTCCCCCTGACACTGCTTCTGACTGAGTTTTAAGTTTTTCTGAAGGTTTTTGGTTTTTTTGGACGTTTTTGCATAAAAATGAAGAAAGGCGATTTTGCACATAAATGATATAAATTCTAAACAAAATCATATAGCTCTGGAAGTAACCAAAACTATTGCAAATACTGAATCTTATTCATTAAAGAATCTTCTGAAGACGATTACAGCATAACCCAGTTACATGCAAAGCAAAAGGCAATAAAATATTGAAACCTGGTTTTGATACAGCATTAAATGATCAGCTAACATGGTACGGCTGCAATGAATGTTTGTTCTCCCCTCCAGTTTGATGCTTCCAAGAGCCTCCAGCAATTCCTGCGCCCCAAGATGAAGAAGATTGCAATCCAAATGAAGGCGTTCCTTTTTATTGAAAAGTACGGCTCAAAGGCAAGTGGTACGGATCTGAATCTGACTACAGCAACTGTCTCAATCATTAAATGGTACGACTGTCAACAAAGTCCAGCTTCTCCTCTTAATTAGATGATGCAAACCATTCCAGAAGACTAGGCGCCAAGGTTAATGCAGACTATAGGCCAAAAGGAGAGGCGTTTGGTCCAGAATAAAGAACTCGCCCTTACTAGATGGTACGGCCTGCTGAAGAAGTACGGCCCTGTCAGAAACCAGCAAGTACAATGTACGGCTTCTTGAAGTTTCTCCAGATCTCTGAAAGGTGCGCCTGAATAGATTGAATGACTTCTGAATGCAAGAATACTCTGAAACTCTCTGTAAATAAATATCCTCTGAAGCTCTGATAATTTCTTCTGGATGAAGAAATCTCACAACTGGCAGTAAATCGGGTGATATCTCACACCCTCTGAACTGATTCAATGGAGATGGCTCGTTCTCCAACGAATTTCGAACTCAAACCCTAAGGTCTCCGTTCTCTGGCAAGATTGATCAATTTTCAATTCATAAAATGTCATAATCCCCAATTCCCAAGGCAAAACCCTTTATTCTTCTCAAAAGTGCGATTTCCTTAAAGATAGGGAATTTTTAAATATTTCAACTTTTAATCTTTTAATCTTTCAATAGTTCTCCGTCAAATAATTATAATAAATTATAATTATTAACTGGCCCCTTTCTGATGATGGGCGCCCCCTTTATGAGAATCACTTAAGTTATAATTTAAAATTATAACTTTATATTAAAATCCTTAAATAATTAATATTTAATTAATACAATTAAATATTAATATTTCTCTCGTTACTCATCCGATTACTGTTCCGTCTGAAGCTGACAAACCCTGAAGTGATTCTGAACGCTGCCAAAGTCATACTGCTAAAAATAGCAGGGGTCCCACACTACCTGCCAGGACTCTGCAAGAAGTCTCCGATCGAGCCCAAACGAAGGCCAATTGATCAGCTGCCCGTACATTGTTGAGCCAAGCTCCTAAGCGACCCTCTAACCCGCCGATTGACCCTCGAGAGTCTCTGATAAGGCCAATCTTACGATCTCTGATGCTCGCCAAAAATGGGGACATGACAGTCCGTCCTCCCTAAAATTGCTTGTCCCCAAGCAATCTCTACTGCAAAGAAAACTCCGATCCTCGAAAGGCCCAAAAGGAAAAACTGTGAAATGTCCCACACATCACGATCTGTCTCCTGTAGCATCATCAAAAACTCAACTGCGCAATCAATACCTGGATCCCAAACCCAGCGTAAAAGTCTGTCGTGACGGTCCTCCTCAGGCTGCCACTGCGCTCTACTACCTCCAACTTCACCATGTTGAGAATAGTGAAGTAACCCATCCAATACTCAGTGCCAAAGCTGTCGCACCGGGATCCCAATACAATATGAAACCACATCCATCTGTCATGCAGAGATAAAAACTTCTAGAAGCATCTACTATCCTGGATCTCTCGCTGTCCTCTGCTAAACCCTCATGGATGTGATAACTATCCAAGCCATCATGCCAACTAACAACATAGTCGCTCTGTAACCATGTACCTGTATGAAAAATCTGCGACATAGAAGTATCAAGCCCTGTCAAATACATATCGGCATGATGGATAACTGACTGCTGCCCCTGCAAGTAATACCCCGCAAACTGCTGAGTCAAGTACCTGCATCCGCTAATCCCATCTTGTGAAGATGGTAACTCTGCACACAGTAATGAATTACTCCCCTCGACTGTACCAAGAGAATCACCTTGTGCACAAGAATGGTGCATCGAATACGAATCATGTACAGGTGGATCAAAGGAAAAACTATACGCACTCCTCACCGTGTACACCTCATTAAACTCCTCTGTGAGTCTTGTTTGGAATTGCAATGCACTGGAACAATCCCAAACACTACGATCATCACCCAACCTGGAACTGGTATCAAGAGTATGATCAACGTCCAACTCGAAGAGTGGGTTATCATAGATCAACCCACCATCACATTCAAACAATGGATTATTCACAAACTGCACCATCACTCCGTATTGATCTGAATCATCCATCTCTGAAACGCTGGAATAATAAACTGAGTTGTACTCCTGACTTGGCTCAACCAACTGCCGGTCATAGTCAACTGCATCAGATGAAAAGATTGATTTGCTTCTAGGGGAGGGAAACAAATCATCATAAGTGCCAATCTCCCAACTGGATGAGACTCTGAATATCTGCTGTGAAGATGGACAAGTATCGAGGGTTGTCACACCACTCTCTAGTGAATCAACAACCATGTCACAGGAACTAATAATGATCTGCCCTGCATCATCTATTGTGGGGGTAATCTCAAGAAAACCTGGTGCAACGCGTGGCTCACTGCAACTCTCATCTAGTGCACTCATCCTATCTGTATCGACTGCTCCTGTGACCGTGATGGATGTAACCACATCCTCAACATATCCCTCACTGCCATGTACCATGGGTGTATACTCCTCACCAACCGCTGCCATGGAAATCTGAACTATATCCAAAGATGGTGAAGATTGCGCCAAACTCAACGCCACGGTAAGCTCCTCAATCTGTAACTGTGACTCTCGAAGAGCCAACTGGGTGCTATGCAATGAGTCCCTAGTCACCTCAAACTCATGAGTGAACTCATCAATCCGCTCCTCCCTTCCCTTCAATGCATCATAACAAATGCAATCCCACTCGAGAAGGAAATCCCTGTCCGCAAGTAGTTTTAGGTAGTTTTGTTTCATTGTTCCAATTGCTTCTCGGAGTGCATGTATCACCGCAAGGGAAAAACCACTATCACTGTGCTCATCTGTCAAAGGAGGACTCCAACCATAGGTAGTCAACATCTGACGAGCAACGTCAAAATGCTCAAGGGCGGTGGCAACCATATTGTCATTCACTTGTAGTTGCCCAACCAAATGATGAGGATTCTGAAGCTTACGACCCCCATACAAGTTTTCCGGTTCACAATAAGCACTATGATATGACGCTGATCCGTCATCACTCACCTCATGATAAGCAGCGTCATGTGTGCTTTCACCCATGCACACCTCAACATCTAAGGTACTGCTGCTCTGTACCTCAACGGATGGCTCAACTGGTACGGTAGAAGTTGCTGGTATGACAGTATCTTCACACGCTTCTACTCCAAAAGTAACTACATGCCCATCCAACGCATGATCCTGGGATTCCATATCAACATATGAATCCTCTAGCTGGTTTTCAAAGGTCTGATCCGGAAAATCAGACTCACCATGATATAAATTCTCAACCCCAATTGCATCTGTAGTACCCAACTCTTGAGTCTCTTCACGTGACAACTCAATAGGGTTACTTTGCATCCGTGAAACAGCTGCTGGTTCATGCTTACGCGATGTTTCATCATCGCTGTCATAAAAATCAGAAGTAGCCTCCTTATTAGATACTTCTTGAATCACCTCTTGCAAGGATGATATAGGTAAATCACTACCCAAAACTGTGCTAGCATTTTCTTGAATCAAATCAGCACTCCTATCAAATTCATCACATAAATTTCTGCCTTCTTTATAGGAGTCTGAAGATACCAAATCATTATGACGAAGAGTGGTATCATCCTTATGTGTGGATTCTCGATCCCTTTCAGGTGTAAACAACTCGTGAGCTATAGTTAAATATTTCTTCCTTTCCAACTCTGTCTTATGGCAAAGACTCGGGTGCACATCCACGTAACTCAAGAAAGGAAGTTCCTTTTTAATTTTCTGCGGTAGAATGCTATACTCCTGGAACATGCTATTCACTTCTCTTTCTGTGTTTTGTGGTGTTCTGTCGATGGTAATCCTTTTTCTGATCTTAGGTGATACTAACCGCCATTCGTCGTTCACTGTCCTAAATGTATCAGCGAACAAACCCTCATGCTTCTCACCTACTATAGCCTCATCGGGCTCCTGAATCCACACAAACCGAGAAACCCTCTCAACTGTGTCAGGTTCGCCGGTGTGGGCCAATCAACAATGGCGCGGATCTTTTCAGGATCCATCCGCACTCCATCCGCACTGATGATATGACCAAGGTATAGCAATTCGGTCATCCCCAAGTCGCACTTGGATTCCTTGGCGTACAAGGACTCCCTCTCCAAGATGCTCAATACAGTCTCCAAATGAGCCAGGTGCTCCTGCCAAGTCCGACTGTATATCAGAATGTCATCGAAGAAAACCAACACAAACCTCCTCAGCAAAGAATGAAATACCCTGTTCATAGTAGACTGAAAGGTAGCTGGCGCGTTAGTGAGCCCAAATGGCATCACTACGAACGCGAAGTGCCCACAATGACATCTGAAGGCTGTCTTCTCTATGTCCTGCTCACGGACTCTAATCTGGTGATAACCCGACCGTAAATCAATCTTCGTGAAATAACATGCCCCATGAAGCTCATCAATCAACTCATCTATCCTCGGTATCGGGTATCTGTTTTTGATTGTCCTCTTATTCAGGACCCTGTAATCAATGCACATGCGCAACGTTCCATCCTTCTTCTTCACCAATACAACAGAAGAAGCGAACGGCGACTTACTAGGTCTAATGTGACCCATAGCCAATAACTCCTTTATGGTCTCCTCAATCTCATCCTTCAATCTTTTCGGATGTCTGTAAGGAGTTATCATGATGGGTTTTGCACCCTCCTCGAGCTCAATAATATGCTCTATCCCTCTATCTGGAGGTCTACCTGGCGGAAAATCACTGAACACCTTATCATGCTTGACTCTGATCTTCTGAATGTCCGGATGATACTCTGTCTTTTGCTGTCCCTCCTGTAAAGGTGCTAAATGACACTCGACAGCCCACTCTACCATGTCATGACGCATGCGCCGCTCCATTCGGCGAAAGGAAATTGTTTTAAGGTCGCTGTCCCGTATTGCCTTAAGAATGTGAGTCTTCCCGTCGACCTCAAAACGTATCTCCATATCCTTGAGACGAAGTGTGACCTCCTCCAATGAGTGTAACCACTTCATTCCCAATACTAAATCAATGTCTCCCATATTGACAACATAATAATCTGCCTTGAACTCATAGTTGTTCAAGCGTAATGGAAGATCTCTAATCATGCGTTCGCATCTCAAAGTGTACCCATCTGCCACTTTGACTCTGATGCCCTCAAACTCCTCTGTGATGAGCCCTCGTTTCTCAACGAACCTAGCATCAATAAAGTTATGTGTAGCTCCTGTATCCAATAGGGTAATGACCCTCTGACCTGCTAATACACCACGGAGCCGGAAAGAACCCTCCTGCTGAATGCTAGACAATCTGCCCTCCTGTCTGAAGCTCGGGCTCTACCTCCACTCTATGCTCTGGAGTCTCTGTCTCTGACTCATCTGAATGCTCAGGCTGCTCTGAATTTTCTGATTCTGAGTCTTCATAGTATGCCCACATAACACGATTCGCCTTGCCCTTAGGTCTTAGAGGGCAATCGTGATTGGCATCATACGGTCCCTTGCAGTAAAAGCATAACTTTTTCCTGCGAAGGTCATTCAGGGCCTCACGATCCAAGGGTGGGAAGGCTGATTTACCCTTCGAATCGCTTCTATAATCTGATTTGTTTTTGTTATAATCAGATTTGTCATTGTTTTTATTAAACCCTTTGTTGTCTCGGAACGATGAAGAACCTCTGGAGTTAAATTTATTTGCCGGGGCTGCGAACTCCATGTTACGTGCCTTCCTCATCGCCTCCTGTAATGATGGAGGGTCAAAGGCTTTTATCCAGCCTTGAAGTGGTTCTGATAAACCCTCCATAAAGAGAACTACCAACCGCCTCTCAGATATGCTCGGAACCATGACGGAAAGTCTCTGAAAGTCGCTGATGTATGTCTCGAGATTGCCACTCTGCCTCAACTGTGCCAAATCTCTGAAGTAAGTCTCCGGATCCTTCCTGTCAAATCTCTCAACCAGCCTGTCTACGAACTCCTGATATGAAGTGATCCTATCATGATGTAGCGTCACCATACCGTGATGCCACCAGTCATAAGCTACTCCCTCGAGGTGCAGTGTAGCGTAACGGATAGCGTCTCTCTCAGCCATCGGACGCAAGGTAAGGAATGTATCAAGCTTGCTAATCAAAGCTTGGGCTGTCATCTTCCCACTGCCATCAAACATTACCAGATTCAACCTGTTCGTTGCATGTTTGAGGTCATTATTCTGCTGTCGGGGTCTCCAATCCTGACGAGCCCTATTGTGTTCACGCCTCTGTGTGATAAAACGGTCAAAAGTGATCCGTTCTCTGACTGCAGGAGGTATCAACTCCCACTCCTCGCTTGCTGCCATAAGGTTATCAGCAAACAAATCATCCCGATCCTCCTCTGGCATAGCCTCATCGGGCTCCTGTCTCGTGAACGTAGGCCTTGTAGGCCTATCAGCTGTCCGTGACACTGTCCTAGGTGCTCTCCGTGACCCAGCATCACTCCTGTCATCGTCACGATGTGGTGACGGTCTCCTGTCCTTAACCTTCCGCAAAGGCTCCTGCGCTATCACCGTAATACATCGTCAGATCGACGTTGTCCCGCACGAAGATCTCTGAGTGTGAGTAAGACCTCAGCATCATCCCGATCTCGGTTGTTCTGAGGGATATCTGTCCGAGGTATATCTGTTCTCTCAGCCCTATCATTCCTGTCAGCCATGATTTCCGGCTGCCTGCTCAAACTGCGTTGCCTTTCAAGCAAGGCACGTCTGCGAGTGTAGTACCTATATGTATCAATTTCCTCTGGTTGCATGTGATGGCCAAACCCTAGGATGGCAGAATCAAGCTCTGATACCACTGTAGAAACCCCTGGTTTCCCCCTGTTACTGCTCTGACTGATATTTCAAGTTTTTCTGACGTTTTTAGGTTTTTGAGATTTTTTTGTGTTTTTGAAGCAATAATGAGAAGGTACGATTTTGACAATAAATGCTAATAAATTCACTAAAAATCAAATATCTCCGGAAATGCAACAATATCGATGCCAGTATACTTTATTCAACTTTTCTATGGATTACAATGATACCCAGATGAAAACAATGTATAAAAGAAGAATTTTTATTGGGAAAAGAACCTGATTTTCTGGTACGGCTGAAGGTACAAATCAGTACAGCAGAAATAAATATGATCTCTTTCCTTCCCTCTGGCATGCACAATTTCATCAGCTGGTATAGGCGCCTCCTTCAGATCAAACTGGAACCATTAGATAAAGGCGTTGATTTTTTATTTGATGAGGACGGCTCTTCATGAGGTACGGCCTGCTGGTACAGTACGGCCTGTCAGATCTGCCTTAAATGCTGTACGGACTTTACTCACAACAATGTCAAATCTCTGAATAAGGTCGCCCAGCAACGATCTATTGGTACAAATAACTGCAAAAATGAAGGATGAATTTTACTATGGCTCTATAGTTTCCTCTGTATGTTGCAATAATAATTATTTTATATATATGAATTGTTTCCGTTATATGGAGTTCCCCCATCTAAAAACATGAAACCCTAATATCAGGCTCAACCATAATTGTCAGTTTTCAAAACTCAATAAACACATAATACTTATTCCAATTCAAACCCTCAAATTACTGAAAAGTGTGATCCCTTTAGGGTTTTAATTATTATTTTTAATATTTTATTTCCATATCTCCACTAATATACATATTATATAAATGTATTCCCAATTTTATATTCAATATACTTATTTATAATATTAAATTTTATATTATATTAATTATAATATTTAATCAAATATTATTAATATCTCCCAATTTCTAACCCGATGATATCATCCGTCTGATGCTGACAACCCTGAAGTGTTTCTGAACGCTGCCAATAAATAACTATAGCAACTGTCCCAACTGTTTGAAGTACTTGTGCAATAAATAGCAATGATTGTAATTGTCTTTGTTATCGTACTTGTATTTGCATTTGAGATCAATCATTCTTGTGCTAGCCAAGCTTCGGCCGTTGCTTCTATCCAGTCTTTCAGCCTACGAGGGTCTCCATAGGCCAATCCAGTCTCTGATGATTAATAGCCAATACATGACATGCCTCACATGAATCATATTGACTCTAGCCTTTTACTTCAAACATCCGGTTTCTTCGTGGTTTCTAGGTCGACACCATTTGCACATTAATTGCACCTTATCTTGCTTGTTTTGGCAATCTTCTCACAAAGTGTCCTAGTTCGCTTCATTCTCGGCATTGTATGTTAGGGTTTCCTTTGGGGTCATATTGTATTTGGATTCATCCTCTTTGATCTCAATAACCTGCTGAAGATGCATTCTATGGAGTGGTCTCCTCCCCTTGTGTAAAGAGTACTTGTGTACTCCTCATCTTCAAATTGTATGGGCACTCCTTTATTGAATGACCCAAAAGTTGGTAAATCTCACAAAATCTCTTTTTTAGGACAATTACCTATTGTATGCCCCTCAATTTTGCACTCAGTACACCACAGTTCGTTAGTTTCTTTGTTGGTTCCCTTCTTCTCCTTCAATTCTTTCATCATCCATACTACATAGCATGTCCATTCAGAGTGCTTGTATTGTTCCTGATTCATTGCCACTATTGTCATCCAAACTTCCATCTTCCTCTGTTTTTCTTTTATTGCACGAGAACATTTTATCTTCACTTTCTATGTCCATTGCCCGATTGTAGGATTTGACGTACGATGATGGAGGCACTACTTTCATTTTCTTCCTCAACAAAGGAACCAATCCTTCAATGAACCATCTTTTTTTTAGTTCGTTGACTAGTTGGATTTCTAATTTCACTAGTAACTCCTTCAGCCTATGATTATAGGCTCGTACGTTTTCATGTTTTCGTTGCTTCGTGTTGTATATCTTTGCTATGATTTCATTGTCATCTCTCAAGAGTTTGAATTCTTCTAATGCTCGTTTTAATGCTTCCCATGTGTTTTTTTGTCTCGCTATCAGTTCGGTATATCGGTCGATTGCTATTCCATTGAGAGTTGCTGGAAATGATCTCAGCCAAAATGCTCTGTCATCTTGACCGTTCGCTACCCAGATTGTTTCACAAATTTTACAATGTCGTACGAGGTCCTTCGACACATTCTCGATGAACTTCAGAAGTTTCTGTCGGTCCATGTTCAGACTTGTTTGGGGAGTCACCATCTTGCCTCTCTAATGCACCTTTTGTGACAGTGACCTGCTCAAAGAGTTTTAATTCATATGTTTCGTTTCCTTCCTTGCACTCTCAAACACGCCGCAATCCTCTACTTTCCCTTTGTTAGCATTTGTCACTTTCGAGCTGCCTTCGAGGTTCTTTCGATGCTCCCTTTGTCTTGGTGTTTTCGGCTCTAGTCATCCGATGTTCTGAGCTTCCTTCAATGTCCATTGCTCAATTTGGGGAATGGTCTTTGTCAAATCGTCGAGAGGTTCTCTCTCACCTTCCCCTTCAACCAACCTTAATGGTATGCATAGTTCTTCTCGGCAAGGTTGGTAGTTTCTTCCTTGCCTTGCCTTTCGCCTGACTCTAAACCTTCTCCGTCACTCGGGGATGCTTCTTCGTCTATCAGCGACGATGATTCTTCATCTTTTGGTGACAATGCTTCTTCGTCTGTCGATGATAGTTTGTACAGCTCTTTGGCAATATTCTCTTCTTCACTTTCCTCTTCATCCGACGTTGATGATATGAACATTTCTCTGTTTTGGTTGACAAGATTATTGTCCATTTCATTGGGAAGTGGTAGATGTTGAGCTATGTCTACTCACTCTCCCTTCGTATGTTCTCTTTCTCTCTCGACTACTACTTTTTCTTACGCTTCAGCTTCTACTCTCGGTTGGACTCGAGCTTTCCCTTAGAAACCCTTTGCATTCTTCAACTTCACCCCTTAGTCGTCTCCTTCGTTCTCTCTATTTGATGATCTGTAAACATCTCTTGATCCCTTGATCTTGACCACGTTGTGGTCTCTGCCCGCCTTTATTGGGGTCCAAGGGCATGAATCTCTCAAATATGACCGGATTTCTTTAAGGCAATGACACCAAATGTTTGCTGCTTTGTTTGATAAATTAAATACACAAATTATTAGTAGAGATGACAATGCATGTGCAAAATATATCTTTATTCGCTCGTGAAATTATTACAGAAAATGACCAGAGATGGTCAACCAAGGATCAGAGTCGATCCGACTAGATCATACCACTCTCCTTAACGATACATAATGTATTTAAAGGACCCGATGGTTGCCAATAAGAACACAATCATCAACCAATCGATGCTTATAACTACCCACAACCGACAACCAATCAATACAAACAATTAATACATAGTCGGATAACGAGTTTTACCGAAGCATAATAATAGACATTGTACACTGCCAGCCATTGTCGATTCATAGTCAAGTGGCCCTAACCAAGCGTATAGGAATAGTGTTAGGTCACTCAATCGCCGAAGGGACTACCACAATGAGAAGTGAAGCAATGCAACATTGATGCTTTAGTCCCCCACCCATCCCCACACACAGGCACATGAGATTAGCTCCTCTCCTTCCCAACTCCAGATAGTAATGCATGGATGCTGGGGAGTGATGGGATTCTATACGTAATAGCCTCTCGACCACCCCTAATCTAGATTCACAGCTAGATCTCTATGCTACACATGAATCACTCCAATCCAAGCTTACAACTCTAGACTTGTGGCTAGGTCTAGACTCGTGGCTAGATCTATATGCGTCACATGAATCACTTTAAGTGTTTTCTTTTGCTTTAATTCCAAATTTGACAGTTATCTTGACCTTGGATGTTTGAACTTTCTTGGGTGCACTTTTGTAGTGGTTATACTAGCTGAAAGGGCAACCACTTCTATGTTTTTTCAACTTATTCTCCATTCACGCTTTTATGATTGTCTTGCCACTTAACTAAATCTTTCTTTAACTCACGACTTGCCACTTTGGTTGTGGTTTTAGATTGGTTTGGCCATTGTGAAAGTGTGATTCACTTAAATAAAAATTTCTTTATATGCTGGTTGCAATTTCATCAAATGTTAGCCACTTCTTTGTTTGTTGTCATGGTTCTGTTAAGCCATTGCCAACTTTGTTGTGCTTTCTTTATTGATTTGCTGCTCTTGTTGCATTTTCTCCTAGGTATGCTACTGAAAAAGTGGAACATTCACTTATCTTTCTTTTTGCTGTCATAGATAACTAACATGTTTGCCACTTTTATAACCTCTTGTCGGAACTTTTGAGCATCATGCCACTCCCAAAGTGCTATTCTTTTATAACTTGAAACCTTCTCTCATGTTTGGCGTGTTTTTGCTGCATGTTTGTCAATTGTGTCTCCATTTTGGGATGGCTTTGCATTTGAAAAAGTGTGACTTGATTTTTTTTAACTTGTCTTCATGTTGGTCATATTTTTGGTCATATAGTCGCATTTTCAAAATGGCATTGCCTTTGAAAATAGTGCAATTCACTCCTCATGTCCATTCCTAATGCATTTCCCCTTAATGTTAGCCATTTGAATTGGAGTTTTACATTGTCATTGCTAGCTTAAAAGTGCGATTGTGCTTTATACTTAACTCTACTTTTCTGGTTTGTGGAAGTTTGAGCTGCTTTAGCCATTTTGCCTCCATCCAAGTTTTCTTTTGTGCTGAATAAACCACTTCAATAAGACACCTAAATCCATATCTTCCTCTTTTTGCTCCTTTTGCCTTTTCCTCGTTAAGCTCGTTTGAATGCTTTCATGAATTTTTAACTTCAACTTATTTCATCACCTCTCCTTGGGCATGATTGAAGGAACTCCTGCATTCATCTCATTATTCATATTTTTTTCCATTGTCACGTTAGAGTTTTGTTGAAATCTTCCAATCCCTTTAGGATTTATTAATGTAAAAAAGACTTAGGATAAGACAATTGTGACAAATTTGATTCTTAAGAAAATTGGTGAACTTGTCCTCGATATGTTACTAATGATTTACTGACAACTGGTAACAAGGAGGTTGAAAAAAGTAGAAATCTTCCAGTACCTTTAGAATAGTTAGTGTGAAGAAGACTAAGGATAAGACAATTGTGATAAATTTTGATTCTTAAGAACATTGACGAACTTGTCCTTGATATGTTACCAATGATTTATTGACAATTGGCTAACATGGAAGTCCAAGAAAGTGGTTTCATAGGGGTATCAACATGGGTACTAACAAGGCCTTGTGTTGTGTTGTGACCTTTTCACACATCACCCCATTGCAAATGGGGACCCCCTAATTTTTGCTTCATTCGAGTCTTTTGGCTTTGCTTTTGGGTCGTTTTGTCGTTGTCTCTCTTCTGTCTGTCTTTTCGGGGATGTGCCCGTCTGAATTGAAATTTTGGCTAAGTCTGTTGAATTAGGATTTGCATTTCTCACATTAGTTTGAGGTCAAATCAAGTTTGGCTAACCTTGTTGTCAGGACGGCTACAAACAAGTTTCCACTGAGTTTTCACCAAGTTCCGACAACTTACTATTTTTAGTAGGTACTTGATTTGGGGCATTTTCTCAGCATAGTTGAAATTTTGACCGATACACTGCATTTTGAGTACCTTGAGCTATCTGCCTACAAATTTTGAGCTGAAACGGACAACTTACTATTTTTAGCAGTCCTGCCCTCAAAGGCCATTTTTAGGGTTTGCATGCGAAGTTTTTCAATGCATGTCTGGATAATATTTTTGGGTTTTCTGAGACCTACGCGATGGTATAACATGCAAAATGAGATGACGACTTTCAATAGTCTCGACTTTGGAGGCTATTTTTAGGGTTTGCATGTTGGAATTTTCTATGCATGTTTGGACATTCTTTGTGGGTTTTTCGAAAGCTTCGCAGAGGTGTAACATGCAAGGCGAGATGGTCACTTTTCAGAGACTTACTATTTTTAGCAGGTCCATTCTGGCAGCCGACACACCAGTATCACAAACAGAGCAAAGTGCAACAGAAATGGAGTCAAACGGAGGTCGTTTGACCGACATGCAAGTCAAATTAGGGTTTCCAGCTTCGGGACCCAAAATGAGGGGTAAAATGCCAGAATTTTCGAAAACCAGTGTATTCCACTGTGATCAGTATCTTTCAAGCTATCCACCGGTAAAATTTGAAGGCAATCGGAGCACTTACTATTTATAGTAAGGCGTTCCAGAAACAGGCTATAAATAGGAAGTCAGCATCAGGCGCCAATGTGAATGGGCAAGTCTACCGATGAGGGTCACGTCATTCAAATTTCAAGTTCAACGGAGTTGTGGAAGTCTCGAAATCAAGCAGTTGCTATAAATAGTAAACCACCTCCAGAAACATGCTATAAATAGCAAGTTAGCACGGGATGGCAGTGTGAACAGACTAATTAGGTCATGAGGATCCTCTGGTGAGAATTCCAAATCAATCCAAGCTTCAAAAGGGTGAAAATCAAAAACTTACTAAATTTAGTAAACTAGGGCAAGCGAGCCATGAGGAATTCACTAAGTCTGAGAAACTTGAAGTCCACCCTCTAAAATGCACCTTAGCTACTTGAAGTTGGCTGAAAATTCTTCTAAGTCCTTGAAACTTGAAGTCCACCCTCTAAAATGTGCCCTTGAACTTGAAGTTGGCTGAAAATTCTTCTAAGTCCTTGAAACTTGAAGCTTAACCCCTTGAATGTGCCTTTGACTTTGAGGAAGCTTGAAAAAAAATCTAAGTGTGGAAAATATGGAGTAGACCCCCTTGAATGCGCCTTTGACTTGGAGATTCAGTTTGAAAAATATTCTAAGTGTTTAAACTTGAAGTATGATACCCCATATGCGCCCAAGAAGTTTTGAAGGCAAGAAAATATTCTAAGGCAGGAAAATTTGACAAAGGCACCTCTATATGTGCCTTAACCCAAGAGAAAGTGTGGAGAATTTTCTAAGGTAAACAAACTCAAAGCCTAAAGGGTGAAATGCGCCTTCACTTGGAGGTGAGTTGAAAATATTCTAAGGGTTGAAACTTGGAGTAGCACCCAGCAAATGCGCCCTAGCTAAAGGGGAAGATGAGGAAATATTCTAAGTATTGAAAGTTGAAAGTAGAAGCTCCTAAATGCGCCCAACCTTGAGGAGATGAGTTAGAAATTTGCCTAAGGCATCAAGATTGGAAGTAGCCCATGTCATATGCACCCTAGAAATTTGAGATTAGTGGGAAAATTTCTAAGTATGAAGAATTGAAAGCTCTGGGGTGGAATAGCGCCCAAGGCAAGGAGTGAATTTTGAAATTTTTTCTAAGTCTAGATAACTATAAGCAGACCCCCCTTTGATGCGCCTAACTCAAGAGTTGAAGTTGGAAAATTTTCTAAGGTAATAAAATGGAAGTCAAACCCCCCATATGTGCCCATCAAGGATGGAGAAGGAAATTTGTTTAAGTGTGTAGAAACCCCTGTTCTAACTGATCTTTGAAACTGTCTGTTTTTTGATTGTTTTTGACGTTTTTGGTTTTTTTGGTGTTTTTGTGCATAAAAGTAAAATGCGATTTTGGAAGAAAAAAATATAAAATCTCTACTAAATACAATAAGTCCAGATCTAACATTAAAGGACTCAGGAAACCACTGCTAATGAATGTATTAATTTTCCACAGCTATTACAATGATAAATATCTGACATGCAGACAAGATAAGACAAAAATATCAGATTAAAACCTGATTTGCAGCCTCTTGTGAAAAGCCATGAAATGGTACGGCCAACATAGAATCCTTCTTTTCCCTGCGCCAGATGATAGGAAATGATGCCAGATGCATAAGCGCCCCCAGTTGTGAAGTCAGACTGTAAGAAGAGAAGGCGATTTGCTCAGAACAGGAAAGTACGGCCTTTTTGATGAAGGTACGGCCTGCAGCAGAAAATGTACGGCTTTTGTACAGCAGCAAACAATAAAAAAGGTACGGCCCTTATTGATGTCTCCAGATCTCAGGAAAACAGGCGCCTATAAATAAGAATCCCTTCCGGATGAATTCCACACTGAAAACCCTAAATATAAATCGACTGTGAAGCTCTGTGATATCTTCTGAATGAAGCTATCTCTCTGACTGGCAATAGATCAGCTGATATTTCACAACCTCTGAACTTCACACACTGAAGATTGCACGTTCTCCAATGCAAGTTGAAAACTGGAACCCTTGGCTCTGTTCTTAGAAGAAAGACTCAGCAAAAATTCGACTTCAATAATAATGAGCTCAAATCCCAATGAAAACCCTTATATCTCCTCAAAAGTTCGACTTTTCTAAATTGGCCATCATTTAAATAAATTTGAACTTTTCTTTTTAATTTTTCAATAGTTTTCAATCTCACTTTTAATTATAAATTATAATTAAAAGTGGCCCCTTCAATGATGGTCGACCCCTTGAAACAAATCACTTAAGTTATAATATTAAAATATTATAACTTTATAATATAAGCTCCGAATAATTAATATTTAATTAATCAATTAAAATATTAATATCTCCCTCAAAATATGTCCGATTCACGAACCGTCTGAAGCTGGCGAATAAGTGAGTGATTCTGCACATGACCAAACCATACTGCTAAAAATAGCAGGGGTGCTTCGCTGAGTGCCAAATACTGCTAAAAATAGCAATTCAGTTAAATGGTGTCCGAATGAGCCCGAACGAAAGCCAACTGGTAAAACTCTGACAACCGAAGCCAAGCCAAGCTCCATCAAGACCCTCTATCCATCCTATCAGCCTACGAGGGTCGCATAATAGGCTAATCATAAGCTCTGAGAGATGTCAACTGGAAGGGGACATGACAAAGTGGTGGAATTAAAATACGCCCTTCACGAGTCAGGAAAGTGGATAAAATTTCTGAGGCAAGACAAGGAAAAGCACGCGCAGAGGAGAAGAAAGAATAAACCTTGGTGAAATATTTTGCAAAGGTGAAAAATAAAAGAATTAAATGTCCCCCTTCGTAGTGATACACATGAATTTTGCATTTTTCGATGGGAATTTTCTTCTGGGTATTGGATATCTTCAACAAGGAGATGATTTTGAAATTCTTCACGCCCTGCCAAAGACTCTAGGATGGAGATTTTACTCGGGCGCCTGGTTGATGAATTTTCTAGAGGAAATAAATTATTTCTAAGGCAGATGGGTTGGAAATTTGGCTATGGCAAAAAGGGGATATCATGCTGGTTGGAAAATTTTCTAAGGCAGAGAAAAATCAAACAACACCCTCTAAACGCGCCGTCAAGTTGGATAAAGTTTCTAAGGCACAACTTCAAGGTACACAGGAAGTAGAGTACAAGATGGAAATTTGGCTAAGGCATGAAGAATTTGGAGATGAAGTGAAACTCGAATATCAGGATGATATGCGCCCATGATGAAAGGTTGTAAAGAAGGCAAAGCCTGCTGGAGAAAAAGAGATGAGCCCTATCAGATTCGGAGATCATTCAAATCTTGGAGGTCAAAGCATGGAGATCTGGTAAGTAGAGTGGATTTATATTGTAAAATGTTTTGATGTCCTCTTTGTTTGTTTTGCAGGCTGAACGTCGGGGCCATGGCACAGTGACTTGGAGTAATGAAGCAAATAGTCCAAGATGATAAATCATGAAGGAAGAAAAGTTGCAAGAAATGGCTAAGTGTTGGAATAACCTAATATGCACTCAATTCAGAGAGGTAGATGGCGAGGAAGAAATGCTCGAGTTTAAGATAAGAAGACCCTTTAGGATCAGAGGTGGAGAAATAATCACCCCCCCAAGCAAGTACTTCAAAGTTGAAGAACAACATTGAGAAGAAAATCATTGTCGAGCAGGAGAAAGAGGTTGCAGGCTTGATGTTAGATTGAGAACGTGCTTGCTGTACTAGTCCAAGAAGTTGAAGCAGTGTGAAAGCATCTATGAACATGAATCTTCTAGAGGATGGTGGACATTAATTGTTCATTTATTACTCCACTCCTCTTTTAAGGGTTAGGGCTTATGTGGCTCGATCTGAGCCCTCCATCTGATTGTATTCTGAGTCGTCCATTGGACTTGGCTAGCTATAAAATGGGCATCCCCCCTCATTTGTATTTCATTAGACAGTAGACATAGAGTAGAGAGACAACTTAGAAGTAGCATAGCGTAGATTGATAGTGTAGTTTGAAGAAGAAGGAAAGTTTTTCCTTTGAAAACTTTGTAAGAAATTGTTGTGAAAACTCTCTCAATAAAAAGAGTTTTCATTGATGATGATCTTGTCTTTTGTTGTGAGTAGCTAGCAAGGTTTCTTTGTCCTTTTGATTCGAGTAGGATCTTAAAGTAGAGTAAGTTTCATTTCATGCAAGTAGTAGATAGTAACTGTGGAATGTGGTGTTTAATTTGAGCAAGCTTTGCTTATCCATACCACTAGCAAGCTCACTAATGGTGGGGTGCACCTTGTCTGGTCAACTGGAATATCGTGTACTTAACTTCGATCATAATTTGTATGTTTATATGCGTCGTTGTAATGTTATTTTCATGCTAAGTTGTGATCTGAACACCTTGAGCTACTCCTCTGAAGATTGCACCAGTTCTGTGGAAGCTGTCCGAAGTGAGGCAAAGCAGAGCCTGGTTGAAGTCTGCGAGAATTGATCACCATGTCCCATGCCTTAGAGTAGATTAGAGCTTTCTTATCCCTGCAACCATTTTAAATTCAATACTTTTTGGTTAGTTTAGGAAACAAGAGCTTTATAGACAAACCTTTCGAGCATTCAAATTCCTTTCTCCGCTGTTGAACAATTTCGTAAGTCCCCTTGAAATACCAGCAAATCACATTGAGCCAACTGAGACTATCCACTGTATGAAGGAACCTTGGAGTTGAATGCATGATCTTTCTAGCAATCTTAGCATGCAGGAGATTTTGTTCAAGAGAGAATAGGGTAGCCGTTGTAACTTTATTCTGTGTTGGTGCAGTCACGAAAAACACATCAACATGTTGTATGTTATAGTGAAGTTGGTCATGTAGCTTTGTATGCAATTCCCCTCTTCTACTTTATTGAGTCATTTGTGTTGTTAAATTTAAAATCTTAGCTCTATGCATACGTGTATTGCTTAGCCTCTACCTTTAGTTGAATAGCATATGCATGGTAGTTGTCATAGGTTTTATTTTAAGTTTGTGTGTATTGGATACTAGGCATGAATGACTTCATAGAATACATTGATACAAACTGTAAATGGCAAATACATATCGTGTAGATTAGGGTTGTTATGTCAAATTTTGTTTAGAATGAAGCTTATCCTTCTAATTCTAAGAATGGTTTTCTTTTACACATTGTTTTGTTTCATGTCGCACTAAAAGGTGCAAATTAAACTACTAATAGTCCCAACCTTGTAGTGCTTTTATATGTGAGCCCAATTGGTGCTTTGTTGATGCCGTTGGCATGAAGATGTGAATAGATTGACACGAAACCACCTCTATGATCTTGTCTTTGTGCAATAACCTAAGTTTTGGCTCAAAAAGGGTGTAGGGCTAAGATAGTCTCGAGTTGATTGAGTTGGATAACATTGATCAATATAGGAACTAGATTACCCAAGATGAGGACCCAATGTTTATAGAAGGCATGATTGCTAATTTTGACAAACAAGTCGAGGATGGAGTGTCAAAAGCAAGGAGATGTTGGATTGGATGGCATCATGGCTGATGATGATTTTGCCATGAAGAGTCATTACCTTGTAGTTTGATGGTAGATCCATTGTCTACAAAAAGGCAATATTGTTGAGTTTTTAAGGCAAGTAGAGGAAGGTGCATCAAAAGTAGAACTAGGAGATGTTGGATTATGACATCATGGATGGTGATGATGTTGCGCATGAGGAATCATTACCTTGTTCAATGGTAGATTCACAATTGACTATGAGTAGTAGGACCCCAACCATCACTAGGATGTATGTGAAAAAGTTTAAATTATAAGTTGTAACTTAGAAGCAATTGTAATTTTTGTTGATGATTTTCAATCAACATAATATATATCATGTTATCAATTGTTGTATTCACATGCAAATGTAGTAGTGTACTCTATTTTATTCAAATCTAATAGATAACACTTCTCCCAATGTTCTACATACTCATTTGATATTTGTGTAATTGTATTTTGCATGAAAATTATTTTTTTGGAGGAATTTAAGTGTATTTTTTAATATGACAACTTTTGCCTATTCGTTGAGTCGTTGTCAAAATTGGGTCTATTGAGTTCTAATGAGTCACAAGTTTTTGAACTATGGGTTGAATTGTACTCTTGATTGGTTGGTATCTATGAGGAGGCGATGGCCTTGCCTACTTAAAGGGGAGAGGAGGGTGAGGGCACAGGTTTGGTGAGTGCTTCTTGTCGGCCTAGAAGTGTGGTTGTGATTGTGAGAGCTAGTTTGGGTGGGGGGATGTAGCAAAGAGGTAGGGTATTATAGCATGCATGCATGCGAGCATGGTGTTTAACATTGTTTTTTGTAAGACCTTTGAATTATCTTTGAAGAGCAATTTGAAATTGCTAATAAATAATGTGCATTTTTTTGGAGTGGTTAGTGTTGGGGAGCAATGAGGGAGGAAGATGGGGTCAGTGGGATGAGTGCTTTTACTTAGATGAAAAATGTGCTTGTGAGTTTTGAGAGCCAATTTGAGTTGGGGTGGATGTAGTAAACATGTACATGGTTAGAGCTTGAGTGTATGGAAGGATGGTATTTCCCATAATTTTTTGAGATTTTTGAATTAGTCTTTTAAGAGCACTTTGCAATTAGATTTGAAAAGTTGCAAATAAATAATGTGTAATTTTTTGGAGCAGTAAGACTGATGGTATTAACCAACATCAAGGTCCTTTTTTTTAAGTGGGCAACACATAGTCTATATACATGCATAAGCATGTTGAGATTGGGGACTATAGCAAAAGAATAACTTGCAATGTATTGAACCAACTGCATAAGGGAACAAGTCTTGGTTACTAGCAAATTGATTTTGGTCTTTTTGTGGTAGGTGTAACTTGAGATTTATTGTTCCTTTGTCTTTTTGGGTGTGGGGCTGATTTAAAATGTGATTCCAACTCTCTTTGATAAGGAATGTAATAAAAGGAAATGAGCATTATCAATACCAAAAGCATAGACAAATTCTGATACTAAATGGGTCCAAATGTAAGGAAACATGGATAGTTTCCTACATTAACCATTTGAGGAAAGATGTCATGGTGGTATTAGTGATCTATAAATTCTTATAGAATTCTAGCATAAACAACACCTAACAAGAATGAAAGGAAGAGTGACACAAAAGAGAGAAAACAATATCCTTTGGGAAAACCCTTTTAGGAATAAACTATTTCTAGCAACAAATAGTTATTATACAATATCAGGCTTGGAGCCTTAACATGGAGATTAACACTCTCAACTAAGGGAGAAATTTTAATGTCTCGCGCAGGATGGTTAGCTCAAGTCTACTAGATTAATTTACAATCACTCAAATCCTAGCTCATTCTGATCACCAAGTTCCTGATGTGAGGAAGGTGATAGCGTACAAAGACTAGAATGTGGAGCAAGGTATTTGAGGCTAGCCAACCAAATTACCTTTAATATCAAATTCATAGAATTTTTCAATGCCAAAATGGGAGATAATGATATGCAAATTCGGCAAATGCCAGACTAGTAGATAACAAGCGGGGATGCATCAATGCCAAAATGACTGACTATCTCATCCAATTCCAATACATGCCACATTGGTGTATAGTGCATTGAAAATTAAGGGGATCCAATGGATAAATTGACTAGGATCTTAAGTAATTAAAATATCAGCTATTGGTGGTAAACTATCCAATTATTACAATATTGGATTAGAGAGACACAATGGAAACTGCAATGCTTATTTTGCAAATCCAAATAGTTGTAAAGCATTCTTGGAATCATGAAATTAAATTGATACCTCTGAAACGATGTTGAAACCTAAATTGAACTATTGATGTATCACTGTAAAAAGATCTTGATGTTCTTGCAAGCAATACAGTATATTCAAAGGATATAACTGATTGAAAGGTCTACTGTAGCAGATTGTATGGTAGAGATTTCTTGCTAATATAACCTACTAATAGGCTGCATTTCATTCCTAGATCTCACACCCCTTTTCCACATGATGTGCGACTAGGCAAATAAGAGATGGTACGGCTCAACACAAGAAATAGAGCCAACATATAAATTCTATTAAAATCTGATCAGACATAAATACCATAGTTGAAAAACTTGAACTTGGCAATAACTCGGCAGGCCCAAAAATTTTAAAAACTTGTGACTTAGGGAAAGTCTCAGCAAATTTATCGAACACTATAAAATACATACATTTTGAAAATATTCTTCAAAAAGACACATATATATCGAATTCGTAGAGCATATTACTGATTTCCATCATATATAAATCAAAATTTGAGTTCAATATATATCATAGACCAAAAAACAAGTTCAACTTCTGAATACATATCAACTTCAAGTTGTGGTATTAATAAAATTTGTAAATCATAAATTTCTTTTACGATTAAAACTCAAGAGCTTTTGTTGCCGCTGTGTGGGTGTTGTTGAAGTAGATGGTATAGGTGCAATATTCTCAACAGGGGCCTCAATACGTGCTTCAATAGGTGCCTCATCCATAGTGATAGGATCAAGCTGTGTATGTGAGGAAACTGCCTCTGCTGGCTGACCAACCTCACCTTCTACCTCCTCATATGTTGCCACTTCTGCTTCCCATTCAGCTACCTCCCTCTCCAAATCAGCTAACTCATCATCACTTAACCATGGTTCCACATCGACCTCATCAGGCTCAGCAATCCAATTTGAGTATGGATCAATGTCATCAAGGTCAAGTGCTTCATGTGAACCCTGCCCTTGTACCTTCTTCTTATTTGAACTTTGCCATAATTTGAATTTTGTGCGGCTTGATTAGTGAGTATGGATTAGAAAAGAGAAACCCATATACATTTTTCTTTTCTAATCCATATTCACTAATCAGGCCACACAAATAAAGGCTGTCCCCTGCTGAGTGTTTGTAATTAGTGAGTATAAACCCATATACATTTTTCTTTTCTAATCCATACTAATTGGGCCACATTATTAAAGTCTGTCCCATGTTGAGTGTTTGTAATCCATACTCACTAATCATGCCACACAAATAATGGTTGTCCCCATGTTGACTGTTTGTAATTTTACAAACACTTAGCATGGGGACAACCTTTATTTGTGTGGCCTGATTAGTGAGTATCGATTAGAAAATAAAAATGTATATGGGTTTCTCTTTTCTAATCCATACTCACTAATCAAACCACACAAATAAAGGCTGTCCCCATGCTAATCCATCTTAATTATAGCTCAATGCACTTCACATTGTCATTATAATTTATGACAACAAAGAAGTTGTAACTTGTGACTATGTAGACTTTATAGAGTTCATTCAAATTCATTTGGATTTGTAAGTTCTTGAGCATGAGAATTTAGTTTGTAATCAATTAAAAAGTAGATAATATTCACGGCTTACAGATTCTAGTTGAGTTTGTTAGTGTTGAGTCGTTGACTGTTGAAGAAGGGATGCCTTGCGTTTAAACTTTAAACCCATAGTCGACTGTGAACCAAAAAAAAACCCTCGTGCACTGTGGTCGTTTCGTCGTGCCTTTTTTTGTGTCCAGAAAACATAATAAAACCCTTAAAAAATCATGCATTTTTAGTTTAATACTTTTTATGACGAGTTTTGGCCGAGTTTTAGGGATTAAACTGCGAGTTTTTCACGATTTTTTAATAAAAATTGCTGCAAATTTTAGTAAAAATTGTCGGTGAGTTATTCCATAATTTACTTGTTGTAGAGTTTGATTGACGAGTCTTGTGAGTACTCACAAAGTTTTTCAAGCATGGTAAATACAATCCACTCAACAACTAGTATGGTCCTCTTGGACTTGTATAGCTTGGAAAAATCTCCATAAAGAATTGCTGTCATGCTTGAAATTGTATGGCCAATTGGTAGACAAGTACAACCAGGTTGTTTCATGTAATATGGACTTGTACGACCCGTTCAGAATTTCCAATAGGGAAAGCTAATTGGTATGACAACAAAAATAGATTGTATTCATGCTTAAAATACTTCAAATCATCCCAAACAAATGGTACGACTTGACATATATGGTACGACCTCTTGGAAATTTGTGTGGTATGGCTTGCAAGGGAATATTAGCTCACCAAAATAACTCATAAATCATCTATAAAATCCATATCACTTTCTTCAGCAAAATCCTGTAAACTTCACACCAAAAGTAGTATTGGAATTTGAAAATCATGAAGCTTAAGCACAATGGCAGTCCTTGTGTGGAACTACATTGAAATGCTAGGAGAGTTTTTGTCCTCAAAACTGTAATTCTAGAGGGTTTTCACCCTTGGGTGAAGGAAGAACTCAGATTCGTTTTTGGACAATGAAATTAATAGATTGAGCAAGAAGACCCTTTTTGAAAACAATCCTCCCTTTCATAACCTTTTGAGAGAATTATTATAATATTATTTTATTATTCCTTCAAAGTTACAAAATAATAAATTGTCATTTTTATCACTCGCTTTTAGTCCTTTGGGTCTAGTTACACATTCAAATTTACTTATAACAACCTTTTAAAATAATTTAAGTATAAGTTGTCTTTTTAAATTATAACATAAAGTTATTTTTTGACAACTTAATTTAATTGTTTAACTTTTTTCCCATTTTCACCATCCTAGTAGCCGACAAGAAAAAATTGAGAAAAATAGGTCTTGAATAATTTTATGCTTGAGAAGGGGACATGATATAAACCATGCAAGATGTGATCTTCTTATGTAGTAGTGAGAAAAAACTGTTGCTGTCCGTATCAGACTAATCCAAGAACAAATGATATACATACATCCCACTCCATGCTTCTCAAAATCTTCTCAACAAGCAACCCAACCCACACTCCAGGATCCAGTCACAATGAGCAAGAACAAGATGATCAAGAGAGTGATCAATAAATGATTAATGAGTCCATCTCAAGCCTCCATTGTATAGGAAATTTAGCAACAAGCAAGGGGAAACCCACTAGAAGCTTCCTAGCCACCTTTGCCACCACTATTTAGTGCCCCAAAATGAAAATAATCAATGAACAAGCATCTCCAAGGTCGCTTACACCATGTGTTGAGGCATTAAGTGCTTTTTACAATATCTGATGCATTTGACAATGAACCCCAAAAATTAAATGAATTCCTCCAATGAACCCAATTAACCTTATACTCACTAAACCATGACCACAACAATGTATCAGCCCTATTAAATACATTTGTAAAGTCAGATACAACCTTTCCAAGGAAAATATTTCTCAGTGTGGAGCCATATGTAGACATGGACCACAACATTGTAAATATGGTATATTTCTATATGTAATGTGTATGACGCCTTCCCAACATTTCATGGGAACTTGATTAGAGTTTGAAGCCCAACACAGTGAGATGTTGAAATAATTGGAAGTCTAATAATTGAAAGTCTAGGCTTATCCCACAAGGGGATCACTGAAACATTATAGCTTATAGTGAAGAGAGATATTGCCTACATGGCAACAAAGCAACATCCTAGGGACAACACTGGGAGCTTGCTGCTGCTGCTTGTGTAATAAAAGTTATAAAGCCTTTAATGCATAACTAAAAATATGAACTAAAAAGCTAGTTTTACTGAAATCGCTGTCCAATTGGAGATTTTCTTGTTAATCGACCGTTTTCTTATTTATCAACAGTTTTTGAGCTGGTTTTTGTTGCAAATAATTGCAAAATTGAGATTTCAAGAAAAGAAAAAAGAAAAATGGAGTAGAATTATTATGCCTTTTAAAAATGGAAAAATAAAAAATCAGTACTTTTTTCAATATATTTCAAACTTTCAAAATTACAAAATAAAAAATAGTTTATAAGTTTAATGAAATTTTCAATTACTTGTCTATTCTCAGATATTTTTCCTGAATTGTGTTCTCTTGGAGCCTTGCTGAATATTTGCTAATCACAATTTCAGTAAAATGTCTTGCAAGAAACTTGTCAATGTGTGTTTATATGTGAATGAGTCTGTGTGTGTATGTGTGTCTATATATAATTATATATTATATAACACACACACAAACGAAAGTGATATGAACATAACCCAAACAAGATGTTTGAAACAATGGTTCTATAATGGCTTAACAGATGAGTAGAAATAGAAGTACATTTTTTAGTAGAAGTTTGCTGTATTGTTCGTGCCATGTTTTAGCAGAACTCTATTATTGAATGCACTTCTGCATGCTCATTTATTAATTCACTTTTTTGTCTCAGTTCATCCTGAAAGACTCTTGTCATTGTTCTACAGCTACAGTGTCATCTTCAGGTCACATGACAACTTGATGGTGTGATGTGGCAACATCCTTGATTAGAACATAAGCTTATCATACCTGAAATATATGTAAACATTGTGTGCAGTAGTGTAATCCTCATGTCTTCGGGTCAAGCCGTGGATTTACAATGTGGAGTACTAACTCTACATGATTAATCATCTCCATGAAAGGCCGTGTATACCAACTGGAAGTTTTTGAATTTTACTTTACAATAGTGCTTAGTCCATGTTGTTATGATGTATGTTTTTTGATGTCAGAATTTTCTTGCCATATAAATGTTCTCATGCACTACCTCACATTATTCAGCATAACTATTGAATAGAACTATCTAGTTATTAATTGCTTTTACATTGGTTCCAGTTTGATAGATTTCTTACACAGGTCATCTATTCCTGATAATATATTCTTTTGTAGAAAGACTAGATACTATTTGAAACATTGATTTATCTTTGATTTTCAGTTTCCTATAGAGTGCTCTTTGCCATGGATGTTGGTGGACCAGATTATAGAATCTCAAGATGCAGGGCTTTTAGAGAGCCTTTTAATGCCATTCGATATTTATAATGATTCTGCACAACATGCACTTCATGTGCTGAAACAGCGGTTTCTTTATGATGAAATTGAGGCTGAGGTATGACTTCGATATCTTGATACATTTGTGTTATATGTGGTGTTATTTACATGCACAATTTCATATTCCTATTACAATTTCTAATTGTTTGTTAAATGCAATTTCGATCTTTCAGAAAATGAAACTGATTATCTAGCTTACATGTGAGAATGAGTCTTAAATTTAGCTGCCAAGCATGTCTCTTAGCATTTGAGATAGACAATCCCACAGCAGTAGCAAGACAAAAGTTGTTAGGAATGAAACATAGGATTCCTCAGCATGAACATTGGATAGATTTTGATACCAGAGTGAAATGTTTTTCTCATTTGCATCAGGAGTGCAACATTTATTTATGTTGATATTATGATAAGTATTATTTATGCAATTGGTTCAGGATCATAAAGCTGTTAGTTAATGTGAAGATCGGTTATTGGTGTAGTTGTTGTTACTATTATTTCTGATCATAATTGCACTGGGATAGGCAGTATGGATATGAAGGACAAGGACACCATTTTGTATTGGGATGTTTTGGCAAATGAATAATGGGACAGGATTATTATATGTAAATATAGTCACTATGAAATGTGTATGATAGAAACTGATTGAAGTATGGCAACAAACAGATCATAGTTTTTTTTTAATTCATCTTTTCTATGTATGATGGTATAAGAAAAAACATCAAAATCTCCAATCTAAACCTATAGTTATACTTAATGAGTCTCAGTAGAAGGCTAGGGGTGGATAAGGGAACTGAATTTGTTTCAAGTGGAAAATTCACATGGGGTGTGAAGGCAGAAAAAGCTGGGGCTATGCTTTATGACAGAGTTGCTACCAACAGTCATGATTCTGTGCCTTATAATCTTTCAAGCATATTGCAACTTTCTCATCTATCTTGTGCTTCATCCTCTCACTCTCCCATTATGCTTCCTTGCCTTTCATATTCACTAGTTCAAGGTTCATGACCCTGTTCAGTAGCCTCGTGTTGCTTCATTATTCTTGTATGCATTTTCTCGAATTTTCCACCTATTTAGTTTTCAACTTCAACTGCATTTCTATGTCATCCAATCTCATGTCCACTTCTATTTACACATTCAAGTAAACAATCTTTTTTTACTTTTATTTTTAACTGTTGTACCATATGAACTTCCTGCTATGATGATTCACATTCTTCTTCACTTTCATTTTCATTTTTTCATTGACCTTAGCTACTGCAACATTCCTCCATGCAGTTTTTTTCAATTTAGACCAACTCATGGACAGCTCTTTGAATTATGTCATCATATATTTGTTGACCAAGGAATCTTCTAATGCATAATGAAGACTCTTATCAGACTATCACATTGTGCTGAAATTCACTTGTATTAAAGAAGTCCTCAAGCTGATCATCTGGCTTTTACCTGGTAGCCATCAGAGTTGATGAATCATCACATCAGAATTGCTTCTCTCTACTACCACTTGATCCATTAGAGTTCCAAATTTCTTCATTCAGTCTGACGTGCAACTCAACCTATTGCATATTGACATTGGCCCAATCATTGAGTTTTGCCTTCCTCCCCCCTGAAGAAAAGATTGCTAGTACAATCTGATGCTTACTTGCAGCAGTTTTGTTTTTTGTCTTAAATAAAAATTGCTGTTATCACCATGCTCTACAATGAAAGTACTACTTTTGTGTTTTTGTTGATGGGGAGACTGTCAGCTGTTGAAAAAAGGGTAAAGTACTACAAATGAAAGCTTGTTCACTTAGCATGCAAATTTGAAATTCCAATTATAATATCATTTGATTTACTATAAATTAGATGTGTGGAAGTTTGAATTATCAAATAAGAAATCAACAACTTATAAGATTCAAACAACACTGGATGTCTGTGGAGAAACACTATGGGACAAACTCCACCACTAAGGAGAGTACCAGAAATGTATTAGTTCAACTTCAAACAATGTGTTACATCAATACAACAATTATTTCCTTGGGATGACAGCTTTCTGAGAGTACTTGTGTACCCGTAAAATAACCCATAATACCTCCATCCAATGCATACAATTTATAGAGAGGAGTTGAGAGGAAACCACAAGTGGAATCTTGAAACCCAAACAACCACAGTCCATGGTATGGGAAAAACCTAATGCCCCCATGATGAAATCAATTAATGCACCATGAGCAAAGATAACAATAACATTTTTGACCAATATCAATGGGAAAGCTTCCCAAGAATGACATTTAAGTTTTCTTCCACCAACTCACGTGGGACCCACCTAATAAATGCATAGATATTCCACTCTTCCTCATAGCACGTAGGAATGAAAAAGTGCCATAAATGACCTCAAATCGATTTGTTACCACCACTGTTTTACTCCACTTCCCCTCTTTATGCTATTACAACTAATATTCTAAGTCAACTAGAAGAACAATGATAAAATAATAGTATCTCTCAACTACATGCATGTCATGTATCCATTTGAAGGAAATTGGAGATGCAACATTATACTTGACCATTACAATTAAATATTGCACTATCCTAACATTCTCTTGTGTGATATTATACAATGCAATGACATTATAAGATCCCTTATTAATTTTTTTGAACACTATCTGCAGATTTAACAGTTTGAACACTCTAGCATTTTGTCACACTTAGCATGTTGTCATGTCCCTCGAAATTACAGCACAAAAAGAAAATCCTAACGTTGAAATAGGAATGATAAATAAAATGAATAACAATATAAATATATAAAAAAAATATAGATATAGATATTAGCAATTAAATATTTCTATAATCATAATTATCATAAGATAATATTACAATTATGATTATCAAATATAATATTAACAATTTGAAATTATTATAATTATTATAATATAATAGGATAATATTATAAAAATATAAATATTAATTACAAAATAAATATAAAGTATATAAATATAAACTAGTATAATAATAATAACTAATATAAAAATAAATTATATTTAATACATATTCAAAACAAAGCAACGATCTTTTCATGCCTGCGATAGACTTTAATATCAAAAGCAAGGAAACAAACGGATCAGCATGAGCAGCAACTAGTTAATAGGAGAAGCATCAAAAACTAAAAACAGCGATCAAGGAGACCTATAATATGCAGAAATTTAATAAAGGCAACAAATAATATTAGTAAACAGCAATCAGCACCCTAACAAAAAGCCACGTCCTTATGAAGGGTTGGCTGCTCCAAAGGATGCCTCTTTTCGGTGAAAGGGCACAAGGAGAATATAAAAGTAGAAAGGAATGAATAGGGAAGGGGGAGGAAGATGTTGTGAATTATGGAATCAGCAAATCATTTATAGAAAATATCGGCTATAAGGGAGGGAAGTATGGGAGTTACAAGGAGAGATAATAACAAAAGCATCGGTAGCTGACAAAGAGAAGAAATATAGCATCATTGCTGGGAAGAATTAAAAGGAACGGACTGAGCCTGCAGGACGATAACAGATAAGGGATTTCGGTTTGCAGCAATAAGTAATTATATATATATATATCAGTCAAAGGTAAAAGATTATCAAGGCAAGACCATCAAGGAAATATGAAGCCTACAGCAGCAGTAAGTAAAATCATAGGTAAGAAATAAATATAAATAATATCGATGGTATGTAAGTAGTAAATAAGTAATAAGTGTTAGATATCATGTAAATAAGAAAATAAATATGGACATTATATAAGTGCTAAGTAAATGTAATAAGTATATGTATGCTGGGTTAGGATGAGTATGGTAAGCCTAGCACTAATTGATAGTTGGTTATACATATATACGTCTTATGTCCAATTAAGTAATAATGATTAATTCATGACTTAGAGGGAACTGGATTATGAATTCAAGATTATGTTAATTAAAGGTAGGTATTAACAATTGGTATTTGATAAATATATTAATATTCAATATTGATAGAGATAATAATGCAAGTGTAATATGGGATAATTATTGTTGTCAGATATGCATATCATATTATCATAGGAAGAAATGCATATCACGTTATCAGTTTCATAATTAATGTGGATCCAAAATTGAACATATTAGGATGGATAAATATATTGGGAGATGGAGTGACATGTTAACAATTGATAAGCGTATATATATATATTGAAATTCATAGATACATCAAAGATGGTGGGCGCATACAATACATACAAGACAATATATATATATAATGTATTATTTACAATTATCCAATAATGATGCTTGCAGCAATTATTGAGTCTTATAAATCAGTATGATGCTTTAAAGGAATTATGAATAAAAGCATTGGCATTTGTGTGATCTATACTAATGATATCTTCTGAGTGATTAAGAATAGATCATCGCGTGGAAGAAAGGAGACAGGTCGGGTTATAGAGAATAAGTCTTGAGAAAGCCAATATAGTGCATCGATCTGAGGTAAGTGTCATCAGCCGTCTGGATAGCATTGAAGGTTATGTATTCTGGAAATTCGAATTGCTACATACAGTGAAGGATTTACGGTATGATGACTAACCTAAATCTTATTGGATTAAATACCGGTTGGATTCATAAATATTTCATTCTGTGATAACTTGTGAATACAATTTAATATATCTAATAATGTATGAATGCTTAGAGCGATTTAACGACATTTTGATAGATGTATATGTCAATATAATGAACATATATATATAGCATAAGTAATTGACGAATACCACATACGGCAATAAATGGATATTATTTATCAATAACCCAATAGTGACGCTTATAGCAATTATTGTATATCATAAGCTACTATGAGTTTTACTATAAGAATAGACTTCGGGCCAAAATTCCCTTTCGCTAGCACTCAATAAGGATAGGGAGTTTGTGGAGGGAAAGGCGGGTAAATCGCTCCATTGATGGACGGTCCCAAGACGGGTGGAACACCTTGAGGGAGTCCAATTTGAGATCGTGCACGTGCCCTTGGCACAGTAAACCTACCATCCAATGAGGATAGGAAAGAGGAAACAAGGCGAAGATCTATTCCGATCAAGAGTAATAAGTCATATCAGTTTATGATGTGTTTATGCACTAGATGATAATGCATCTGCCTTATCCTTAAAATGCTCAATTTGGAATTGTCTAATTTGAATTGGATTAAGGAACTATGTGTATTTTTCAGTAATGCATGATGTGTGTAGGCCCTCAAGGCAAATTACATGTGCAAAATTAGGTGTTGGTAAATAAATTTCTTGACCTTAACTTGTGCATTTTATGTCTCTAATAAGGGGACATTACACATGTCCCTGGTTTGAATATATTTTCAATTTCCAATGTCTGATATATAGTGCAAAATTTTTCCATAATGATAACATTCTCATGACTTAATCCATTATGTTAAATTGCAAAAATTATGATAACTACCAACTGACAACCAACGGTCGGGGACTAATTACAAAATAACTTGTTTATTTATTAATTGACAACTACATCAGCCCCCCCACAAAGAAAGATGCCTTCTAGATGACAACTAACAAAATTGGGAGTTGAACAACCCAAGCTAAAACTATTGAGAAGGGGGATGAGAAGATGTCCCTGTATGTATTGAAGATGTAGGGGTGGACATTGAGGATCAAAGTTGTCGAAGCCTATGGACCTCCTTTGTGTGTAGCTTTAAGTGGTGGTCTGCTACCAATTCATGCTCCCTACTGCCTTCACCATCTATGCAACGTCCACCAATTGACATTTGGTTTAATCAATCTCCTCCTCCTTCGCCAACTTGGCCTCTGTAGCTATCACTCTAGCCCATTTTGCTGCAGTGAGCTTTGTTTGCTAAGCCAATTGTTCCTGGAACTTCTGTGTACACTTAGCCAACTCAATCCGTACTGTCTATACCATCTAGAGGGCTTCATCCTTATGCCATGTGAGCTCGTCAATAGAGACTATTTGACACTTCAACCTATAAAGCACATCTCTAAAGGAGGTCTCTATGCCAAACATAGTTGAAATCATTCTACCATCTCTCCCCCCTACTGAAGGTCTGATAGGGTGCCAAGTTGCCATCATCTTGGGAGTCTCTACTCTTGGCCATCCATGTGAAGTAAAGCAGCGAGTAAACTCCCATTCACACTTCATTTGCACAAATGCCAATTTACGTTGGGTTTCTCTTGCCACCAACGGAGAATGCCCTATGTCATATTTCTTGGAGATGTCCCCAACCTCCTGTATCACCACGACCATAGACTAGAGATTGTGTATATATCTTTGGATCATGCCAAGTGGGTCTGTCACATTAGGCTAAATGATCCCAATGATTATTCCCTCGGATTCACTGAACTCCTCCTGATGCTCACTCGATAGGTTGGTCTGTGGCAATTTCTGTGAAGCCGAAGGTGGTTGTGGTACTTGAGAGGAACCCCCAATCTCTTGAGTGTGTGCAATAATCAGTGGGTTTTCCTGTGGCTAGCCAAGCTCCACACTCTCAATAACCATGGCCGATTGATTAGTCTCTTGCTACTCAAGTCCCTCAACCATGACCCCTAGCGAACTCAGTGATGGAAAAGTTGGTACTTGCACTGGAAACCCAAGTAAGTCTAAGCAATGATCAATTTGTGTGGCATTTGTTGGCAAGGTGATGTCCCTAGGCAGAGGGCCTTCCATTGGTACTGTGATCTTGGTAGGTAGAGAAGATCACACAGACAATGTGATTGTCGATGTAGGTGGAAATGCAATTGGTAGTGTTGGCAGTGTGGTTGGTCGTGGAGTTGGCAGTACAACTAGTGGTATGGATGGCACTATTGGTAGTGTAATTGGCGGTATGGTTGTTGCTATTGGCAGTGGGACTGGTGTTATGGTTGGCATTTCTAGTAGTGGGATTGGCGGTATGACTGGCATTGCTGTAGTAGTCTCATTGATGGGGATCACCTCATCTATCTTCATCTTTGGTAATGATTGTGCATCGACAATGAGTGATACCTCCTTCGTTGGTGTAGTGGCTGATGTAGAGGAAACAATTCTATAGGCTCATAATTTTTAACATTGTCTCCCCTATTGTCGGACATGCCCCTTTGCTTTCTTTCTTCCTTGTTGGTTGTGCTGTCTCCTCTCCCTCAGGTGCTTGCATATTAACGGTTGTCCAGAAGAATTCCATTGGCCATGAAGGATCCAACTAGGCTATAGGTTGAAACTTAACCCATTTCTCAGTTGGAACTTGAGTACGAATGGAGTTGAGGAAAAGAGTGATGGCATGCTGCATCCTTGATTCTTTCTACAACATTCTTGCCTAGTTGTATACTTTTCCCATACTCAAGCCAATCATATAATCTATCATCCATATGGCTGTATCCAATGTTCGACTGGCACCTATTAGTCAGCATTTGATTCAATCCATAATACATTTCCATTCTGTTGTAGCCAAAAAACTTTTCCACAAACCCCTATTTCTAGCACTTTGTATACTATCTTTATTTTGTTGCGTCAAGTCTGGTCGACATATTCTTTCAAGGGGTGCATCTTTATGTTGTGGGGGTGATCTTCCCTACGGGTTTGCACACACTTATGCCTGTGGAAGGTATGTCGAACACCCTGCTAAAATCGATTGGCCAAAATAAAATGGTCACCTGAAAACCTTAGTAATCAATCATGGATTTGTGGGATTGCGTATTGTAGTTTGTCACCATTTCCTTCAGATGAGCTCAAATTCTTGAGAATTAAAAAATGAAAGTTGTTCAACTTTGTCTACTTGTGCATGTCTCAATGCCACCTTCAACACATGATTGTGCTGGTTATTCTACCACCATGTTTGGCATTCACTGTCAGTGAGAGTCTCCCACGTCATTGCATTCACTCCAGTTTCATCCTCCTTCTCTTTGCTCATTTTTCCTATGGCAATTTGGGGCCTGTAATGCTCCAATGCCCTCTTTCCCTTGCTGTTGCTGGCATCCATCTTCTTAAAAATTATTTTGAAATGTGCTTTTGGTAGTTCACAATTAAATTTAAATGGATGATACCTTCTAGAAAGACAATTGTAATAACTGTGTGCCAATGTGGATATTCGTACTGTGCAGGGTAAAATTCAGATTGGTGTGGCGGGTGGTTGGACTGAAACAGCGATACCAAAGCATGAATTGCATGGTGAATTGTTGCATCCTCTATGGTGAGTTTGTTGCAGCCTATATGGTGAGTTTGTTGCAACCTGTACGGTGGAAGCTGCACAGACTGTACAATGATGAATCATACATTAAAATTTTTGCTGCCTTCCTTCCTTGGTCGTACGATAGACCTCCATAAGGTGCTTGATCATACATTGTAGTCTTTCCTTGGTCGTACGTTTTCTGTGCACTACCTTGATTGTATGATACAAATGTCATGTTTGCAAATGATGCTGTACTTTCATGGGCTATATAATTGAGTAATGATGTCACCACTCTTACCGTACGTTCTAACCTCTCTATCGTACGATTTCATGAATATTGCTTACCTTTCTATACTGCAAAGTGTAGGTCTATACACTATGAAATCCTCTTCGCCACCGTACAGGCCATATGATGTTAATGTTTTCTCCCTGTACCCGTCGTACAATTTGGAGGGAGGAATGCCGTACTGTGCAAGAGCTCAGAAGAAACCTTACGCTCAATACCTCTATTTTGGTCCATGCCGTCTAAGAATTAAATGGAGAGGGAGGTCATATGGTTTGCTTTTTAAATGGCAGTATTTTAATATTTTTCAATTTTGATACTTTAACTTTTTTTCGCTTCAGTATTTTATTATTTGCCAACTTGAATATTTTAATATTCTCCCATTTTAATTTTTTAATATTTTCCAGCTTCAATATTTTAATATTTTTCACTTTGATATTTTAATATTTCTCAACTCCAGCAATTTAATTAATTTTTTCTTTTTCTTTCTATTTTCTTCTTCATTTTCTCTTTTTATTTTCTATCCTTTTTGCTTGACTTTTGCTTTTAATTTTATTTTTGAGGCTTGATTTTGCATACAAAATAACCGTCCCTAGCTGTCTCTAAAAATGGCTCGTAAAAAGCCGTCCCCGAAACTTGTCCTCCCGTCCCCTACAATCCCCGTCCTGGAAACTTGGGGTAACATAGCTTTCATGCCTTGAATTATAGTAATGAAAATAATCAAATTGCTTACCATCAATTGTTGATTTGAAAATTTTGGGGAGCTCAAAACTAGCTTTTTCAAAAGTGCATGCTTCTCAACAAAGTTGTTCTCAAAGTTGTTCTGAAAATGTTCCTTTTCAATAACTGATTTGAAATTATAGGGATGTTCCAAGTGCCCTTGTCTTTCTGTTGTTGTTCTAAATGTTTCTGAGAGACTTGAATTAATAATTTTAGAATCAATTAAGAAATTTTCTCCCAATGTAGGCCTATCACTATGGTTATTATGAGGATTAATTGCATATGGCCATGACTCAATCATTTGAGGATTGATAAGGAGTTCTTGAATTGCGACATCTTTTCCTATTTTGGACTCTTGCATTCAACAAGGAAAGTCTATTCCCTTGAGTTCATTAAGACAAACATTTTGTTGGCAAATAATATTAGAAGTAAATAAATATCTTTTTCTGATAAAGGATTCTTACCTTCAACTTGCATGTTGGAATCTTTAAGTTTTTACTCAATGTGTTGTTCTGACCATTTTCCTTGGATTCTTGCTCTTTAGCAACTTTTGATGTTTCTGATTCCACTATCTACTTTTCTGGCTCCTCATCTTACATTACCTCTGTCTTTCCCTTGAGGTTCATTAGAGACAAACATTTTGTTGGCAAATAATAATAGAAGTAAAATAAATATCTTTTTTCTGATAAAGGATTCTTACCTTCAACTTGCATGTTGGAATCTTTAAAGTTTTACTCAATCCTTGTTCTGACCATTTCCTTGGATTCTTGCTCTTTAGCAACTTTTTGATGTTTCTGATTCCACTATCTACTTTTCTGGCTCCTCATCTTACATTACCTCCGTTTTCATCTTTCTGATGTATTCATATAGACCTCTTTGTTTGCATATTAATCTCTAAGTATCTCTATGTAATCATCAAAAGGGAACCTCAACTTTGAGCTCATTAGACCACCTTTTATATTTGTGAAGAATCTTGGGGGCCTCATGTTTGTACATTTTCTTTTCCTTTTGTATTTTTATCAGTGCATCTTGAACATGATCTATATGCTTTACTTTCTGTAAAAATCTAGGCTGAAAAAGAATGGGAGTGGGACTGATGACGTGTTGATGTGATTTTCGTGACCGCACCAACACAAAATAAAGTTTCCCAACGGATACTCTATCCTCTCTTGAACAAAGTCTCCTGCATGCTAAGATTGCGAGATAGATCATGCATTTAACTCCAAGGTTCCTTCATGCAATAGAATACCCTCAATTGGCTCGACGTGTTTTGCTGGTATTTCAAGGGGACTTACACAATTGTTCGACACTTGACATCAGACAGCGGATTAAGGGCTTTCATGTAATTTGGATGATTTGGCAGGTGTTGTACCCCAAAATTAAAATTTTTGTTACACTTAGACATTTTGAAGGAATGAGTAAAAGTCTTGTTAAATCAGTCAGAAAGGTCAAAATTTGGGTGTGCATGTCTTGCATGAGGGGTTAAAATGCAAAATTACAAAAATATGGCTTGATTTTGCTCGAGTAGCTTAACCTAAAACCGGATCTCAGTTTTCATCCCTAAATTTTAGGAAAAGCTATTTTAAAAATTTCCTAAAAAAGTAATTTTTCAGGTTTTTGGTTTCTTTCGAAACGGATACTGGCAAACTTTCTAAAAATAGAAAGTTGGTCTGATAGAGTCCAAACTGATTTTGATTGGCTCATAATACTTCCATATCAAGCTGGTGCAATCAGAATCTCAAAATAATTAGTTTTTCCCTAGTGGGTCTATTCTGCTTTTTTAGAAGCATTTCAGGAGCTCTGAAGTCATCAATGGAGGTTAGTTGGTTGCCAGGCATCAGATTCAATGATCAAGCATCGAACAGAAGATGAAATGATGAACATGCATGTTGAATGAAGACGAAAGGTGAAATTTACTAGATTTTGACTAAGTCTGCTTGACATGGGCGCCCCAAAAGGAAATAGGCGCCCATCTTTTTAGGGCACCAGATGATGGAATTAGGGTTTGAGCTCTCAGTCAAAGTTGTAGTCCTTCCGGCTCAAGTCCGACAATGCGTCAACGGATCATCAGTCACGAATTGAGATCAACGAGGCACTTCAAGGGAGACCAGTGAAAATCATGAAAATATTAGAAAATTTTCTAACTCTGGGAACTTTCAGTGCCCTGGTGCCCAGGGGCGCCTAGCTTTTTGAGGGGCCTAACTCAGCAGTAAAGCTTTGCAAATGTGCTCAATCTCTCCAAAATTCAGACAGCTTCGCAACGGGTGTCTTCGTCAGAGCCTCTAACGTGTCATTCTCCGGCAAATCCAAATCGAGGTGACAATATAGAATGAAGGTTTGAATTTGAAGATAAAATCTAATGAAAAATATTCTTACTCTAAAACAAATGGGCGCCCCTAAAAGGGAAAGGCACTTGATGATTTCGAAGGCCCAAACAGTTGAATTTGCTAGTTGAGCCTCCAGTGATTTCCTCAGAGACGGTCAGGCTTTCCAACGAGACCTTCAGCACGTCAATCCGAGATGGCAGTCGTCAAATGCCAAAGGCTGAATAGAGGGTTTAACGAGAGTGAAATTTTGAAATTCAAAAGCAAAGGTGAAAACACTAAGAAATTGGCTAACTTTGGTGAAGTTGGGCGCCCCAGCTTGCCAGGGGCGCCTAAGCTTTTGAAGGCTTGAATTCAACTTTTTGGCAAAGAGATCCCTAGAAGACCCCCCTCAGAATCTCCTCAGCTTCGCGACAAGCCCAGTAGTCAGTCAATCCGAGCTCCGGATCACCAGATCAAGCGAGATCATCTGTAGAAGTGAAAGGATGAAGAAATAAAAAAAATGGCTAAGTCTGCTTAAGATGGGCGCCCCTGGAGAGAAAGGGCGCCCAAGATTTTGAGCCCTGAGATGTTAGAATTTGCAGATACAGCTTCTAAGATCGCTTCGTCAGTTTCAGTCGAGCTATCCAATGGAGTTGATGGTCAGTCGATCGGATTAGCGTAGCTCCCGGAATCAGGATTTCATCAGAAGATTAAAGGGAAAAGGAAGAACTGGAAAATCATAAAAATGGCTAACACTGTGAAAGTTCGGAGCCCCTAGAGGAAATGGGCTCCCATGAATTTGAAGGTCGAAACGAAGTTTTTAGCTAGAAGTATCTCCAAGGTGATTTTCTTAGAATCAGTCGAGCTTCGTGATGAATTATTCAGCTCCTCCATTGGATCATCCGAACATCCAGAGATCAAGGTCAATCCAGGGGTGAAAATGGAAGAAAAGTTGAAAAACTCAGAAAAGTGGTTAAGTTTGAATGAAGTAGGCGCCTCTAGCCAAGAAGGGCGCCCAACTTACAATGCCTTAGTGAAATTTTCAAAGTTTTCAAAGATTCAAAATTGCAAGTTGAAGTGAATGTCCAAGTTCGTTGCATGAGAAGGTTTTAGGGTTTGCATGAATTAAAACAAAAGAAAGCAAAACTATTTCAAGCCCTAAATCTATTTAAGACATCTCTTCCATTCAGTTTTCATCATTTTTGCAGGTAGCATTCAGAGAAGAAAAGTGGAGCAGCAGATTTGAAGATTTATTTCAAGATTCAAGAGCTCAAGGTTGTTGATTTTCATAAATAATTTTCAGACCAGCAACATAAGATCTTGCTTTTTTATGCTTTTTCATCCAGAAGATCAAATTTTTGAAGAAGAAGGTCAAAGATTTTAATTTTCAGCCATCTGGGTCTCTTCTTCTCGTTCTTCTGAAGAATTTTTCAAGAAACTTTCATCAAGTTGCAGCAGCTGCTTTTTCCTTGCATGTCAGTGAAATCCTCAGAGTTTGCAAATTTTAATCATCTAGGTCATCTCAAAACAATCTTCTGAAAAAAACGCATATCACAGCTTTTTCAAGAAAATTTCAAATTCTAGGGTTGGCTGCTTTTTGGATCAGCCATCAGTGTTTTTCAAATCTGATCAATTGGGTCCATTTCTAATTGTATTCTGAACAAAACCCAGGTGCCAACTTTTTCGGTGAAAAAATTGAAGAAATTAGGGTTTGCTGCTTATTCAGTCAAAATTCAAGATTTTCAAAAACGGATGATCTGGGTTGTCTTGCAACGAAATTATGAGAAAAACCCATATCTTAGAAAAATTCCCAAAATTTGTCCGTTTGAGACTGAAAAACCAGCATTCTAAAAATAGAAAGTTGCTCAAAGCTTGTCTGAACATAGGCGAGTTTACAGTCATTCTTCAAGGTTTTCAATATGGAGTACACTCCCCTCGAGTTTTAGACCAAATCGGCACTATGTCAAAACTTCATCATCTCAGTTGAAGAACACAAGGAGGTGTGATATGAGAAAAATGAAAGGTATCAGAAAAGAGTTGTGCAATACTCTTCTGTTGGAAATCAAGAGAAGTGTCAGAAGCATAAAGTTGCAGAGTCGCCAAGTTATCAATTAGTGAGTCATCTTTTTGGGCAATGGTGTTTTTCAAGAACATAACTCACAAAGCAGCCAAAGAAGTGAAGGATTCTCTAAGTTTGATCACAGAAGGCGAGGAGATCTTGGAGAATCAAAATATTGCCTTAAGATAGTATCAATGCACCTGACCGGGACCTAGTTTCCTGCTTTTTAGCGGATATGATTGAGATTTAAAGTGGCTTTCATCTAGAAGCTTTCTTTCCACTTTCTTTCTATTCTTGGAACGATTCTTATCCATTCTTTGAAGAAGAGAAAGAAGATAAATGTAATAGTTGGCATTTCCCGCTTTTTCTGCTTTCTTAGGTGTTAGATGTTATCTTCTTTCTAGATTTAGTAATAAAGCTTGCTTGTTGAGCAAGCCCTAGATTGTGAAAGCAAGGAGATTTTATGGTTCCCTACTCCTCTGCTTGTCTATAAATAAGAGCCTTTGCTCATTAGTTTCTTTAACCATGTTAGTGATAACAAAACGCTGAGCCTATTTTGCCTTCTATTTGTTATTCAAGTGTCATTCAATTGTGTTGTGATAGCAAATTGTTGAGCCTCTTTAGCCAACAAGAAGTTAGTGTGATTATTGTTTCTATTGTGTAAGAATAAGATTGCAAGCCTCTTTAGCTGCAATTTCTTATACCAGTCATGTTAGAAGTGAGTTTTGTTCCAAAAGTTCGAGTAATAAAATCATGAGCCTCCTTTGCCTTGATATAAAATCTCAAACTTCCGTTATTTGTGTTTTACTTTTATGATCTTGTTTCCAACTTACAGTGAAGTGTGTAGGTGTTTGTTGAGAGAGATTATTGAAGTATTTTGTCAGAAAATCTACCTTGTTCATTTCTAGTTTCTCTTTTTCTGCTTATTACTTGAGAAGTTAGAAACATCTTTAGTTTAAGTTAGTCGTAGTTGAAGTTCTTAAATCAGAAAATCTCAGTTGCGGCGTTTGTGTTTTATAAACCTTGTGCTCTAGCTGATCAAAAAAGATGGGCAACTTAGTTTTAGTTTACTTTCTTGAATACCATTAGCAAGAGGGAGCTTCCCCTCCTAATTTGAAGAGCAGTTTATCTGTGCATAGCTGTCCGTTTCAAATACGCATTCCAGAGGTGCGAATTTAAACGCCAACAACAGGTAAGTGCAAATTTCCTAACACTAACCAGAAATGAACTGAATTTAAAATGAGTGTAGGGCCTAAGAAGTTTATGTTCTATCTAGGGACGAGATGTGGGATCAATCTCGACAGGCTTCGACCAGACTCTGCTCTGTCTCACGTTGGACAACTTACACAAAGCCGGTGCAATCTTCAAGGGATTGACGAGAGGTTTTCAAATTATAACTCAACATGTAAGTACCATCATAACGACGCATACAAACACTTAAATCACAATCGAAGTTAAGTTTCTAATGGTTTTCCAGTTGACCACACAAGGCAAAATTGCCGTTAGCAAGCCGCTAGTGGTATGGATAAAAATGAAGTTGTCTCGATTGACACCACAAATCCACAGCTAACATCTATTTGCATGAAAATGAAAACTACTCTACTTTACACTACTTGAAATTGAAGGGATGAAGAAATCTTGCTAGCTACTCATAACAAAGATGAATTCACCATTCAGTGAAAGATCTTTTATTACAATAGTTTTTCACAACAATCTCTTACAAAGTTTTCAAAGGAAAACTTTCCTTCTCCTTCAAACTACGCTATGCTAAGATATTACAACTAAAATGTCTCTGCTCTGCTCTCTACTCTGATCTCTAAGCTCTACTTCTAATAAAATACAAATGAGGGGGGATGCCCTTTTATATAGCTGGCCGAGTCCAATTATTGGCTCAGATTACAATCGGCTGGATGGCCCAGATTGTGCCACCTCAACCCTAAACAAGATTCACCCTAAAAACCGCCACCAAGAGGAGTGGGGTAATAAATGAGCCATTAATGTCCATCTTCCAGAAGATTCTTGTTCACAGACGCGTTCACACTGCTTCAACTTCTTGGACTAGTACGGCAGGCACGTTCTCAATCTGAAACTTCAAGGCTGTAATTCCTTTCTCCTGCTCGACAATGATTTTCTTTCGTGATGTTGTTCTTCAACTTCGAAGTACTTGCTTGGGTTTCCATTTTTTTTCTTCCATCCTGAGCTTTGAAAACACTTCTTGTCTTGAACTTAAACATTTCTTCTCTGCCACTTGAGTAGGGCACATACTAGGCCTCAACACTTAGCCATTTCTTGCCACTCTTCCTTCTTCAGAATTTTATCATCTTGGACTATTTGCTTCATTACTTCAAATCATCGTGCCTTGGCCTTGGCGTTCATTCTGCAAAACAGATAAAGAGAAGAGTATCAGAACACTTCATAATATAAATTCACTTTACTTACCTGATTTTCACGCTTTAACTTCCAAGGGTTCATCGCTTTCTTCATGATTTGTAGGCTGGGGCATATAACACTTGCACATCAAATTTCAATGCCTTAGACAAATTTCATCATCCTCAAGGATGTATCATCTTTTGAAAGTGTTAACTTCAACCGCATCTTCTTCAAGAAATTTCTTTCATCAGCTGAGGCGTTGACGACTTGATCTTATTGATCTTATTCTTCAGAACGTGTCGAATTCATGGGTATACAACGAACAGGTTCATTTAATTTTTCTTGAATTTTGAACCTTAGAAAATAATTTTCAACAAATTTATTCTTGTTCTTCGATCTTGAAGTATTTCCTTGCTCTGACTTGAAGATTTTGATCAACCTCGCGAAGCTGGCACCCTCTGACCTCTTCCCTACCGATTTATCTATGCCTCTGAAAATTTCATCTCCTCCATCAGACTTAGGCATATTTTCTTCTAGAGGTGGAATTTAAACATTTATGCTTAGAAAAATATTCTATCATTTCATCACTAGCTTGGGCGCATTTGAGCTCTTGTCCTGCCATTTGCAAACACTTAGAAAATATTTCCTGGCTTCCTTCTCATCTCGGGCGCAATTCATGGGTAGTGCTTCCATTTTACCATACTTAGAGAAAATTTCAAAGACCTCCTCCTTCTTGGGCACATTTCATGGGTTAGACTTCAAATTTCTATGTTTAGAACATTCTCTAGCTCTCCACAAGTTAAGGCGTATATCAAAGGGGGCCCACTTAAATTTTGTATGACTTAAAGATTCCTTAAGGCCTTCTTAAATAGCTAAGGCGCATGCATAGGGTCAAACTTCAAATGTAGAACACTTCCTTCAAAATTCAAGGCGTATGGGATGGGGCCCACTTCATATTTGCATGCCTAAAATATTATCAAACTCCTCTCCAGTCAAAGGCGCCCCAAAGGGGGTGTGCTTCAACTTTTCAACACTTAGCAAAATTTCTTGATGCCATCATGCAAGTTGGGCGCATTTTACTAGTGGAGCTTCCATTTTTCATACTTAGAAACTTTTCCATGCCCCTTCACAAACTTGGGCGCATTTAATAGGTTGAGCTTCAACTTTTACTCCTTAGAAGACTTTTGCTATTTTCATTCTTCAAGTGGGGCGCAAATAGGAGGGGTTGCTTTAAATTTGAGCACTTAGAAACTTTCAAGGCCCTCTCTTCATCTTGGGCGCATTTAGCCCCTCATGGTTTCAATTTTCATGCCTTGGTAGAATTTTCACTCCTCTAGCAGCTTGGGCGCACTTGGGAGGTGGTACTTCAAATTTGTAATACTTAGTGAACTTTTTACTCCATCCTCCACCCTAGGCGCACTTCAATGGTCAAGCTTCAAGTTTGAGGACTTAGTAAATTTTCACCTCCTTCTCCTCAGGCTAGGGCGCATTTGGGGTCATCTACTTCCAGTTTGTCAACACTTAAGCTTTTAATCACCCTCTTCAACTTGGTGGGCGCATTTGGAGGTAGCTGCTTCCAATTTTGTCACTCAAACTTTTAATTACCTTCTTCAGCTTAGTGGGCGCATATAAGGTGTTGAGGTTTCATTTTAAAACACTTAGAAAAATTTTACTCTCCCCACTTAACTTCAAGGGTGCATTTGGAGGGGTGAGCTTCCAATCTTGAACACTTAGAATATTTCAAGGCCCTCCCTCTACCTAAGGCGCATTTAGGGGGTGGTACTTCAAATTTCCACGCCTTAGTATATTTTCAAGCTCCCTCCTTGATGTTAAGGCGCATTTGGAGTCCTGAGCTTCAAATTTGAAGGACTTAGAAATTTTCAATACCTCCTCTTCAACCTCAAGGGCGCATTTAAGATGTTGAACTTCAAATTTTGAATACTTAGTGAAATTTCATCATTCCCCCTTATCCTCAAGGCGCATTCAGGGTGCTTAGAAAATTTTCATCAACCTTTAGCCTTTTAAGGTGAATTTTGATGTTGGACTCCAAATTTTATCAAACTTGGTGAATTTCACATCTTTTGCCAAATTTGGAGTGATTTGCTCATGCTAACCCTAGCTTGCCCTAACTTTCTATTTTTAGAAAGTTCTCCACATCTTGTGCTTTTAACTGACTTTTGACTTTGAAAGGCCTGATTTTGCCTTGTTTCGAACCTCGGGATGTGGTTGTGTTGTTGGTGCCTGATATCTACCTGTACTTGCTATTTTTAGCAACTTACTAAAAATAGCAATTGCTTAGAATGTCTTCAAATTTCATGTGTTGAATGCCTGAAGTGTGGTGGTCGTGGTTGGATGTTGCATTTGCATGACTGTCGTGTTCTGCCCTTGAATTTAGGAAACCCTAATTCTTCTGTACAAGCCTGTTAAAAATAGTAAGTGTTTCCTTTTTGAACCTCTGCAACTCCGTTCAGCTTGAAATTCGCACCATGGGGTCCTGATCACCTGCTTGACTTGTTAATACTAGTGCCTCGCGCTGACTTGCTATTATTGGCATGTTTCTAGAGGTGATTTACTATTTATAGTAACTGCTCAGTTTTATGACCTCCATAGCTCCGTTTGACTTGAAATTCGAATTGTGTGCTCCTCATTGGGTGACTTGCCCGTTGACATTGGCGCCTGCTGCTGACTTTCTTTTTTTAGCCTGTTTCTGGAATGCCTTACTATAAATAGTAAGTGCTCCGTTTGTCTTTAAATTTTACCAGTAGACTCCTTGGAAGATGCTGATCATGATGGGATACTTCAAGTTTCGGAAATTTTGGCATTTGACCCCTCGTTTTGGGTTTTGAAGCTTGAAACCCTAATTCATCTTGCATGTGCTTCGAATGAGCTCCATTTGACCTCGTTTCAGTTGCATTGTGCCCTGTTTGTGGTTTTGATGTGCTGGGAGAAAGTCGCTGAAATGCATCTGCTAAAAATAGTAAGTTGCTGAAGAAGTGACTATCTCGCTTTGCATGTCACATCACTACGTAGCTCTTGAAAAACCCATAAAGAATCACTTGACATGTGTTGAAAACTCTGACATGCAAACTCTAAAAATAGCCTTGGAAGACGGCTCCTGAAAAAGTCTCGATCCTGGTTTGCATGTTACATCGTTGCGAAGGTCTCGAAAAACCCACAAGGAAAATGCAGACATGCAAAGAAAATCTCAACATGCAAACCCTAAAAATAGCCTTTGAAGGCTGAATTCTAAAAGTCATTATATCACTTTGCATGTTATACCATCGTGAAGGTTTCAGAAAACCCAGAAAGAATCTTCAGACATGCATCGGAAAACTTCGCATGCAAACCCTAAAATCTGCTCTGGAAGTTGGACTGCTAAAAATAGCAAATTGTCCGTTTAAGCTCAAATTTTTCCAGTGAGTAGCTTGATGTGTTTTGAATGTAGTGTGACTGTTGAAACTTGAAGAATGCTGAAGGAACATCTCGAATTACACACTTACTAAAAATTGTAAGTTGCCAGAATCTGACGAAATTTTAGTGGAAACCTGCTGGAAGCATACTGACAACAATGTTAGTCTCAATTTTCAATTTATTCACTTCACTTGACCCTAGATTGACTAGGAAAGTACAAACCCTAATTCTATAGACTTAGCCAAAATTTCACGTTTAAGCTCATGGACGGGCACATCCCCGAAAAGCGAACAGCAGAAAGAGACAGAAAGAGAGAGAGAGAGAGAACAGGAAAACTAACTAAAAGACCAGAATGGAGCAAAAATTAGGGGGTCCCCATTAGGAATGGGGTGATGTGTGAAAAGGTCACAACATGACGGACCTATTATTTCATTTTAAATATGCTATGAATCCTCTCATAGTCTTTTCCAATTCTTTCTAACTTTTTCTAAGAGGTTCAAGCAAAGAATCTATCTTCTTTTTGTCTCTCATAGTTTCTTCTTTGAATTTTTTGTTATTACTGAACATGTGGTAAACTTTACAGCAAATGGTTAGCTTTATAAATAGGCTGGTAAGATCTCTAGCTTTGATATTACTATAATATCCCATTTTTAATTTTTTTTTTTAATTTTTACATATTTATGATGAAATACATAACCCTCATAGTTGTTGATCATTAAGATCCCTATGTGGGCCAGGTGAGAGTATATGGAACCTACTAGTAGGAAGCCACACAGTCTTACAATGTATGTAATGCTAGCAATAAATAGATATTTAATAATGACTTGGAAGCATATCTATCCAAACTCACAAGTTCAAGCTAATCTAGCGGTGAACGACAAAAATGATTACACTTTTGAATGATAAAAGAATAATACCCTTCTATATCCAGATCTAAAAATTATGACAAACAGTTGATCAACAATCTAAAAATTGAGATTTCGTCAAATAGTCGGAAAGAAATCATCATAAAATGTAAAATACTTGAAAGAAGAGGTGATATGTTTGAGAGTATGATGAAGGATGAACCGATGCTGCATTCTCTACCAAAACCACTTTATATCTACTAAAATGAAGTGGTTGAAACAATTTAAAATTTATAAAAGCAATATTTGAGGTGGTACGGTCTACTTTAAAGAAGAATGGCAGCCCTTTGACTAATATACCATTGCTGATCTCACCAACAGTTGCTCAAACATTGAAATGATGCATTTAGAATGTATGAAGTATACCTAGAAAAGAGCAACACTCCCTAAGAGGTGCGGTTGACTATAGAGGCTCAAAGACTCTTCATACTAATGAGTTAATGCAAACCAAAGGTCAATGAAACATTGAAATACAATAGAACTCATCTGCATAAAATCACCCATGAAGGGGAATCAATCCATAGACAATGTAATGGTTCTCCATAAAATGCATCTAGTTCTCCCTTGTGGTACACCCAATGGAAGCTTGGCAATTTCCATAGAACTATTATTGTCATAATAATGCATTAGTTTTGAGTATAGTTGTGCATAGATTGTATGTGCTTTTGAAAAGGTTGCATGGTTAGACAATCCTTTATTGGACCCTTTGTTCATGATTGCATCATAGACTTAGAGAAGCATTGTCAGCCTCCAATCTTCTTGCTGATTGGATTCATGGGTCTTCAATATATTTCTATCATTGTCTAGTTTTTGCAAAGACGATTGATGATACATGCATTATACTATGATAGAATTTTGGTTGATAACATATAATGTCTTAAACTGGGCTACCAAGACTTGAATAGGGATTGCCACCAAACATACAAATACTAAACACTTATGGCAATAGAGAACTCATATGAAGCACAATGATGATGTATATACCCAGATGAGTTTATTACTTAGCATCATTTTATCAATGTATAAGAACACACAAAATATGTGAATGAAAGATAAACATTATAGAAACATATGGTCCTGATGTATAGATCTCCAACAATCAGGTATGATTTCACATAATGATATTCGGATATGGTAATGTTTGAGAGCCTGAATCCATTGTGAATAACACATAATTGAGGGATATTAAGGAGAGGTCTGACGGTTGAATCTAACCTTCTTTTTGACAACTACTCCTAACCTTAAACACCAGATTAACTTAATAATCAAATTCTACATACTAGCATGGTAATATAAGATGAGGAACTCTTTTATTCATCCTTTATGTACTATGGCTATATATAATGATATGACGAGTCATATTTACATATGTATCAATTTTTGGGATAGTGCAGGGCAGTTTGTATTAGTATACCATTCCATATAAGTATATTAATGTCCATTAGTGACCAAAAGTAGGTCAATGGGACTAACGATAGGACTAGATGGACTGCATTCATGGTAAAGCGTCACATGTATTGAAGGAGAATGCGCCAGTTTGACAATACATCAATAGTTGAAACACCTAGAGAGGCATGAACCTTATTTATGTCACTTTGAGTAGGGGGTTGGTAAGCCACTGCTGTTGGCTCACTTAGGATTTGTGTAGTTGGTTTAATACATTAGTGAACAGTAGAAATTTCTAGGAAGAGAGCATTCTAGGAATGCAAACTAAAGGAATGAAAGCACTAAAAACAAAAGGAAGTAGTGCAACACCAACACAAGTGGTTAAGAAACCGAACAAATAGTGATGTGGGGGGGAGCAAAATCTACAAAGAACAAGGGCTGATATAGACCTGCAATAAAGCTAAGATCACCCTTATTCAGTTTTTCACCACATGTTGATCCATCTACTGCATTTTCCTTTCCAATTTTTTTAAATAATTTAGGGTTCCTTTGTTTAAAATGATTGGATAAGAATGGTTTTGCATGTATTTTGCAATTTTCCAAATGTTCATTTCTCTTTTTTAGTATACAAGATTTATGATTTTGCATATGGTCTTAAAATGTCTTACAAAATTTCATGGCATCAGTGACAAATTTCTCAATCAGTTTGGACTCTAGGAATTTTCTTTAGAAGTAAATTTGTAATGTACATGCTTAATTCATTTCATATGTCTGAATCATCTTCTAAACTAAACATCAGGAATGTAGTCTGTATTATAAACTATACTGGTTTTGACTAAGCTTCTGTATTTCGACAATTGTACAGGTAGATTTATGCTTTGATCAACTAGTCTTCAAACTCAGTGAGAATATATTTGCATACTACAAGTGTCGTGCTGCCAGGTACATTCATTTGTATATTCTTGTCTATTTCAATCTGGATGCAAGAAAACTTTATTGATGAAATAGTGTTACTGGATGTTTTAGGTTTTTGTTTTTTTCGATGGATCTAATGATTGCAATTTTATGCACAGCAAGTTACTTGATCCGGCATTTCTATTTGCCTCTGACAATGCAGACAAGTATGCTGTCACACCTAGGCGGTATGATGCCTTGTTTAAGATGCGGCGTGTTAAGGTATGATGTGTAATTTGGATGAAAGAGTGGTTGTTACTAATTACATTAATACTTATCCAAGTATATTTTATTCAAAATTTGGCGATCCATGTTTAGATTTAAACAGAATATTAGACAAAGTCCAGTGAATTCTGTTAGAAACAACAATGAATAATGGAATATGATGAGAGCAGACTCTAATTGAGTTACAAGTCAAGGAAAAAGGAAAATTCTATCAAACAAAATGAACCACAACAATCAGAAGAGAAACCACAGAATGCTGGTGTCCATTGCCACAACAGTTCTTGCATTAGGAAGGTGGTTAAGCAGGTTCATCTACTCAGGAGGCTCCTATCAATAATAATTTTCTTCATTCTCTGGTGAATTATTTGGGAAACATGGATCGTAGTTCATATTGTGGGAGGTTGATCTAAGAAGTTAAGGTGCTTTGATTTCTCTTAGGCCTCCTCTTGCCATTGGTCCTCTTGTATAATTTGCTTGTACTTAAAACATTTTGATTCACAAGCTTTCAGCTACAGTTCAATATTTTGTGAAAAATATCCACATCTTTAGATTCAAAATTATTTTTTCTATTTCTATTGAAGTGTAACAAGGCTTCTTATGTTCATCATAAGGCTACTAATGTGGTCACACCAGTGGTACATGAATTTCCTGGATCAATGCTGGTAGAATATTAATCTTATAGTATATTAGTATTTTTGTCACTCTTAAGAGTCATTTAAGTGGTAACTGGAATTCTTTCTTGTAATATTGACTAATATTCTGATTATCTTTTTAGCATCGAGTTGCCTTGGTTTTCTTAGTCTTAAGCAACAAAATTTTGTCTATTTACAGGTTGTTAATTCTCTCAAGATCTGGTTTGTTTCCTGTGCAGCTGCTAGGTAGAAGTATTGATCTTAGATATTTGATTGGCCAGAGGATGAACAAAATTTTCAGAGAAAACATTGATATCTTGTTTGAACGTTTTGAATCTCAGGATATATGCGCTGTTGTGGTATGAAATTTGTTTGGAGATTAGTAAAGTCAAAGTGTGTATGTAGAGCTAAAGGCAACTAGTGGCATTCCTAATGTTTCAGTACTAAATCACTATTCCTTGATTTCAGGAGTTGCAGCAGCTGTTTGATGTCTTAAGGCTTACTTATCAGCTCCTGGAAGAACATTTAACAATGGACCCTTTCCGTGTCATGTTAAATGAGATGTCTGAGAATATATCCCTTGTCTCATTTTCTGGTCGACTTGCCTCCCAGGTGAGGTTTATTATATGGTTTTGAGATAATTTTATTGGCTGTTAAACTTTAGTTTTACTTTCTTATATATGTGTGGATGTTGTGCATAGCCTTATTTGTTTTTTGTGTATGCTTGTTAAAGCATCCAAACGTAACAGTTACAGGATAAATTATTTTAGTATTTATTAAAATAGCATTGTGATGACTGATGTGGGTTCCTTGTTGGAAATCCTTACTTCTACTTAGTGACAACAAAATTGTTTCTCCAATTATTAGTAATCTATGGATCAAACTTGCACCTATTCAACCACTGATGCTATTTGGTCCCTCTCATGTTGTATTAATTGCATATCTGTATTAATCATTAAAATTTGGTACATTGTTCATCCTTGGTGTTAGCATCCTGGGAATGCATGCGCACATAACCACAAAATTTAGGAAGTTTTGGCCAGCTTCAACACTTCAGCAACCTCAGACGAAAGCCGTCCCTTAGCCATGCTATCCTAGCCTAATCTCACTAAACAAGATTGCACAAGAACACAGCCCACAGATATTGCAGAATCATAAATTCATCTCATATTGCAAAAGGTGAGGAGGAGGTTCTGGGGACCCAATGTGCACATTGGGTCTAGAGATTACAACTCAATCACAATACTGAGACTTGCAGACATGAAGGCTTTCCCTATGACCCAGGGCAAGGAGGTGTGTGGACTTTGATAGTATAGTGGATGCTTATGAGGCATGCTCAATCATGGGGAATCTTTACATTTATAGTCCATCCAAAAAGGAAGAGTGATACATAGCCATTGATTCAACAAGGAGATTCAATGGATGAGGTTAAAGAGCATGTGATTCAAAAGAGAGCATCTTACGTAATGCCCCAAAATCGGGATCTTAAACAATTTGTAAATTTTATAGTATTTTGTGGTTAAAACAGAATATAATTCTTTTTGAAAAGTATATACTTTATTTTTTCTTTTCTGAATATTTGGAATTGAAAGCAACTAAATTTAAACACTAAATCTATATTAATCCTAACCCTATGCTGCCCTGCACTATTTCAGTATTTTGTGAAGAACTGAAGTTAAATATGAAATAAACACCAGCGCAGCTATTCAAAACTGAAATATTAATAAATTTTAGATGCCAAGCAGATCACAGCAGAAATAAGGCAGAATTTATAATAAACTTGCAGGAGTTACCAGTTTCAGTCTAAAACGGTAGACAGCATAATGTAATTTCCAAATCCTTAAATGATGAAGTTCACTCAGATCTGGATTACAATTTCAGATTGTCATATCAGCCAGCAGTAGCCACAACATATAAGTTGTAATCTAAATTAAGTATATCAGCTGCCACACTCAATTAATAGGTTGCAATACTTATATAAATGCACCCCCAGAAACAAAATATATATATTGAAATTATAGAAGCTGGCACATATCATTCAAATCAATAGCAAATTAAGATCCTATCTATTATATTCAGGTCGCACATTTTCATAAACAGATAGCGCAACGATATAAATTGCGATCAGAGTAAATGCATGCAGTAGTTGCTGAACAGACAGCAGTAATTGTAAAAAGGTTCCAAAATATGAGCTGACTGTATGGATAGATTAAGGATGTCACAGCTGGCGCAACAACCAATATAACAGATTGCCACCCAAATGTGAATGATCTGCCTCACAAGGCTGGTTGCTAGAATATATCAATGTCTCAAATTGGCAGAGCAGAATATGACTGCACAACTTCATCCAAATCGCCATTTGCTTGCAAATAAAAATCATTTCCGGTTGCTGCAATTCACTCTAACAAATTGAGGGTTTTCATCCCCAATCTGCTATGCAACCGAATAGGCTTTTTGTCCTCTAGATCACATTACCGAAGAGCTCAAATTTGAAAACTTGTTCGAAGATAATTACATAATGGAAAGGCATAGAACATTATATAGAGGTCACTTCCAACATTGAGGAGGTAATAGACACCAGTTCCGAGAGTGAAAATTAGGAGTAGCAATTAGAGAATTATCATAGTGCCACAGGGGATGTGACACATGGTCCTATTGCTACTTTATTAGGAGTTGCTAAGTATCATCCTTTTAGAGTGAGAGAAGTCTTGAAGGGACAATGGGTTACATGTTTAGTTGGTGTTGATGTGATTTTTATGACCGCACCAATCAGCAGAACAAAGTGGTCCGAAGGCTACTCCGTTCTCTCTTGATCAAAGTCTTCCGTGTGCTAAGATTGCGAGATAGGTCACACGTTCAACTCCAAGGTTCCGAAATACTTAGAATACCCTCAGTTGGTTTGATGTGAATTGCTGTTTTCACGAGGGGACTTACACAATTGTTCAGAATACTTGCAGTAAACAACAAATATATGCTTTGAAGGGGATTTTCGTGCGAATGATTTAGCCTTGAAGTACGAGTTTCCTAAAACTAACCAAAAGTGTGCGGAATTAAAATGGGTGCAAGTTTTAGAAGATCTAAATTCTAACCTAAATGCAAAGGGTGTTAGGCTCAATTTCAATGAACTTCGACCAAACGTTGTCTAGCCTCCTATTGGACAGCTTCGACAAGGTTAGTGCAATCTTCAAAGGAGAAAAAAGATGTTCAAATCACGATTCAACGATGCAAGTACCATCACAACGATGCATAGCTACACATGAATCTTGATCGAAGTTAAGTATAAAGCATTCCAGTTGACCACGCAGGACAAACTTACCATCAGTAAGATTGTTAGTGGTGTGGACTAAAGAAGCTCACTTACATTAAACGTAAACACCCATAACTAACTATTTGCATGAAAATTGAGTCCTACTTGAATTCAAAGGAAGAAGAAACCTCACAAACTACTCACAACAAAGTTGAGTTCACCATCAATGAAATGCTTTTATTATGATTAGCTTTCGTGACAATTTCTTACAAAAATTCTCAATGGGAGAATTCCCCTTCTCCTTCAAACAATGCAATGAAAACTATTCTAACTCCAAAATTGTCTACTCTCTATTCTGCTTTGATATCAACTGATTGCTAACTACTAGTGTACAAATGAGGGGACTCCCCTTTATATAGCTGGCCAACCTCAATGGATGGTCCAGATCAAATTACAATGGAGGGCTCAGATCGAGCCACCTCAGCCCTAGACAAGATTAACCCTAAAAACCGCCAGAAGGTGGAGGAGTGGCGTCATTAGTGATCCCAAAAATAGCAGATTCCTCCTTGACCACTATGGGCAATTAATGCCAACTACCCTTCTAGAAGATTCTCGTCCATGACCCTGTTTACACTGCTCTTTTCTCTGATCGCGTAAGCTATGAACCGGGCCAGCACTGAATCAACTTCCTCCTCAGAAATTGACGGAGTAAGATTGAGCTGATATTCAAGGATACCCACCATCTGCTCCCACCGATCACAAGACTTTCTCCAAGTCTCAATAGACTCCTGTGTGCTTTGAATAATTGTTGAAAACATAGAGATGTTCTCAAAATCAAGTTGAGAAAACATCCTCATCTCAGAGAAGAAAGGCTGCAACCTTTCCTTCAATCCTTCCACTTCCACCTCCTCATGAGTTAGCCTCCTGGCGAACAATGCATCCAATGTGTTGAGGATGCCCTCGTGAATGTTTCTCATGGCCTTCCTGATTTTAGAAGACTCCGTAGCTACCGTGTCGAAGAAGCCCTTCCCAGTGAATGCAGCCGAATGCCATCCAAGAAAATCATACCTGTCCCCAGCCTGGATCACTCCTTCATTTACCAAAGTTTGCGTGGGCACACGCATCAGAACAACAAGGTGAGGAATAGTCTTGTCCTGGAAAATATGGGTGTCACCCCAAGCTTGCTCGACACCATCCAAGCGCGAAAGGATACCAGACGCACTCCGAAAAGAGGAGACAAGGTCGGCCATGAATTTCTCCGCCTCACTGCGAACACTGCCTATCCACTTATCTCCCTCTCGGACAACTCTCTTCATTTCTTCAAGCCCACTGATTGGTTCTCGTGGCAGCTCCGGTGGGAGCTCCACCGCTGGGTTCTCTTGAGCCCTTGGATGTGCTAGATGTTGCACATATCCAACCAATGCCCTGTGCTTCTTCTTCAATCTCTTATACTTTTGTTCCTTTCGTACCAATCTATCCTTCAAAGCATGAAACGAATTTTCAGCTTCTTCAACTACTTGCACTCCAGAAGGACGTCCTAATTCAATTGTGGTGACGGTGTAATTTTTTGGCATTGCGTCACTTAAGTCATGATCCTCCCTTGAAACGGCAATATAGAGGGTGCGCGAACCGGCCTCATTAGTCTCCATTTTTGAATACTTCTTTGCCCTCTTCCTTTTTGGTGACCTACTTGTTCTGTTTAGAAGTTCCTCCATCTCAATTGCCAGGTCAGCATCATTGTCCTGATCTCTCCTTATTGCACATGAGAGCCAACTACGCTAAGTGTCGTAAACAATAAGGGGCTGCTCTTCAGTTGCCTCCACTTCACGAACCTCCTCTCGAGTAGTATTTTGTTGAGGTTCATCTATCTCCATATGTTGATTATTCTCCTCATGAGCTCCAACCCTTGACTCTATGATGTCTTCCTCCTCGAAAGCTGTCTCAAGCGCATAATCAAAGTGGGTATCTGTTTCTGTCTCTTCCCTTTCATCTGGCTGATTGGCACCTTCAAGAGCGTGAGCACTTTGACTATCCATTTCTCTTGGCAACGGCTGATTGACCTCTCTAACTTCCGGCTCCTCATTCATTTTAGCTCTCTGATCTGCAAACAATGAGACTTCACACACGTTGGAGGAATGGGTCAACAACTGAGTAGATGATGTATCCTCCGATCCCTGAGGTTCTGGCTGAATATGTTCTTCTTGTTGTTGCGGCTTCGGAGCTTGGGCAATCTGCTTCTTCCTCTTTGCCAACACCGGTGGCCTTCTATCACCCATGAGGTTGTATGAGAGGGCAATTGATCTTCTCCTCAATCTGCGAACGTGCTCCTCTACCCAAGTCCTTGTAAAAGTCAAGACGGGAATAGACAAAGTGTCCAAGTCCGTAATTTCTGGCTTAGCCCAATCTGGTGGTGGGATCGGCGTGTTCTTTATCGATTCATAATCTGGATGAATAAGCCTGGCATCTTCTTCAACCTGATCCAGAACTTGGACCACTTCGCATTCTCTGATTAATTTAAGAGGCAACCTGGAAAACATTCTTTTTCTAATCTCAGCCTCGTCTCCAGCATTCGCCCAAAAATCTTCCAAGTGAGTCTTGTGCTTGTACTCCTCACGTTGCACTGTTCCAATCTTTCCTCGAGGATCAAAATCCTGCCGGCTGGTATGTAGAGTTAACTGATAGAACCGCAACTCTTCTTCTGCCTCCTTGGCTGCCTGTAAAGAAGGGCACTTCTCAAGCGAGTTTCCCAAAACAATGGGAAAGTGCAAACCTCCCTTCTTCCTTCTTATAATTTTTTCATAGGCCACCAGTTGCCTAGACAGCTCAAGCATAATCATTCTATTCGTGGGGTACCTCGGTAGTCGGTAGACGTATGAACTGTACCCTGGCAGCCTTAAATAGGTGAACCTTGGGAATTGGATGAACCAAAACCCATACTCCTCTATCAACATTTGCGCCTCTTCAGATATCCTCTGTTGCACTCTCCGCTGAAGGGTCCTCGTGATGTACATGGTGAAGGCGTCGTTCACCCTCTTGAAGTCAGCTGTGCTTGTGAGATGCAACTGCCTACAAGATTCATGAATCTTGAACTAATTAAAACCACACCCAATCGGCTCTTGGTATGCCAACCCCCTGTACTTTGTCATCCGAGCTAGCATGTAGATAACATATGAACTCATGTAGAATGTCCTCGTTCTCCTCAGATTTTCGAACTGTTCATTGATGTTATTGCTGATCATCTGAGCCCAATCAACACATTGTTTTCCTTCTAACACCACGCTGATATAAAAGAACATCCATGGCTCAAATATGTATACCTGTGGGCTGCTGTTAACTCGACTGAGCAACATGATTATATCACAGTATTCCAGCTTCAGCTCCTCTAAAATTATTTGCTTTGGCAGCTTCACGCCAGGAGGTTTAGGTTTTCTCATCCATGTAGTGTTAATTCTCTTAACACACTTGTCAAAAGATGTGGCATACATCTTATCAGCTTTTGCCTTGGACTTGTATAACATTTTATCTGTGGGCAGAATCTCGAATGCCTCGCCAATTGCATCAGGCGCGAGGTTGGCCAACAAAACGCCATCCAAAGAAACAATCGTCCGGTGATCCGAATTGTAGAAGTTGACACACTCCATAATCAGCTTTGGACATCGAACCGCTGGTTGAAACCCGGCTGCTGCATATAATCCGCTCCTCAGAATGTTGCTTGAGACTTCCGTCAGAGGATTGCCACCTTGTCCATATATCCTTCTCATGAAGGCCTCGAGGTTGAAAGAACCAAGATTGGTATTAGTCACATTTCCAAACTGACACGATCTTCGATTCTGGAACAAAAGACTTCTTCAAACTCTTGATGATTTCCTACCTGGAGGCATTTTCTTTGGTAGCTTCATTATTTCCAGCTTTAGCTCTAGCTTTGCTTGTTCCAGCAACATCAACTCTTCGTCCCTCAGCCATCTGCAAAACAAGAAGTAAACATTACAATTCAAACTTTTTAAAATAAAAAAAACTTCGTGAGATGGTTGGCAAATGGAGTTGGCTGCGAAAGAATAAAATTAATAATTCCAGCAGTAAAACTTCAACTTCAAACCTCGATAAATTCAAACTTCGAAATATAGAACTCCGAACTTCAACAATTTGCAACCAATTCCAACTTCAAGTTTCGGCAACTTTCAACAATTTTAAATCAGCAACTTCAACTTCGAAAGTTTTAAATCAGCAAGTTTCAACAATCTCTACTTTTGATTTGATTCTTTCTAAACATTTAGCAGCTTCAGAAAATTTAAATCTTCAAGCTCAAGCAATTTCGACTTCTAGCATTCAGAGAAATAATCAAACAATTTCGGCCTTCAGCAACTCTCAACTTCAGAAAACACTTCAAGTTTCAGTAACTTTGAAAATATTAAATCTCAGCAACTTTAAATACTTACCTTCAGCAACTTGGAGAAATAAAATTGTCAACCTCGGCAGTCTATACTTCAGATTTTACTTCGAGTCTCAGCAACTTCGCAACAATTTCGACTTCAGAGAAATAGATCAACTCCAGCAATTTCAACTTCTTCAGCAACTCCAAATCTCGAGAAATTCAAACTCCTTGAAAAATTGAATTCAACACCTCTCACTTTTCAGCAACTCTCAACTTCGAATTTACTCACAGCTCAACAATCACTCTCAACTCTCCAGCACAAATCTCAGCTTCAAATTTTGTGAGTAGAAATGAAAATCCTCGAGGTTTTTATAATTGAAAGCTGGTGCTTATTTTAGCAAATGCCATTAATTCTCTCCATGATGACTTAGCAATTTTCCAAATTTAAAAGAGAATATTCCCGCCGTCTTACAGTCGTCATAGCAATTTGCTATTCCGGGAGATTCTTTCCTCATTTTAAATTTGAAACTTCCCTCCCGACTGCCAGTTACTTCCAGTTAACTGAAGTAAATTCGAAAAAAATCATTTAAGATTTACTTCGGTTTAAAGTAATTTCACCGCTTTTAAAATGGCATTTTAAAATATAAAATTTAATTTAAATGCCATTTAATTTATTCTGGAAATTTATTCACTTCACCAGCGTCTGTGAAAAATCATCGTCAGCACTTTAAAATGGCTAGGCACAATTTATTTTCCGTCCGTAATAACTCCAAAATAAATTCCCCGCAATTAAAATCGTCCGAATTTTAAAATTTCATGGGTCTAAATTAAAGGGGAACTTTTAATTTAATACTTTGGAAAATAATTAAAATAAATTTTAATTAATTTCTCTGACTTAGGCAAATTTCGAACTTAATTGCCTAGAGAAATTTTAGCACTTCCAACGCCTTAGCTTGATTTTTATCTTCAATCTCGCTTTTGAAAAATTTAAACGCCTTCGAATTTCATAGAGAATCACCAGCGATTTTATGCATATCATAAAAAGGGGGAGATATTTAATTTTTTAAACATTAATATTTATTAACATCCCTTTCTAGCCACTTAGAAATTTATCAAGTTAAATTCTCAAAGCAAGGCGCATATGATGGCTTCTCCTTCCAATGTCATTGCCTTACCAATATTTCAAAGCTTTGGGCGCATATAAGCTTCTCCAAATCCAGGCGCATATAACATAGGGATCTCTCAATTCGCTTGCCTTAGAATAATTTCAAGTCTCTTCCAACTTCAAGGGCGCGCTTGGAGGCTTGAGCTTTCAATTCCATGCCTTAGAATGTTTTTATTAATCTCAAGTTACTAGGCGCATCTGATAGGGGCAACTTTCAATGTACTGATACTTAGAAATTTTCATCTCTTGACTCAATGTGCCAGGCGCAAACAACCCTTTGAGCATCAAATTCCATGACTTAGAACTTTTTTTAAAACTCCATCTCACTTCACTTGCCTGGGCGCATATAAGAGTGGTATCTTCAAATTCTGAAACACTTAGGATGTATCTTCTAGCTTCTTCTTAGCCAGGCGCACATCACATGTGGAGCATTCAACTGGGGGCGCTTTTGGAAGGAGTAGCTTTTATTTTCAACACTTAGAACCTTTTAACTCTCAACTTGTGATGGGCACATATCATATATGGAGCTTTCAATTCATTTGCCGTAGAATAATTTCAAGCATCTTGCTAACCATGGCGCATATGAGGCATGTTGCCTTCATTTTCCAGACTTGAACCCTTTTCTAACTGTTTTCCAGGCAGAGGCGCATTTGATCATATGAGCTTTTAATTTTGACCCTTGGGCGCAAATAAGAGGGTGGACTTTTAATTTCACGCATTGGAACATTCATTAGCCTCCTCTTGAAGTAAGGCGCAAATGGCAAGTGGAAGTTTTAATTTTGAACACTTAATGAAATTTCACCCTGGGCGCATATAACCCATTGAGCCTCAAATTCTTGCCTAACTCAAATTTCGAGCCACTAACCTCAAGGGCGCAAATCAACCATGGAGCTTCAAATTTTGTGACTTAGAATATTTTCCAAGTCAAAAGGGGCGCATTTCATGTCTCCAACTTCCAATTTTATAACTTAGAAAAATTTAAAGCTCTAAGGTCAAGGGCGCAAGTCACAGGGGAAGCTTTCACTTAGTGCACTTAATGAATCCAGGCGCAAATATGACCTCCAACTTTCATGGCGCATATCACAGGGTAAGCTTTAAATTTATGACTTAGGCAAATTTTTTTTTGAAGTCTTTAAGCTCAAGCGCATTTGACCCATGGAGGTTCAAGTTTCCATGCCTTAGTCATTATTTGAAGTTCTTCAAAGTGGGGCACATTTAGCCCATGAGGCTTTTAATCTCCAATACTTAGCACGATTTCCATGTCTTCAACTCAAGGCGCAAATTCATGGGTGAACTTCCATTTGGGGGCGCAAATAGGAGGGGCTGCTTTTAAATTTGAACACTTAGAGAATTTTTATCAAGTTTCAACTCCAAGGGCGCATTTGGCAGGTGGTGCTTCAAATTTTAAGTGCCTTAGAAACTTTTCTAACTCCTCCTTCAAGTCAGGCGCAAATGGGGTCCTGTACTTTCAATTTTATGACTTAGGCAAATTTCGAAGTCCTTTATCCTCAGGGGCGCACATGAGAGGGGGTGCTTTTAGGCGCAAATGCAAGGGGGAGCTTTGAATTTTCACTACTTAGACAAATTTTCCAAGTCAAGAGGGGGCGCATTTGACCCATGGAACTTTCAATTCTCAACCACTTACAACTTTTTTAACTTACTCCTCAGGCTGGGCGCATTTCCCCATGCCAACTTCCAGTTTTCATGCCATAGGCAAATTTTTCCACTCCAACATCCTTGGGCGCAAATCACATGTAGAGCTTTCATTTTTGATAAAATTTTATTCTTCAAGCTCCTAGGCGCCTATGGAGGGGTCAACTTTAAATTTGACCTGTGAGTCTTCATTTTTGTCTTAGTAGAATTTTTATCCGCCTTTAGCCTTTTAAAGCAAGTTTTGATGCTGGACTTGAAAATTTATCAGTTTTCTCGAATTTCATGCCCTTTGCCAGATTTAGGGTGATTTTCTCTTGCTAACCCTAATTCGCCCTGGTTTTCTATTTTTAGAAAGTTCCTCAAATTTCGTGCTTTGGATTGACTTTTGACTCCAGAAAGCTTGATTTTCGCCCTGTTTTGTACTTCGTGGTGTGATTGTGCTATCGGGGTTTGATGCTTGCCTGCACCTGCTATTTTTAGCAACCTGCTAAAAATAGTAATTGCTCAGAATGTCTTCAAATTTGGCGTGTTGATTCCCTGAAGTGTAATGACCGTGGCTAGATGCTGCTTCTGTTTGACTGTCCTGTTCCGCCCTAATTTTAGGAAACCCTAATTTCTCTGCCCATGGCTGCTAAAAATAGCAAGTGCCTGATTCTCCATTCTCTGCAACTCCGTTTGTCTTGAAATTCGCGCCAAGGGGTCCTTATTGCATGTTTGACCTGTTCACCCTGAGATTTCGTGATGACCTGCTTTTTGGCGTGCTTTGGAGTGACTTACTATTTATAGCAGCTGCTTGATTTTGAGACTTTCTTAGCTCCGTTCGAGTTGAAATTTGAATGCGGCGATCCTCGTTGGTAAACTTGCCTGTCTGCGCTGGCGCCTGAGATTGACTTTCTATTTATAGCCTGTGTCAGGAACGCCTTACTAAAAATAGTAAGTGCTTTGATTGTCTTCAAATTTGGCCAACAGACTCCTCGGAAGATGTTAGTCATGGTGGACACTTCAGTTTTGGACACTTTGACATTTGATTCCTCATTTTTAGTCCTCAAGCTCGAAACCCTAATTTTCCTGTGTGTTCCTCAAATGAGCTCTGTTTGACCCCGTTTCTGTTGCATGTTACCATGTTCATGATTCTGAAGTGTGGGGCAACTGTTGGAGCGTACCTGCTAAAAATAGAAAGTAGCTGAAAAAGTGACCAACTGGTTGTCAGATGATTTTGCATGTCACACTGCTCGAAAAATCTCGAAAAACCCAGAAAAACCCAGAAAAATCTTCAACATGCAAGCACTAGCTAAAAATAGCAAGTTTCAGAAAAGGGACCAATTCCACTTGCATGATACACCGTTGCGAAGCTTTTGGAAAACCCAGAAAGAATATGCCAACATGCGCTGAGAAAATCTGCATGCAAACCCTAATATTTGTTTCCGAACGCTGAACGTTGGAAGTTGTTATCTTGTTTCGCATGTCATATCACTGCGAAGGTCTCGAAAAACCCACAAAGAATATCCGGACATGCATCTGAAAATTCAACATGTAAACCCTGGAGATTGCCTCCGAAGGCAGAACTGCTAAAAATAGCAAGTCGTCCGTTTCTGCTCAAATTTTGCCAGTGATGAGTTCAAAGTGCTCAGAATGTTATGAAGTTGTCAGAACGTGAAAATCTCGAGAAAACAAACACTAAATTGTCACTTACTAAAAATAGAAAGTTGCAAAATTTAGTGAAAATTCAGAGGGAGTCCACCGGAAGTGTTTTAACAGCAGTGCTAAGCTCAGAAGTTGATTATCCAATCAATTTGACCTCAAAGTAGTCTGAAAATTATAAACCCTAATTCATTGAAAAACCCTTCAGACTTAGTCATAATTCAAATCCAGGTCAAATGGAAAGTACACTAGCAAATGGAAGGAACAGACCGAGAGAGACAGACCAAAAAGGCAAAGCCGAAAGACCCGAATGGAGAAAAATTTAGGGGGTCCCCATTTTGAATGGGGCGATGTTGTGAAAAGGTCACAATAGTTGGTAATGGGGCAACTCATAATTTCATTAATGAGGGTCTTGTAGTGAAGAGAGGATTCCAGGTTGAGGATTTTTTCGGATTCAGTGTCATGGTAGCTACTGGGTTCAAAATGAATTGTACTAAGAAGATGTCACAGTTGAGTATTCAGATGGGTGACTATATAGTTACTGATGACTTCTATGTGGTTGGGATTGGTGAGGCTGATGTTCTAGGAGTGCAGTGGTTGCATTCACATGGCAGCTTTAGTCAGGACTTTTCAGAGGATGGTGTTGGAGTTCATGGTAGATGGGAGGAAGATAATGTTGAGAGCTTTGGTGGATGATGCACCAAAGGTGGTGATAGCGAAGAGGATGGAGGCTTTGTTCAGAAATGGTGAGGTTTCAAGGGTAGCCCAATGTTTTGTGTCTTCCAAATCTTCTCCTAGTGATGACATGCATTATCATGTGGACATTCAAATAGTTTTGGATAGGCATAGTGTGGTATTTCGAGATATTCCTCTTGGTAGACCTCCTGATCATGGATTTGAGCATGTGATTGAGTTAGAGGGCTCCAAGCCCATTATTACCACTCCTTATCATCACCCCAAAAGATTCAAAGAGGAAATTGAGAAAATGATAAAGGAGTTATTGGATATGGGACACATTAGACCTAGCTCTAGTCCCTTTGCCTCTTCAATGGTCTTGGTGAAGAAGGATGGCATGATGAGGATGTGCATTGATTACTGTGCCTTGAATAAGAAAACCATCAAGAATAGGTACCCTATACCCAAGATAGTTGAGTTATTGGATGAGTTACATGGGTCAATATACTTTTCGAAGATTGATCTTCGTTCAGGGTACCATTAGATTAGAGCCCATGCAGAGGATGTACACAACACAACATTTAGATGTCACTATAGACATTGTGAGTTTTTAATTATGTCCTTTAGTCTTACTAATGCACCTGCGACTTTCCAGTCATGTATGATTGACATTTTAAATAGGCAGTTGTGGAAGTTTGTATTGGTATTTTTCAATGATATCTTGATATATAGTGTAATGTCCCCATTTTAGCCATACGCTCTTCTATGTCTGATAGCCTATTTCCAAAAGCACGTAGGCTAGTCAAAAGCAGAAATTAGGGTTTCCTATATTCTAGGAGGATTCTTTGGCAGTTTTGGGGGCTTGCATGTTGGAGTTTTATAGTTCTGATTGTGGATTCCTTCTAGGTTTTTACAGAGCTTCGCGGTGGTGTGACATGCAATTGAAACAAAGGACTTTTCTGAACATACTATTTTTAGTAAGTTGCAACGACTACTCAAAATGTGATTAAAATGCATTTGGACACACTTACTAATTTTAGCAGTATGCTATTTTTAGTAATTGCTATTTTTAGCAGGGTTTCAACAAGCCAATTCAGGAGCTATTTCAGATGGGTTAGTTTGAGTAGTTTGGTCTTTAGCACTTCTGGAGTTATTTTTGGCAGGTCAGAGCTTGCGTTAGGTGCTTCTTTTGGGAGGTAAAATATTTTATTAAGTAAACTTTTAATAAGGTTTCATGGACACCTTAAGGAAGAAATAAGTGATATTTTATTAAAGTATTTCACTTTATGACGTGGGACGCCTAACTTGATGATTATTTGCATTTTGATAAAGTAAGTTACCTTCATGAAAAAGGGACGACTTGGAGAAATGTTTAAATGAAATGCAAATTTCAGATTATTGAAGGTAAATGTGGATTTCACCTTGGGCACCCTAATTGGAGGGAAAAGTGGATTTGAATTGAGGAGAAAAGTTATAAATATGAGCCTTGGAATTCATTTGTAGTTATCCATGTAGAAATTATAATGAAGTGCTACCGAAATGGTGTCTCAATTGCTTCGAGGAATGCATACCTCCAAGCTATTTTGGTTTCTTGCTTGTAAGATGGCAACTAGCTAAGAGAAAAGGTTGTTCTTTACATTGAAGAACAAATGGAGTTCATTGTAATGAAGTTGTTTGAAGTTTTCTGAAGTTTTTTTGATGTTTTTGTCAATTTGCAGGTTGCTGGTTTGGGTTTGGTTGTGGGTTGTTTTCACTCATAACTCATTAGGCGAATTTTTGCTGCTTCTGGGTATTGACCCCATGCTTGAGTCTTCCCTAGGCGCCCCTTGTTGCTGGTTTTCAGATTTTAATATGGAGAAATGAATTTATTATTGCAGGTTGCCCTTCTCTAGAGGGCCGTACTATCTCTTGCAGTGCATTGGGAAGTGTGCAATGTCATTTGAGTCTATTTGGCGTGGTTTGTGTGTTTGTAGCTGGTCACCCCTCTTCTTGGTGTCATTTGCATTTGATTCTAAGTCATTTTGAGGTGTATTAAGGGAGTTAGGAGCTTTTTGGAGTGTTTCATGATTGTTGGTTTGCGTTTAGTGCTTGCTGATTTTGCATATCAGATTGTAGAAGTTCTGGTTTTGGGTTGGTTTTTCATATTTGGGGAGTCTTATGAAGTTTGGAGAACATAGAATATCATTTGCAGCTTCTTGGACAACTATAACACTTGGCTTCTTGTAGATTATATTTCATATTGTAACGCTGAATCAATAATACTGATCAACTCCTTTACTTTTCTGCAAATTACTATTGTATTCCCACTATTAGTGGAAGAGGGCAGGCCTCGTTGCCTTATTTACTTTCTTGCATAAGCATTTTCATTCCCACCATTTGGTGGAAGAGACAAGCCTTGCCGTCTTTACTTTCTGTACTTGCATTTCTCATCTTGTTGATTGGCCGAGTCGTCAAATCACTCCCGCTGAATAAGTGGTTGAGTTGCAAAACATTGTAATTTTCAGCTTTTAGTTATTTGCTAACGATCCCCGACACCATATGCTCACACCTCGCCCGTCATTGGGATCTTGGTGTACATTCTTGGTGTAGGGTTACATTTTAGTGCCGGTTTTGGTTTTGCTGACGCTGATGGGTGAAATGTTGATGTAAAAATTGAAAAATTTGTAAGGGGATTATTACAGTGGTATCAGAGCCAAGATCCTGCCATCTTGTGAAAAAACGAAGCTCAGTTGATAGATGAGTGACAAAGAAATTAGATTCTACACCAGAGGACAAAACTGAGTCCAATTTCAACTTGCAGAAGTTCCTAAAAGTGTTACATTTTCTGAAGTTCAATAACCATGAGAAGTCAGATTTGATTATGGCTTTTGAAGAAGAAAGAAGTTTGGCAAGGTCACTTTTCACTGCCGGTACAAGGTTCAATGAAGAATGTCAAACAAGAATTGAAGAAGTGAGTATATGATTGGAGTTGGAACATTGTTTGAGCCAATTCCAACAATCACCTATTGAATTGTTGAATAGGGCATTATCTCCTGCAATAACCTCTTTGATTCATCCTTATTGGATAGGGCATCCAGATGAAGAAATAAGTTTGTTGGTTACTTCATGCTTTAGTGAAGTTATGAGGATTCTAGCTCCTTTGATGCTTTATGATGATGAAACTATTAAGAAAATTTTTCATAGCATTGTAGAAAATTTCCAAGATCTTGATTTGAAATTGGTAGCAGTCAATTTCCCAGAATAGCTGCTATCCTAAAGTCATTTTCAGATCTTAGGACAAGTAACTTGCTAATAGACTTGGAAATGCAAAATCAGATTTACCACTAGTTTCACTACTTCTTCATATCCACTTGGAGCGAACAAGAAGAGAATGTTATTGCAGCTGTAAAGAATATTCTTGCTCGCACTATTAAAGAGGTTGATGAAATTCCACCAAATGTCTGATCTCTCCTTTTGGACACATATGAATGTGAAGAAAAGGTTTCTCCTATTGCTGATATGCTGATCAATGAATTGTTTAATCAATGTGAGGAGAAATTGAAGCCACTTTTGAAGAAGATAGAGCAAGATGAAGGAAATACTAGTGTTGTCATAGAACCAACCTATGACCATTACTATGGTGGTGATGATTCCAATGATTTCATGCAAGATCATGTTGAAGATTTGGTGATGAAGGATTTTCCTCTTGCTGCTGTCCCAATTTCCCAAGAGTTTTCACAAGAAAAGTTTATGACAAGTAGCCAAGAAGACCTCTTTGGTGTGCATTGGGCAGCCAATGAAGAAATGAATGACATACTTACTCATGATGGGTTCATAGAAGATAAAAATGATGAAGTTTTCAAAACAACTAGCATTGAAGATTCTTTACTTCATCACAGTGGTGTTGTGGGTGGTCTTGGGTTTGATCATCAAACCAAACCATTAGAAAAAAATGTTTGTGAAGATATTAGTTTAAGTGAGTTGGGAGGTAACTTGTTCAAATAGTCAACACACCAAAGAGTATGATGTATACTTTCCTTTTGATCCAAACAAACAACCCCTAAGCATTTGGGATCCAGGTGTGGAAGCACCTGAGGATGATAAAGAACTTGTGTGGGATGAATTTCCCTTTGATCCTAATGAAGATCAAAAATCAGATTGCATTGCAAGCTATGAGGTGGCCTTGGGAGGAGAAGGTGTCTTTGATGAAGTATATTGCTTGGAAAAGCTCCTTGATGATCCCTTTGAGTTGGTTGCAGCCACTAGAGAGGTTGAAAAGCTAAAAGACCTTATGGCTCTTGAGGATGAAAGGTTTAAAGAGGCTCTCAAACACAAATCTGATTAACCTATTCAAGAAACTGATGGCAAGCAAAGGGTCGAAGAAATTGTGGAGTATGATCCTCTTCATAACATTGAGCATTCTCAGCTAGTTGGTGGTGAAAGACAAGAATATTGAAGCAGCTATGAGGGCAGCAAAGACAAGAAACAAAGTTCTAATTTTTTCTTGCAGCCTATCAGCAAATCACCATCTTTGCACTCTTATGAGTGGGAAGGTCAATTCAAAGTGCCTATTGACAAGGAAATGCGAGCTCTATCCCAATTTGATCACACACACAGTTTGATTGAAGAGCTTTACTGGAAGGCTCAACTTGAAGAGAGACGAAGAGGAGTTAAGGATGAAGTTGCTCTTCCTAATTTGCAACTTATCAAAGACTCCTTGGAGACATTGAAGTCAGAGTACATGCACTTGATTGAAGATCGAGATCATGCCATTGAATTTGCAAAGAAGACCTTCAGTGCTTCCCAAGTAAGTGAGAGAAAGGTTGATGTGCTTACTTTGGAGCTTGAATCAACAAAGGACATGTTAGAAAATACTCAGTTGGCTCTAACGGAGGTAGAAGACTAGTTTGCTGATTTCAAACTTTTTCAGGGAGCATGAGAATGCACAAAGAGCTGTAGAAGTCAAGCAAGTGATTGGAGAGCTTGATAGTCTTCAAGAGGAGTTTGATCTAGAAAGTGTCACAAGAAAATCAAAAGTTGCGGATTTGGATCAGCAAGATGAGGGGGATGACTTTCAAGTCTTTGACAATCCTCTCTTTGAAGAGGGTGTTGAGGAAGGTTATGATAATCCTCTCTTTGTGATGGATGATAAAACTATACATGAGACTGAGTATGGTTTCCAATGCATGGATGATGTGATATCAAACCATGAGGAAATATCTTTTGACACTAATGTCGAAGGGGAAGATTCTAGCACTTCTTCCAACAATGGAATAACGATACACACGTTGCATAATGAAGTTTTTACTGCTGTTCCTAGTCTCTCCACCCTTCGGGAGATGGAAAATCAAGAATCAAGGAGTAATGAAGTCACTATTCTTGACTGGCAACAAAGAATTGATTGGCACTCCGATGAAGAGTTTATTTCTTTATTTCATGCAGATGCTTGTCAGATTCCTATCGGACTTTATGCTTGCACATCTTCTTTAAGAGTAACTAATTTCATAATGGAGTTTGATGAGGGGGTCATTGAATCTTTCCAGCAATTCTTGTCTCATGATTTTGTATTCAAGTTTCTTAGTGAAATCAGATTTGTTGAATACTTTTTTGAGTTTCAACAAGTGATGATTCAAATAGAACTTATTGATCAAAGCGTTCTAGTTAGAGTAATTCTCTATCTGCGGAATGGTTCCTCTTTACTTATGATCTGGGATCCAGGTATCAACTTGCATTGGATGATAATCATTATATGTGACAAGAAGGTATGTTGGAATGATAAGCCTCAAATTTTTAGTTCTATGGGTGCTATTACCTTCTTTATCAGCCATTTGATGGTTATATTTGATCATCTATTGGAGGTTCAGAGAGGAAGTTGGAGCAAAGAATGGTTCTTTGCTATAATGGAGCTTTTAGAGTGGGTGTTTCTAGCTTTGCTTTTGAGCAAATTGGTCAAAATGAATGTGGATTTTCAGTATTGTAGCAGTTATTCATTTCCTTGCTTGTTAATTTCTCTTAAATCTGATGTTGAGTCATTCATTTTTGACTTGGTGGGCAGCTGGTACACTCATTTTCACTACACAATCTCTTTTCATAGATGATTTTTGGCCTCAAATGAGAGAAATGGTGGTTTAGACAAAGCAGAATCAGCTTTTGGATAGAGATCGTGCTCATTCTAGTCGCAATCTTTGTACATTTTCTTGTACAAATGTTTGGGGCAGCGAACCATTGCTCGGTTGGGTTTGGCATTTTGAGACTCTTGAAGAGAAATTTGTGAAAATTGTTGGGAGTCTTCTTGGATATATTAGTATTGTTTAGAGGAGGCATTGTACATCCTTCAGGAGTTTTGAGGATCGGCTGGTATGACTTTGCAAATAGCTTCTTTTTCCTTTGCAAATAGCTGCGTTGGAGACACTCTTGCTGTTGTGACTCAGTTTGATGCTTTAAGAAGTTATGCTGATGAGAATATTTCTGAGTTGATTAGATTATTCTTCTTTGTTCTTAGAATGGTGATAGTCATTAACATTGCAGATGTTAATTCCTTAGAGTTTATTAGGCATGAGATGCTGCTAGATTTTGATTCCCATCTTTCCATGTTTCTCAGTTTGAATTTTAGGCATGTTAACATTTTGAGGTTGCAAGGAAGGTTAGTGCAGTTTTGGCACAATAGCTTCATTTGTACGATCAGAGTGGAGTAGCATTAGCTTGGTGGGTCTTTTCAGAGATGAACATGGGACCCTGTGATCCTAATGTTTTGGTGGGATCAGTTTGGAGTGTAGTGGCATTGCTTGAGGACAAGCAATTTTGGGAAGGGCGGACTGTAATGTCCCCATTTTAGCCATATGCTCTTCTATGTCTGATAGCCTATTTCTGGAAGCCCGTAGGCTAGTCAGAAGCAAAAATTAGGGTTTCCTATTTTCTAGGAGGATACTTTGGCAGTTTTGGAGGCCTCCATGTTGGAGTTTTACAGTTCTAATTCTGGATTCCTTTTGGGTTTTAAGAGAGCTTCGCGGTGGTGTGACATGAAACTGAAACAGAGGACTTTTCCAAACTTACTATTTTTAGTACGTTGCAACAACTACTCAAAATGTGATTAAAATGCATTTGGACACACTATTTTTAGTAGTATGGTAGTTTTAGTAATTGCTATTTTTAGCAGGGTTTTAGCAGGCTAGTTCAGGAGCTATTTTAGACGGGTCAGTTTGGTCTTTAGCACTTTTGGAGTTATTTTTGGCAAGTCAAAGCTTGTGTTAGGCGCTTCTTTTGGGAGGTAAAATATTTTATTAAGTGAAATTTTAATAAGGCTTGAAGGATGCCTTAAGGAAGAAATAAGTGATATTTTATTAAATTATTTCACTTTATGACTTGGGATGCCTAACTTGATGATTATTTGCATTTTGATAAAGTAAGTTACCTTAATGAAAAAGGGACTTGGAGAAGTGTTTAAATGAAATGCAAATTATAGATTATTGAAGGTAAATGTGGATTTCACCTTGGGCGCTCTAATTGGAGGGAAAAGTGGATTTGAATTGAGGAGAAAATTTATAAATATGAGCCTTGGCCTTCATTTGCAGTTATCCATGAAGAAATTATAATGAAGTGTTGCCGAAATGGTGTCTCAATTGCTTCGAGGAATGCATACCTCCTAGCTATCTTGGTTTCTTTCTTGAAAGATAGCAACTAGCTAAGAGAAAAGGTTGTTCTTTACACTGAAGAACAGATGGAGCTCATTGTAATGAAGTTGTTTGAAGTTTTTTGAAGTTCTTTTGATGTTTTTGTCAATTTGCAGGTTGCTAGTTTGGGTTTGGCTGTAGGTTGTTTTCACTCATAACTCATTAGGCGAAGTTTTGCTGCTTCTGGGTATTGACCCCATGCTTGAGTCTTCCCTAGGCGCCTCTTGTTGCTGGTTTTCAGATTTTAATATGGAGGAATGAATTTATTATTGCAGGTCGCCCTTCTCTAGAGGGCCGTACTATCTCTTATAGTGCATTGGGAAGTGTGCAATGTTATTTGAGTCTATTTGGCTTGGTTTGTGTGTTTGCAGCCAGTCGCCCCTCTTCTTGGCATCATTTGCATTTTTTTAAGTCATTTTGAGGTGTATTGAGGGAGTTATGAGCTTTTTGGAGTGTTTCATGATTGCTGGTCTGCGTTTAGTGCTTGCTGGTTTTGCATATCAGATTGTAGAAGTTCTGGTTTTGGGTTGGTTTATCATATTTGAGGAGTCTTATGAAGTTTGGAGAACATATAATATCATTTGCAACATCTTGAACAGCTATAACACTTGGCTTCTTGCAGATTATATTTCATATTGTAACGCTGAATCAATAGTACTGATCTCCTTTACTTTTCTGCAAGTTCCTATTGTATCCCCACTATTACTGGAAGAGGGTAGGCCTTGTCGCCTTATTTACTTTCTTGCATAAGCATTTTCATTCCCACCGTTTGGTGGAAGAGATAGGCTTTACCGTCTTTACTTGCTGTACTTGTATTTCTCATCTTGTTGATCAACTGAGTTGTCAGATCACTCTCGCTGAATAAGTGGTTGAGTTGCAAAGCATTGTAATTTCCAGCTTTCAGTTATTTGCTAACGATCCTCGACACCATATGCTCACACCTCGTCCGTCATTGGGATCTTGGTGTTTATTCTTGGTGTAGGGTTACATTTTAGTGCTGGTTTTGGCTTTGCTAATGCTAACGAGTGAAATTGTTGATGTAAAAATTGAAAAAATTGTAAAGAAATTATCACATATAGTAAGACATTGGAGGATCACCTCAAGGACATTGATGAGGTGTTGGGCATTATGGAGTCACAGTCCTGTTGTGACCTTTTCACACATCGCCTCATTGCAAATGGGGATCCCCCTAATTTTTGCTTCGTTTGGGTCTTTTGGCTTGATTTTGGTTGGTTTTTCCTGCTGTCTCTCTCTTTGTTGCTTGTCTTTCAGAGGATGTGCCCGTCTTTGAGCTTATATTTGAAGTTTTGGCTAAGTTTGTAGAATTATGGTTTGTGCTTTCATGTCAATTTGAGGTCAATTTGAGTTGGTTAATTGCATTCTAACTGTTGTATCATGATTAAGACACTTCAAACTGCTTGCCTGCAAATTTTGAGCTAGATCTGACAACTTTCTATTTTTAGCAAATACCACCTTGAGGAGCAGATTTTAGGGTTTACATGCGAAGTTTTTCAGTGCATGTCTGGAGAATATTTCTTGGTTTTCCGAGACCTATGCGATGGTATAACATGCAAGATGAGATGATAACTTTCAACAGTCTTCACTTCAGAGGCTATTTTAGGGTTTGCATGTTGAAATCTTCAACGCATGTTTGGATACTCTTTTTGGGTTTTTCGAAAGCTTTGTAGTGATGTAACATGCAAACCAGGCTCGACCTTTTTTAAGAGCTGTCTTCAGAGGCTATTTTTAGGGTTCGCTTGCAGAACTTTTCAGCGCATGTCAGGTTATTTTTTATGGGTTTTTCAAGAGCTACGCAGCAAGGTAGCATGCAAGCAGAGTTGATCACTTTTTCAGAGACTTACTATTTTTAGCAGGATCATTCCGGTAGCTGCCCAACACTTCAGTACTGCAAATAGGGTGACATGCAACAAAAACGGGGTAAAATGGAGATCGTTTAAGCAACATGCAAGTCAGATTAGGGTTTCTTGCTTCGGGACCTAAAATGAGGGTCAAACACCAAAATCTCCGAAAACCAGTGTATCCCACTATGATCAGTATCTTTCAAGCTATCCATTGGTAAAATTTGAAGGCAATCTGAGCATTTACTATTTATAGTAAGGCACTCCAGAAACAAGGTATAAATAGTAAGTCAGTAGTAGGCGCTAGTGTGAACAGGCAAGTCAACCCATGAGGATCACGTCAGTCAGATTTCAAGTTAAACGGAGTTGCAGAAGTCCTGAAATCAGGCAATTACTATAAATAGTAAATCACTTCCAGAAACATGCTATAAATAGCAAGTTAGCATGAGATGGTAATGTGAACAGATCAACTGGGTCATGAGGATCCTGTGGCGCAAATTCCAAATCAATCCAAGCTTCAGAAAAGTGAAAACCATAAACTTACTAAATATAGCAAACAGGGCAAGCAAGCTTAAAAAGTGTCTAAGTCTGAAAAAATTCCTTCACCCCCAATGAAATGCGCCCAAGATGAAGATGGCTCATGGATGGAGAAATATGCTAAGCATGAAAATTCCTGCAGGACTAGTCAAATACACCCTCATATCAGAAGGATGCTTGAAAAGTTTTCTAAGTCTAAGAAAATTCCTGCTTGACCTCTAAAATGTGCCCATGACTGGCAGAAGGATGAACAAGTTTTCAAGTCATGGAAAAGTTCCTCCTCCCACCCTCATATGCGCCCGAGGCACCTTGCCTTGGAGGATGTTTAAAAATATGCTAAGTGTTGTTAATTCCTGTTGGGGTCTTGAAATGCGCCCATAGCACTATGAAGGACATTGAAAATTTGCTAAGGCGTTGGAATTCCACCTCATCTAGACAAATGCGCCCATGATGGAAATGGCTCTAGAAAAGTTTCAAAGTGTTGTTGAATTCCTCCTTAACCCATGAAATGCGCCCAACTTGCTAGGCTATGAAGGACATGAAATTTTTTTTTTAAGTCATATTGAGTTCCTGTAGGACCCCCTAGATGCGCCCATGATTGGGGATGGATGAGAAAAAGTTTCTAAGTGTCAAGAATTCCTCCTTGACCCTCCAAATGCGCCCATCTCCAAGAGGTGTGAAGAAGAAAGAGCTAAGGCATTGTTAATTCCTACAGAGGGTCCCAAATGCGCCCAAGTTCAAGTTGGCTCTAGGAAATGTTTTAAGTGGCGTTGGAAATTCCTCCTTGATATCTCATATGTGCCCAAGGATATTGAAGGTGGTGGCCCTTTAAAAAATGTTCTAAGTATTGTTAATTCCTCCACCACTAGCTAAATGTGCCCATATTGAAGTTGGCCATGAAAAAGAAAAATGCTAAGTGTTAAAATTTCCTCCTCCCCAAGCAAAATGCGCCCAAAGTGGAGAGAGATAGTAGTGAGGAAATATGACTAAGGTGTTGAAATTCCTCCTCACACCCTCAATTGCGCCCATGACTGGAGGTGGATGGGAGAAAATTTATCTAAGGGAAATTCAAAATTCCTTCTAGACCTCTCATATGCACCCATGCTCAGGGAGATAATGAAATTTTTTCTAGGTATTTAAATCTCTCCTGCCCTAGAGGAATACGCCTAGGCTTAGGAGAGGATGATAAAATTTACTAAGGCATGGATGAATTAGCAGTAGGAGTGAAAATGCACCAGCTTCATGAAGTTGAAGAAAATTGTCCAAGGCAAAGCAAGAAAAATACGCCCAAAGATGAAGAATGAAGATGAACTTGGGTGAGAAATATTTTTCTAAGGTATAAAACTCAAAAATTAAATGTCCCCCTTCGTAGTGATACACATGAATTTTACATTGTCTGAGGGGAATTTTCTTTTGGGTACTGGATATCTTCGACAAGGAGATGATTTTAAAACTTTTCACGCCTTGCTTGAGATTTTAAGATGGAGATTTTACTCGGGTGCCTGGTTGATGAATTTTCTAGAGGAGATAGATTATTTCTAAGGCAGATGGGTTGGAAATTTGGCTAAGGCAAAAGGGGGATATCATGTTGGTTGGAAAATTTTCTAAGGCAGAGAGAAATCAAACAACACCCTTCAAGACACGCCCTCAATACAGGTGAAAATTCTAAGAAAGACTTGTCTAAGTTAAACATGCCCATCCTAGAGAAGGAATTTGAAAAATTGGCTAAGTTAGAGGAAATAAAGACGCAAAGGTTTAAAATGTGCCCAAGCTTACATGAGGCATTATGAGCTAGAATCAACGTGGATGAGAGAGTTTTCTAAGGGAAGAGATATAGAGTTTAGGACATGATGTGTGCTCTAAGCAAGTTGAGGTGAAGCAGAGTTAACATGTGATATTTGCTGAGGATGGGAGAATAAAACAACACCCTCTAAATGTGCCCTCAAGACGGATGAAAGTTTCTAAGGCATCAAAAATGAGCATCAAGGAGGATACATGGTCAAAGTACGCCTATGATAAAAGAGTATGAAGAAAGCAAAGTTTGCTAGAGAAAAGTGGCGAACTCTACCGGATCCAGAGATCAATCAGACCTTGGAAGTCAGAATATGAAGATCAGGTAAGTAAAGTGAATTTATACTATAAGTGTTCTGATGCTCTTCTCTTTATCTGTTTTGGAGGATGAACACAAGGGCTAGAGCACGATGACTTGAAGCGATGAAGCAAGTAATCCAAGATGATATTACAACCTTGAAAGGAGATAAAGTGATGTGTTTCGAGCTCGTCCACGAGATCTCAGTTGCACCCAAATCATGAAGGAAGATGTTAGAAGAAGTGGCTAAGCGTTGAAACTCCACATGGATATGAATGCGCCCAATTCAGGTGAAGAAATGCTCGAGTCCAAGACTGGAAAATCCTTCAAGATTAGGATGGAGGAAAAGATGAAGGCCCAAGCATTGGAGACTGATCATGACAGATTGAAGAACAAAGTAGAGAAATTCACCTTGAGTGTAAAGTCCTTCAATGACCCAAAAGATGTTCTCCAACATGCTTCGTACAACTCAAGATGCACTGGCAAAAAAGGGGAAAATCACCATCGAGCAGGAGAAAGAAGTTGTCGCCTTGGAGTCAGATCGAGAATGTGCCTGCCATACCCTTTGAAGAAGTTGAAGCCATGATGATCAGACTCATCCAGTTTGCAGTCAAGAAAGAGAGCAAGAACAATGCGAACGTGTTTCTAGATAGGAATCTTCTGGAAGATGGTGGACATTAATTGCTCATTTATTACCTCACTCTTCTTGGTGGCGGTTTTTAGGGTTAGGGCTTATGTGGCTCAATTTGAGCCCTTCATTGTAATTGAATCTGAGCCGTTGATTGGACTGGGCCAACAATATAAGGGGCATCCCCCCTCATTTGTACCTCAGTAGATATTAGATTAGGATTATAGAATAGTAGAGAGACTGATAGTGTATCATAGATTGGTAGGATAGTTTGAAGAAGGAAAGTTTTTCCTTTGAAAACTTTGTAAGAAATTGTTGTGAACACTCTCTCAATAAAAAGAGTTTTCATTGATGATGATCTCATCTTTTGTTGTGAGTAGCTAGCAAGGTTTCTTCGCCCTTCCGATTCAAGGAGAATCTTAAAGTAGAATAAATTTTATTTCATGCAAGTAGATGCTAGTTGTGGAATGTGGTGTTTGATTCGAGCAAGCTTCATCTATCCATACCACTAGTGTGTTCGCTAATGGTGAATTCGCCTTGTGTGGTCAACTGGAACATTGCAGACTTAACTTCGATTATGATCTTCATGTTGGCATGCATTGTTGTGACGGTGTCTCCATTGTTGAATTATAATTTGAACATCTCTAGTTACTCCCCTTGAAGATTGCACCGGTTTTGTGGAGGCTGTCCGAAGTGAGGCAAAGTGGAGCCTGGTTGAAGTCTGCAAGAATTGATCGCCCTGTCCCACGCCTTAGAGTAGATTAGAGCCTTCTTATCCTTGCAACCATTTCACATTCAGTACTTTCTGGTTAGTTTAGGAAATAAGAGCTTTATAGAAAAACCTTTTGAGTATTCAAATTCCTTTCTCCACTGTTGAACAACTTGAAATACCAGCAAATCACATCGAGCCAACTAAGACTATCCACTACATGAAGGAACCTTGGAGTTGAATGCATAATCTTTCTATCAATCTTAGCATGCAGGAGATTTTGTTCAAGAGAGGATAGAGTCGCCGTTGGTAACTTTATTCTGTGTTGGTGCGGTCACAAAAAACATATCAATAAGTCCCTGTTTGCAAAAGACTCCCAATGTGAGTTTGGAATGATAGAGATCTTATATTTGGGACATGTGATTGGTGTTGATGGAGTGAAGGTGCATCGGAAGAAGATATAGGCAAAGATTGGGCATCGCCGAGGAACATTTTTGATTTGAGGTGTTTTCTCGGGTTATGCATTTATTACAAGAGATTTGTCAGGGGGTTTTCTTAGTTGGCTGCACCTCTTATTGATCTCACTAAGGGAGCATTTAAATGGTCGAATGAGGCTCAAGTTACATTTGATAGGCTCAAGGAGGTGATGAGCATTTGTTTAGTGTTAGCTCTACCAAATTTCTCTTAGCCGTTTGTATTAGTGTGATATATCTGACGATGGGTTAGGCGTTGTACTTATACAGAATAGGCATCCTATAGCCTAAGGTTAGGAAGTTGAGAGATGCAGAGCGGTTATATTCCACCTATGATAAGGAAATTTTTGCCATCATGCATGCGTTGCCAAATTTTTGATAGTATTTGGTGGGTGGAAAATTTGTAGTTAGAATGGATCACAATAGTTTGAAATACTTTCTAGAGCAAAAGGATTTGAGTGAACGACAACAAAAGTGGGCGAGTAAGATTCAAGCATATGATTTTGATATCAAATATATTAAGGGGAAAAGGAATATTGTTGCAGATGCACTATCCAAGAGACCCACACTTTGCTCAATGTCAGAGATTTCAGCCGATTGGAAGGCTCACCTTGTGGTTGAGTATTCCAAGAATACATTTGCATGTGAGCTCATGGACGACAAGTTTTAGGATGACAAATATAAGGTGATTGATGATGTGATATACTACAAGGACAAGATATATTTGGTACTTGAATCTTAGATGAAGGGTAAGATTTTGATAGTTGTTCATGATACTCCTCTAGTAGGACATCTAGGGTTATTCGAAACCTATAGGAAGATTAGAGAGAGACTCTCATGGAAGGGTCTCAAGAGTGATGACTTGCGATATGTTAGAGAGTGTACAACTTGTCAATGGAACAATTCTGAGCATACTTTTCTTGCAGGTTTACATTAGCCATTACCTATTCCTAGGAAAAATGGGAGAGTATATCAATGGATTTTATTATTGCTATTCCAAACGTCCAAGACAGAGATTGCATATATGTAGTTGTTGATAGATTGACTAAATATGTACATTTCTTTGTCATTTCTTTTGATTGTAAGGCACATTAGGTGACAAATTTGTTCTTTAGAGAGGTTTTCAAACTTCATGGGCTTCCAAAGTACATTGTCAGTGATCGGGACAATAGATTTCTCAGTGTGTTTTGCTAGGAGCTCTTCAGATTGGCTAGTACTGAGTTGTCCCTAAGCACTAGTTACCATTCAGAAACAAACAGGAAAACGAAGATTGTAAATAAATGGATGGAAGGTTATCTACGTAACTATGTAGCAGGACACCAAAAGGCTTGGATTAAATGGTTATACTTAGGGGGCCATTGTTATAATATGACATATCACATGTCAATAGGCATGTCACCATTCAGGTCCTTGTATAGGTATGGCGCTATGTCTTTTGTAGATTTAGCATTTGATGATAGTAGAGCCCCCAAGGTGAGAGAGTTAATGCAAGATAGACAAGATATCCTTAAGTCATTTAAAGAAAATCTGCACTGTGCTAAGAATCAGCGGAAGATATATGCAAATAAGCACAAGATTGAGAGAACTTTTGAGGTTGCTGATTTAGTTTTCTTGTGTCTATAGCCATATAGACAATCTACATTGAAAATAAGTGGTCCATAAAAGTTGAAACACTGGTTCTATGGCCCCTAAAAAATTGTGAGGAGAGTTGGAGAGGTTGTGTATGAGCTAGAGTTGCTTGACACTAGCAAAATTTATAATGTGTTTAATATATCATGCCTCAAAAGGCCGATTGGACAACACACTAGATTGTCTCCAAAGCTTCCACCATTAGATGAGGAGGGCAAGTTGATTTTGGTGCTTGATGCTATCTTGAATGTGAGGGAGCGTAGATTGAGAAGCAAGATGATTAAGGAGTACTTGATTAGACGGAGCGACTTGCCTCTTGAGGATGCTACGTGGGAAGGAGAACAAATACTGCATCATCCGGGCTTGCAATTAATTAAGGGCAAGCAATGCTGGAAATGGAGGACTGTAATGTCCCCTTTTTTCCATATGACCACCCAACAAAGTCCACTAGTTTATTTTATTCCCATAAGCTAAGGTGGGAAAAATCAAGGGAATGATTCAATTAATTAAATATTAAATTGTCATAAGTCACTTTGTGGACATTTATATTTCTTTAATTGGTTTAACTATTAAAGTGACTTATATTAAATGCATTGATTAAATATTAAATAAAGTCACTTTAGGAAAAGAAAATATAATTAAAAAGTGAAAGGTGGTGAAAAGTAAAATTATAATCATCTTTTGGAAATCTATTATTGGGAAAAATTGTAGAGCTTGGTTTATAGGTTCAAGAAGCTAAGGATGAAAACCCTTAGGTTTCATGGTGGATTGGATGAAAACCCAATACCATCCTGGATGGATTCATCTTAGAGTTCATATTGAGTCTCAATGATCAGTCCAAAGAGTTATTGAAATTTGAGAAGTCTTTTCTCACAGACAAATTTCAGAGGTTATATGTGGTTAATTGCAAAAAGGAGAATATAATAATATTTATATTAGGCATCTAATAAATCCAGTAGTATCCATATTTTGGGACACCGTACATGTGATGCAGAAATTTGAAGTTTAAAATTATTATAATATTCTTTTTCCAGCTATATTCCGTTAAAACTAGTGTTGTACCATTCCTAGTGAAGGCATTGTACCACACAAAAGGGAAACCGTATATTAGGAAGGGTTGCCCAGCATGCTTTAAGGAAACAATCGATGCATATGATATTTCATATCAGTTGTTGCTCAAGAGAATAAGATTCAAGAAAGATTTAATCCAGATTGGAGGATTGTAAGGTGATGTGGACATGGTCTAGGGGCACTGAAGTCTACTAGTGTTTTTCTCATAGAGTTGCATCTATTTCCTTTAGCCGCTGCACTATGGTCAAAGGTGTGTTGAACTTAAAAGGGGATTTATGAAGTCTACAAGCCTTAGAAAGAAGTCGCAACATGTGAGGGATGAATATTATTTGCGCAGCCATTGGTTCCAAGCAAATTGCAGGTCAGCAAACTCAAGTTATAAATAATGGAATATTCTATTAACAACAACAATATCATTAATTTTGAAAGAAATTTATAAGTGGCTGTATTGATTTTCAATATTTGCGTACTATTGCTATTAGCATTTATGTTATTGGAAGAATCATTATTTGAAACTATTTGCAATCCCAAAATGAGTGGAAAACCTTTAAGGACAGCATAAGGCAAAACTGTTTGACGAAATGCCAGATCAGTAAAATTGTGAAAATTTGCAAAGAAGTGATGTTCATATGGTAGGGGGATCTTACACTACATGCCACTCTGTGCCTTAGATTGTTCAGTGATAGTGTGTTTGCACTCCACATGAGAGTGAAAAAAAATCTTTCATGGAGCTCCACTAAAGCATCCATGGCAAATCTTAGTGTTTTGGTGGGAGTTTTTGATGGCAAGGGTTCAAGGAGAGACTACCTAGAAAATGAAGTTAGGAAGAGATGCCAGTGAATGAGAAGGGATGAACTATTAGATCTAGCTCAAAAACACTTGTAGTGGCTATGCATGAGAAAGAGAGAAGAATTGGTTTGCAAGAGGAAATTCCTGTAAGGTATATGTTTAGTCATTACATGATATCCCAAGGATTTTGATGAGGTCATTGATGGTGTAACCTCACATAGAGAGGTTGAGAATTTTTTCTCAGTAAAGAGTTGGGAAGTGCATAATGCAACCACCTTGAAGGAGGAGCATGAGCAGTAACTTATAAGAAGTAGTTAGAAGAGATTAATGGAGAATTGTTTAATGCGAAGGAAGGAGAAGATCATGATGAGGACAAGGAGGATGCAACCCACTTGGAATAGGAAGAGGAGCAGAAAGCAAATATTAGGGACTGTAAGAGGTCTCATTCGCAATAGCAAATGTCCCCTTTCTTTGCCTTTTGTTTCAAGAGTTTTAAACAATGCTTTGTAGGTATTATTGGACGAAATTTTTGTGTATGGCTATTTTCCATGACATTTCGAGGACGGTAATGTATATATGAAATATTTCAGGCAAAAATTTTTGTTTTAATTTTTTTAAATATTCAATAATTTTGACAATGCACTTAAACACCACTCTGCTAAATAAATTCAAGTTCAAATAATACAAGATACTACATAGCATTGAATGGATCCACAAATATTGCAATCTAGCATGAATTTTGTCCTTAATTGTTGACTGGAATGAAGCAGACCGGCCCTTGATTTCGTCTTCACAATTGCTGCAGCTAGTAGATAAATTGGATGGTTGATAAAGGTGCTGCAATTGGTATAGGGGTGGTAGCTAGCTGTTTTTTAACTGATAAATTTCTTCCTTGAGTCATTGCCTTCCTTATTCCCACATATCTTTCCAAGGTGTTGTGGTTCTATTTTAAGTTCTCCCTTCTTATGAGGGATGGCTAGGTGTTGAGTCCTCATGAGCTCCCTTGTCATCAGCATTTCATTCGCTTTATTCTCCCATGCCCTTCTTCACATCAATATGGCTACCCTTTTTTTCTTTCTTTACAACATCACCTTCTTCCAATGTTGTAGTCCTTAAAAGTTGCTAAGGTCTTTGAAAGGAGGTGGTTGTAGGTAAGTAAGGGTCCCCTGACCCCTTACAAATCAGGAGTTGATTGGAGCTCCTACGTTCCTCATTGGCAATTGGCAACCAGACTGAAATCCTCTTAAATCCTGATTGCTGCCTTTTTATTTGAGGAGTTCAACTCCTATGATTGTAAGGCTGACTGACATTTATTTGTCCAGTAAATAAAAAGGAAAATTCCAAATTATTCTGATCACAATGATACCTGCAATAAAATATAAATAAATATATATTTTTTTCTAAGTTACCGGTTCGGGTTCGGGTTCGGGGACGGGTGCGGGTACGAGAACCCGGTACGTGGGTATGTGAAATTTTTTTTTAGGGTTTTGGGTACGTATGGGTACGTGTGTGTGTGTATATATATATATATATACACAAAAAAAAGAAGAGAAATATACAGAATTGTAAAACTAAATCATTTCATAGTATGATACTTGATCATTGATCAATGCCAAATGCCAAAGATAAATATTCACGATCATTGATCATTGATCGAGCAAGATTCATCATACATTTACCCTGGCAAACACATTCCCAGGTCTGAGATATTTATAAACTCATTGTATTACTTGTAACTGCTGTTCATTCTATTATCTGGTGTTATAAATCAATGTATTTGCTGCTACAAATAGACTGTGAGAAGTTGTAAAAGATTATAACCTTGTCTCAGATTGAGTACAGACTTTCTTCTATCTGCTGTTAATTTTCTGAGGATTAACTTCATACATCAGCTCTAAACAGAACACAGGAAGTTCTTTGTTGGTTATTCTGAGTATGTACAGGTCTGATATTAATTTCCGAGCAGTTATCTATTGTGTATCAATCATATTTGAAAGTTGGAATGGCTTAGTATTGATTCCTAGATTTGCATCTGCATTACACATTGAATTATCACAATGGAAATCATCACTATGAAATGATCAATGATCAAGTATCATACTATGAAATGATCAATGCTGTTGTAGGGTTAGGAGGAAATTTAAAAAAAAAAAAAATCTTTTTTAATCAAGTTTGGGCCCTCTTTTTTTAACTTGGCCCATGGGTTCGCCTGGGTTCTCCGAACCCACAGTATTGGGCGCACACCCTGTGCGTACCCAGCACATACCCGCAGATGAACCCAAACCGGGTTCGGGGCCTGCGGGTACGAACCCTGCATCATAGATTTTTTTGTATTTTCAAATCTCCCATGAATTCCTAAATCAACACAAAATTTTGACCCCTATATGAAGCCAACAATGAGAAATAAAAGGTTTCTGTCTTTCAATTCCTGAATAAACAGTGAACATTATCGTCTTTAGGGTAAAAGATGCACCAAGCTCAAAGTTCTCCAAAATGAGGGTTTCTGAAAATTGATAATGAATGAATGATTTTTTTTTCTCATCAATTGCTTTTTTTAATATTTGACCATCCAACCCTAAAAGTAATTAAAATTACTTTTAATTGAATGTGCATCCCTTTGCAATTTATAATTATTAATTACTTTTCAGGTAAATATTTTTTTAATTGAATATTCACCATTTTTCCAACTTATAATTTTTTATTTACCTTTTTGGCCATGTATCCAATATTTACTTTTGGCCTTATTTAATAATAGTAAATTGTCTTTTTTTCAAAGTTGTAACTTAAAATACCCTTTTGGACAACTTAATAAATTCTTATTATATTAATCCCTTGTGAAATCCCCCCTTTAGCCTACGGAGAATACAAATAGGCTTCAAGTCCTCTAACTTGATCAGAATGATACCTGCAATAAAATATAAATAAATATATATTTTTTGTATTTTCAAATCTCCCTCGAATTCCTAAATCAGCACAAATTTTGACCCTTATATGAAGCCAACAATGAGAATCAAAAGGTTTTCATCTTTCGATTCCTAAATAAACATTGAAGGTTTTCAACCTTAAGGTAAAAGATGCACCAAAGCTCAAAGCTCTCCAAAATGAGGGTTTCTAATAATTGATAATGAATAGAATGAGTTTTTCCCCATCAATTTCCCTTTTTTTATTTATTTTTGCATCCAACCCTAAAAGTAACTAAAATTACTTTTAACTGAATGTTCATCTTTTTGCAACTTATAATTATTAATTACTTTTTAGGTAATTAATATTTCTTTTAATTGCATATTCACCCTTTTTCCAACTTATAATTTTTTATTTACCTTTTTGGCCATGTATCCAATATTTACTTTTGACCCCATTTAATAATAATAAATTATCTGTTTTCCAAAGTTGTAACTTAAGGTACCCTTTTGAACAACTTAATAAATTCTTGTTATATTAATCCCTTGTTAAATCCCCCCTTTAGCCTATGGGAAATACAAATAGGCTTCGGGTCCTCTGACTTGATTTAGTTCAAAAAGGAGGAAATTACAAGATAAATGGAGTTTTTTATGCTCTCAAGGTACCTTGCCTAATCAAGCATTTCTTTGGCTAGTCCCACATTCTAAAACAATGACAATGGATCAAATGAGAAAAGGGGTGTTTGATTGGTCCTTCCATGTGCCCCAATTGCTAAGGTAATGATGAAACTGTTAGTTATTGTTTTTTGAGTGCTTGTCCATTCCTTATCTCATCAAAGAAGCAAAATTGACAATCTGTCATGACAGATATGTTGGTTGGATACAATCACTGCTACATAACATTGGGCTGCTAACTTAAACAGAATTATGGATAGTCCTACTATATTGCATAATAATCAATAATCCCTTTTATCTATTCATGTGTTTTTTTTCACAATCTATAAATGTAGACATGGGAAATACCTTAATAGAAAACTTAATTCCCGTAGAGATTTATGAACTTTTCCCATGGATGGTAGGAAAGGTAAAGTAACTTGCTTCAAGTATAAATTCATTGTATCCTCCTATTCTAGACCTCTCCTTTGGTGACATTATTAGATCCTTTCACTTGGGACTATTGAGTGGTTGATGATCCTACAAATATTCTGCTGCTATAGATACTCTTACTGGTGATAGATTAACAATTTGTAGTTCGTCATCCCATGGATCAACTATATTTGTTTGTTGATATTAATATGCTTTGTATATTTTTATTATGCACACCTTACCACATCACTGTAGCTCCCAAGTCTCTTTTCTGTGAGGTTTCCATGAAAGATGAATAAATTTTTTTATTCTGTTCTGAATTTGGGAATGGATATACTTGAGAAAATCTTTTGGCATTTGTAATTGGTTTATGTTCTAAAGGATAAACTTTAAGTATGCAGCTCAAGATGTTGAAACAGTAGCCAAGATGTTTTTTCTGGAAATATTACTGGAAGGATTAAGGTCTTTAGTTTAAATTTCAAATAAGAAACAATATCTAATTTCATTTCTTTATTTTTGTGTGTGTCTTTGAACTCTTCCTTTTGCAAGCGGTCTCTTTTGGCCCTTACAAAGCATTTACATGGCATGGCTTTATTTTCGTCTTACATATGGAGAAAAAAAACCAAGGTTTTCCTGAAGATGCCAAAAGTTTGCATAGTAATGATTCTCACATTTGGGATTTGAAATGTCACTATAATGCATGAGTTGTTGAATAGTTTATTTGATATTTGACTAGTAATTCTGGTTAGTTGCCCATGGTGTCATTTGGAGTCAAATTTGCTGATAGTGCTTTGTGTTTCCTATCAGATTTTTGCAGAGATGCAAAATGATTTTTTGGTGAATTTTATCTTCTGCAATACCACCCAACGCTATATTCGATCATCAAAAGTGTGCCAAAGGCCAATACAGCGGCCACCTGTTCCCCATGCAAAATCTAGTTTTTACTGTGGATCATCTGTAAGTAAAGGTTTTCATTGGTTGGATCCAGCATAAAGGTTGCTAGACTTCAATATGTCTTTGTACCTGATTCAAGAAATATATATACTAGGTCCATAGAGGAAGTCTAGATGTCTTGATATAAGGATGTCTTGATATTTTCCTTAATCAACAAAGTTATTCACAGAATTCTTATATGCATTATTTTGTTAATTTAACAGGCCTCAATAAAAATGTGAAGATTGCAAATTGTCATAATAGTTAGAAGCCTATGCACATCTTATTAACTGATTAGTTAAATAAAGGCATATTGCAATATTTATTCTGGTAATTGCACCAAACAAGGCATCAATGTAAGGAATTAGATGAAAAGAAATGTTTAACAAAAATTGAACCTTAAAGTTGTTTTAATAGTTCCATCCCTGACTTGGGAGTAAGCAGACTGCAACCACTGATATTCACTATTCTAATTATTGCCTTTTTCTGGAAACTTTTCTGTACCATATATTCATATTATGTCTGAAATAGTTTATGTGGAATTTATTAATATATTCATTTCATACCACAAAGATATTGTTGCTTTTCTTTAGTCCAATATTTTCCATTGTACTTAGTGTTATGTGGTGTTATGCTATCTATGATGGATTTACAATTGTTACTGATTCTGACTCTCGTTGCTTTAATATTTGCTTAGTTTACTAGTTTTTTTTGAAAAAAGTTAGTCCACAGCTATTATAGTGACAATCTGTTTTTTGATCTTAAGTTATTTCTCATTTCCTACTTAGGATTTAAGATGGATGGAGTGTATATGTTTGCCTATTTTATGGATTCCATTATATTTGGAAAATGTTTTGGATGAATTCTTCCTACAGCTAGATTAACATCTATATTTTAATAGACTCTATTTTGTCCACTAAGGTGTGATTGTGGATATGAACATAAACCCTACATGTGGGCGGTTGTGAGTGGAATTTTCATGCCTTTGACATTTGATTAACTAAAGTGTAATGTCCTTGACTAGATTTTTTTTTTGAATTTTTACAAATATTTGATGAAATGCATAATACAAACACTTTTTAACCTTTAAGATCTTGTTGTGGGCAAGGTGAGTGTAATGTCCCCATTTTTAGCCGTATGGTTTCATGAGCTTTTGGCTAGTTTCAAAGTTTTCTTGTAAGCTTCTAAGTGAGTTGGGAGAACTCCAACATTTTTGGAGAGCATAGGTTTAGCCTTTCTTGGTTTCCATTGTTGGCATTCAGTTTAGTGGGTGTTTTGGATCACAGTGACGTTTTCAAAATTTTTTTTGGTCTCTTAGGGTGTTCTCCAAACTTCTTGGAGAGAACGTCTATTTTTAGGATGTCTATGAGTTGTATAATCTTGCGAACATGCTGAGATATGGAATGAAAAACTAGTTCGATTCTGAAAAGGATGACTAGTATTGCAAGTTCTGAAAGTTGATTAAGAGGGCTCAAAAGTTTGGGCGCCCCTAGCGTGCAGGGGTGCATTTGACCTTTTGAGTTGTAATTTTCACTTTGTAACCTTCAATAGGATGCTCAAGTTCTACTCTTGTTGCTGGGAGTTTGACTGGTCTGGTGTTCGGTGCTGACGGATTCATCGCGAAGACCGATCAACTCTAAAGAGATCTTCTTGGAAGCTGCAAAGTCTGAAAGCAGCAACTAATTGTCCAAAAAGAGTGGCGCCTTTTTCTAGGAAGGTGCATTTTCTTCAACACTTAGTCAAATTTTCATATTTTTCAACTTGTCTTCACTTTCAACTGTTTACGCTTGATCTTCGTTTGCGAACATTTGACAAGTCTCGAGAACTGGCAACTGGATTCACCGCGAAGCTAGAAGGATTCCAAGCAGATCTCTTGCAGAAGACAGTTGTTGAAAACCTCATCTAGTTGACCAAAAGGCTAGGCGCCCCTAGCTTGCAGGGGTACATTTGCTCTTTTGACTTTCATTTCGTCCTCCGTTTAACGTGCTTGTTTGATCAACAATCATTGCCGTTTGACCTGCCCTTTGAACTGGCAATTAGGTTTGTTGCAAAGCTAGGCTGAAGTCGGGAAGATCACCTGGAGATAACAAACTCAATCACTGACCTTTGAATGGTCTTATTCTTGGGCACCCTTGGGCTACAGGGGTGCAATTTCCCTTGTTTGACTGCCATTTCTGACATTCTTAACTTTTAGCATCTTCTGCCTCCGCCTCCGTTTGCCAGTGACTGATGAATCTGGTGAACTTGCTTGATGATGCATCAGAAAGCTAGCAAAATTCTAAAGAGGACGACCGATTATGCAATTGTTAACAACTCCAGTTGGCCTCTTTGATTCATTGGTGCCCCTGGCTAGCGGGGGCGCTTTTGGCTACAATTTCATCAATTTTCTTGAAGATTTTCACCTCTTCGTGCTTCGCGTTCACTAGATTACTTGATCAGGTTGATCATCACTGTCGACGATGCGATCGCTTTTACTGTTGTGATTGCGTTCACCGTTGTGATTGCTTTCACCATTTTGCATGTACATGCATTGGAAAAGTTGATCAAGGCATTGATTGCGTAGCATCTCTCTTGTAGCAAGGCGTGAAAATTAGGCTTTCAAACCCCTGTTTTTAGGAAAACCCTAAAAAAAAGGGCCTTTTCGAAAATGACTCAATGTGATTTTGATAGGATAAATTCACTTCACGATCACATTGGTGAAGTCAAAATCACAGAAATGTCATGTTTGCTCTAGTAGGTCTATTTCGTTTTTCCAAGAGAAAAGCTAGGGCCTCTGATGCCATTAATGGCAAATGGCCAGTACTAGGTATCAAGATCTAAGCCTCAAACGAATCAAGGAAGATTCTATGGTGGAAGATGCTTCACAACAGAGGGGATTTCAAAAGTTGAAATTTGCTAGAAATATTCTAAGTCTGGAAGATGCATGCCTTGCTACAAGGGAGATGCCTTAATAGTCAATGCCTTGGTCAACTCTTTTAAATGCTTGTACACGCGAAATGGTGAGAGCAATCACAACAGTGATTAACCCAATCAAGCAACACAGTGAATGCAAAGTGCAAGGAATGTTGGAAGCTTCGCAGATCGTTTATGCGCAATGACAAACATAGTCAACACATCAATAGTGGCAATGACGCAGTCGACAAACACGTGAACGGCTGGTGTTGGTGTTGTACGTAGACGATAAGCGTGGTTGGTGGATGGTGATCACGATCAACATAGTTGACGACACGGTGAACACGAAGCTTGAGAGGGATGAAAATCATCGAAAATGACTAACTCTGGAGCCAAATGCACCCCTGTAGCTCAAGGGCGCCCATGAATTCAAGAGGCCAACTGCAGTTGTTAAGAATTGTGAAACCGGTCGTCCTCTTCAGAATTCTTCTAGCTTTTTGATGCATCGTCAAGCAAGTTCACTGGATTCATCAAACACCATGAAACAAAGGAAAAGGTGGGAAATGCTGAAAGCAAAAGTCATCAAAGACAGTAGTCAAACAAGGGAAACTGCACCTCTGTAGCCTAGGGGCGCCCAAGAATAAGACCATTCAGATGTCAGTTTTTGAGTTGGTTATCTTCAGGTGATCTTCCCGGCTTCAGCTTAGCTTCGCAACGAATCTGTTCGCCAGTTCAGAGGACATATAAAGCAACAGTAGCTGTTGATCAAACAAGCACGTAAAACAAAGGATGAAATGAAAGCCAAAAGAGCAAATGTACCCCTGCAGGTTAGGGGCGCCCAACATTTTGGGCAGGAAGATGAGGTTTTCAATAGCTGTCTTCAAGAGATCTGCTCAAAATCCTTCCAACTTCGCAGTGAATCCAATTGCCAACTCTCGGGACTTGTCAAACGTTCACAGACGAAGATCAAGCAGAAAATGCTGAAGGATAAGACAAGTTGAAAACCATGAAAAATTGGTCAAGTGTTGAGCAAAATGCACCCTTCTAGAAAAAGGCACCCCTCTTTTTGAACCACTAGATGTTGTTTTCAGACTTCACGACTCCCAAGAAGACCTCTTCAAAGTTGATCAGTTGTCATGATGAATCCGTCAGCATGAACAATAGAGCAATCAAACTCCGAGCAATGAGAGCCGAACTGGAGCATCCTATTGAAAGTTGCAAAGTGAAAATTACACCTCAAAAGGTCAAATGCACCCCTTGCAGGCCAGAGGTGCCCAAACTTTTGAGCCCTCTTAATCAACTTTCAGAACTTGCAATACCAGTCATCCTTTCCGGAATTGAACTTGTTTTCCATTCCATATCTCAGTATGTTCGGAGGATTCAATAGTCATCGGTGATTGTAGATCAAAGTACGAAGGGTCAAATTGGAGAAATTGAAAAGCATCGAAGAAATTGACTAAGTCTGGCAAAAAATGCACCCTTCTGGGAAAAGGTGCCCAAGAATTTGAACCATCAGATTCAGTTTTTAGGGTTTGTAGCTCCCAAGAACATCTCTTCAGAGTTGATCCAACTCTACAGTGAAATTGTCAGCCAAGCTTCAAGATCGATCAAGCAACTGAAATCAGTGATCAAACAAAGGCGCTTCATTACAGAAAAAGATGAAAATCTTCAAGAAATTCTCTAACTCTCAAGACTTGGACACCTAAAGTCAAAGTGGGCCCAAGTCAACTCCAAGTAAGATATTTTGAAGGCTTCTTCATGCCTAGGCGTCCCAAAATGGGTGGAGATGTTTCAGTTAACTGCCAAACATGGAATTGACTCCCCTATTCGCATTTTGGCACCCTAATTGATGCTTGCAACTCTAAATTGATATTTATCAATGCATCTAGGTGTCACAATTCATTATTTCTTTGTAGGTTGAGGAGCAAAAATAGATATTTTTCTTCCCAACGTCATTTGAAGGATCAAATGGAAGCCATTGTCAGTGTTCTTCATATTTCCAAGTTCAGGTGCATAGAAGGACGTTTTTCACAAGACTTCATCTCCAGGCGTCATTTTCCAAGGCAGTAGTTTATAACTTCTAGCTTCTCCCTACATATTTCTTCTATTCTTGTCTTAGGTATTCTTGCATGTCCAAGAAAACGACATTTTGTCACAGACCTGGCCTTTTGGGTATGTTTAGCACGAGATTGGCCACAAAATCCATGTGCCAAATTTCTTTGGAAATGTTGCCCCGTTGCCTTGTTGCCCCTAGTTTTTAGGGTTTTTGCAAGAAGTTACCTTTTTCAAAAACTGACGAACTAGGTTTGCTTAGCATAGGGTTGTCTACAAAACCCATGTGTTAGAATTTTTCAGGAAAAAATAGCTTCTACAGCTTCTACCCCGAGGGCTTATTGCATGTCCAAGGAAAAATCATCATTTCGAAAATCTAACGTTTTGGGTTCGTTCAAAAAGATATTCCCAGTAAAACCCACGTCTCAAATTTTCATTAAAATTACCCCTCCGTGAAGCTATTTTTAGCCGTTGTAGAAAAAGTCGTTTGAATAGTGTCATGTGCCCAGTCAATCTTTAGGATTTTCAGAATGCAATTCTCTCAAGTTGAATACAAGACCAAATCGGTCTTCATGATTTCTTGAAGATGGCTGACACCGATTTACATCGAGCACACCCAGAAGTTGATTTGGACAAATTGACAGGCGTAGACAGTCAAAGTCTACGGATTTTATATGGTTTCATACCTCGTATATCTGATAGCCTTTCAAGGCCAGTTTAGAGGGTTGAATACCATTGGAACTCAAATCAAGAAAAGCGTCAAAAGCGTAAAGCTGCAGAAGAAACAAAGATCATCACTCCAGTTACAGAGCCGCCAAAGTCACCAATCGGTGAACTAATAGTTGAAGTGTGCAGATATTTCTAGGATTGCTCAATTTGTTGACAAGCAATAAATTGATAGTTGAGGCATGTGACGATCTCCAGATTATGAGACAGTTAACAACTGGTTGGAGGAGATGATTTCTCAAATTGATGAGGTGTGAATTTCCAGTTGGGATGTCCCACCTTCTCCAAAGATGACATTAGACACAACAGTTAACTTGATGCCTCTTTCCAAGTTAACTTGCTGTCCCACCAATTGTGCATGTCTATTTTTGGAGACGCCTTTGTACATTGTAGTTCTATTTGGTTTAGAATCAATTAATTGAAGTAGTCTTTCCAATTAATTGTTAGGTTTCATTTAATTAGACTTAGGAATAAATCTTGCTGATTGGCAAGAACTGAATGTTAACTCAAGAAGATTTTAGTGTTCCCTACTCCTTTGAGCCTCTATAAATAAGAGCAACCTGTGCTCATTATTTTTTAACTTTACTTCACGGTAGCAAAACGCTGAGCTCGAAGACCTATGACTTTGTTCACTTAGTATATGTTCTTGAATCATACTTGTTATAATAAAACACCGAGTTGTTTGCTTGCGTTCTTATTGTTTAGGTACTTGTGTTCAATCTATGTCAAGTGTATTTTTGATTGATTGTATGTTGGATGATTTACCTCTTTCATACAATTTTCTCTCCCAAAAAAGTGTAATCTTTGATCGAGTTTGAGATAATAAATCAGGAGAGCCATTAGCCTTTAATCCAAAATTCTCAAGATCTTTCATATTTTGTTGTTTCTATAATCTTTATTTCGATCTACACCTCGAAAGAGCAATGAGCCTTCGAGGGAATTTAGAGATTAGGATTATCATTTGATGTTGTTTCTAGTAATCTTCATTTCAGCCTATACCTCAGAAAGAGCACCTCACCTCGAAGGGAATCTTGAGATATAGCTTACCATTTGATGATTAGTTGCATAAACTTTGTTTTAGGATAATTTTGAAAGAGCAATGAGCCTTCAGATACATTCTGAGAGACAGTTTGTCTAAGTTGTAGATCATTAGGCTTGGTAGAATTCCATGGTGGAGTACACCTCCATCATGAAAAATAATGTATGGGACATCATGCCAAAATTGGAAGTAAAATTAGATATGAGTTCTAGGTGGCTCTACAAAATCAAGTATGCTACAAATGATAACATTGAGAAGTTGAAAGTGAGGTTAGTGGCTAGAGGTTTCTCTCTGAAGGAGGGAGTGGACAATGAGGAGACATTTTCTCTAGTTGCTAGATGCACTTCCATTATAATAGTTTTATATATAGGTTTAGTTAAGGGATGGAACATACATTAGATGGATGTTAAGACAACTTTTTTTAATGGTATCATTGAGGGAAAGGTGTATATAAAGTAGTGTCAGGGATTTGAAGTAAATTGGAAAGAATCCTAGTTTGTGGGCTTAAGAAAGCCTTGTATGGACTCAAATAGGCAATGAGAGCTTGGTATTCAAGGATCAACAAATATCTATTAAGTATGGGATTTACCTAGAGTGAGATAGATCCTAATCTATATGATATAGTTGTGGGTTTGATTTGCTCTTTTCAGTACTATATGTAGATGATTTGTTAATTATAGGAGCGGAGTGGCTCATTGCAAGGTGTAAAGTAGATTTAGCTATTGAGTTTGAGATGGACATTGGCTTGATGCATACTTTTTGGATTTGGAGGTTTAGTAGAGACCAAGGAGATTTCCCGTGGGTAACGTAAGTATATAGTTAGGATATTGAAGTGATTCTAGATGGAGGATTGTAGACCTTATGACCACACCAATGATCACTAATTTGGAGACGGTGACATCTTTAAATTCAATGTTGATTGACCCCACATTGTACAAGCAGTTGATAGGTTCCTTAATGTATTTGGTCAACACTAGGCCAAATATTTGTTTTGCAATGAACACCTTGTCTTAGTTCATGATGGAGCTAAGAAAGGAGCATTAGCTAGCAAAAAACATGTGCTAAGATATTTGAAGGGCACAGTGGAATATGGTTTGGGATATCTTGGAGATGGTGAAGGGAAGTTGTAGGGGTATAGACACTCTAATTGGGCAGGTAGTGCAATAGATATGAAGAGCACCTTAGGGTGTTGCTTTACTGTGGGTTCAATGATGATATCCTAGTTTAGTAAGAAGCAAACTTTAGTGGCACTTAGCTCAACAAAGGAAAAATATATGGTAGCTAGCATTACTAATTGTGAGGCCATTTGGCTTTGCAAGTTACTTGTAGGGTTATTTGATCGAAAGTAGGATCCTATGGTCATTTACTATGATAATTAGAGTTGTGTCAAACTCTTTGAGAATCTAGTGTTTCATGATAGATCCAAGCACATAGAGATTAGGTATCACAAGGGAGCATTGAAGCTCCATTACATTTCGATAGATTAATAAGTAACTAATATTTTGACCAAGCCCTTAGCAAAAGGGAAGTTTGAAGTTTTTAAGGACATACTTGGATTGGTGAATAATTCCTTCCTCCCTAAGAGGGAGTGCTGATCTTTGAGCTCAAATAGGAACTTTTGCATAGGTTTAGTGTGAATGTGTTGGAAAATGGTTCAAGTGGTATGAGTTATTCTATTTTGTTTCACTTTTAGGATAAAAGTGAAAGTCTTTTATTTAGATAGTTAAGACTAATAAAGTGTAGATAAACACTAATGATTTAGACTTATCTTCCAACTCATATCTTGTAAGAGATAAGGATGCTTTTTGGAAGATTAGATTTTTAGCTAAATAGTTTAAAGATAGGAGCAAGAGAGAAGAATGTTAATATACAGTGAATTTCATGCAGCTGTGAGATGAACAGCTTGCAGAGTCTTCCTTGTAAGTTTTGTGAAGGAAGGAGACATTGATTTGAGGTGCAAATTATCTATGTATTTTTTTTACACTTCCGTAATTTGTCATTTCAACTATTTTGGGGTTGTTGCAATGTTCAGAAATTTATTTTTCTGTTAAATACTTTGATTCAAGTTATTTAATTATAGAAACAATAGGACAAAAGGTACTTGGGTTAGAAATTACAAAAGAAAATTTATAAACACTTAGAAAGAAGACCAAAAGAAACCATCAAAGACATACATATACAATCTCATGCGGGAATCCAAAATGGGTTTTATCACATAATCAATCAATCACATTGATCCTCAAAATTGTCCTTGAGTAGACAAATCCATCATTGCTCAGTAACAAGCATTCACCTCAAAGAACTTGTAGCAAAGATTGCAAGTTGATGAATGAGGTAGCAAAATGAGTGACACTAGATCATACCAACTCCTTGTTAGTTGTGAACCCTCTCATGAAAGAGAGTACCCAAGCATGGTTGTAAATGTTTTTGCAAATGTTTTGCGCATGCTCTAAAATTGTCTAGATCTACTCTAGGATCTCCCAGCCTAGCCTCTCTAACCATGGATACACCTTGATCAATATTATCAGATCTTTCATACTGATTAATGATGGTTTAGACGAATTCTCCACTTTAGACTCAAACAGAGATACCCAATGAGATTTCTTTCTAGTCTTTATTGGCACATGCTTTTGGGGCTTTTGTTCACCATTCATTGTTATTTGTAAGTGACACAATGCTTTATTTTTTCTTATGTACTTTTATTATTTTGCTTCTATGGTTCTCTCTTCGTAGAGCTTTCTATTGTTAACTGCTGTATCCTCTAGTCTCATTGATGTACTTTTGGTCATCTATGGACATTAATACAATGCTTTTTTTATTTTCTTTCTACTTTGCCAATGTTCAACATTAGATCAATGTGATTTGTTGAGCAAAGTCCAAAAAATGTTGGGGTGCCTCTCCATTAATAATCTAATCACCACAACATAATTTGCTGCATCTTTGGTGACAACTTGTGCCACATTTTCTTCACCCAGTTCTTCTGAAACTTCTAAAACACCACACAAATAATCCACATTTTTTCTTTTCCGTAAAACATTGATCGACTTCAACAAGATGTTGACACTGAAAGAACATTCTAAAAAAATTAGTAGCATCTTGTTTTTTCTATCAATCCATCCATCAAGCATGATATTGCAACCCTGATTCCTCGAAATAACCCCTTGCTCATCAGTAATTGACTGTACATCATCCACTTTCTACATCAAAATTAGTTCTTAGAAATCATCAATAGAAGGTGCTTTGAACCTCCCACCAGCCACAACAATGGCATCAGACCAATGCTTGCCATTAAGGGGATATAAAATGCACAAACAAGAAGAATTTAAAAAACAAACAATTGAGAAAAGCTAAACCCTTAACAAAACTGCAAAATTAAAAAATTATAAATAATAATAAAAAATGAGACTTACCTTGTTGCATGAAGGGAATGTCACAAAATACCAAAAATCAACAAATGTACTCCTTACTGCCATGTGGTTGTCTTTGATTTAACTTGTGGTTTTCTAACAATGGTTGGGAAATTGGGAGTATTGTGTGAAATAAACCAAATTGCCAAACTACAAGCTCTAGGTCCGGTGCTACTAGACCCCAATCCACTTCCAAGCATTAAAGAAGTGGAAGATACAATTATTTGTTGGCTTTTCCTTATTCTTTGTCCCTTATTTTCTTGAAAGGACTCTAATTGCAGTCACCTCCCTCATACACTTAAACAATTTTCAACAATTAAACATCACATTTAGGTATGCCAGCAAGGTGTTTGAGATGATTAATGCCTCCTAGAAGTTCCACACCACAATGTTTCCAATTTGTTTTTCCATTTCTTTGTGCCTGACTCACCAGCTTCCGTGAAGGGTCTTTCCTTTGCAATTTTGACATGTTAATATTGTGACCCTACACAGGGAGAGAATAAAAAATGGAAGGGTTAATTAAAATGCAAGCAATGAAGCTAACAAAAGTTCAGGATAAACTTAAAAAAGGAAAGGGAAAAAGAGGATAAAAACAAAAATACAAGGAAAAAATAAAAGTAAAACTCTTTTTTTTAGACTGCAAATTTAACATGTATAAAACTGAAAATACAACTATAAAATGTGAATAAAATTGAATATTTTGAATTTACCTTGGCTTGATGACTGAAGTTGAAAGTAGAACATGTGGAAGTCAAATCCAACACCTTATATCAATCCCTTGTTTGCTCAAATCCACCATTAATCCAACCCTATCAGCTTCTTGCACAAAAAGGTTCATTTATTTTGAATAAAGAATGAAAAATCAAGCAGAGTGAAGGAGGGCAAAATATTTTGAAACCAAATGGGCAAGTGAAAATGAGTTCAAAATTGACTAGTGAGTTTTAAAATTTAAAGTGTTGGTGGCTTTTTAAGGTAGTCAAGTTTGTGGTTTTTGTTTAAATGTTTTTTTGATATCCACCTGCCCTGTAGACTCACTGGGTCCTGGCTTGGGACTAGTGAGTCTGCACAAACTCATGAGTCTAGAGCTTGGAATTGGTACAGCAACAATACCACATTGGCTCTGTTGGCTTGTTTTACAAATTCAAAATCCTGATTTGTAATATGCACCTCTTGGGACTTGTTAGGTTCTTGCTTGAAATCAAAATAAACTTCTGAGAAAGGAGCTGCTTTGACCTGTTCACCATTTTCCAGTCAAAGGATAATCTGGCTTTCGTTCTTGAAGAAATGATCCAGCTTCTTGCACCTTAGATTTTTTTTATTATTTTTATGCTAAGTTACCAGTTCGGTTTTGGGTTCGGGTTCGGGTTCGAGAACCCAGTTCGCCAGTTAGGTAAAATTTTTTTTGGGGGTTGGGTTCGTTTTGGGTTCGGTAATACAAAAACATATTTGTAGCAGTAATTAAGTTCAGAATACACCACCATATTAATAGTCAAATAACATAGCAAAAATACACCACCACTTGATACTCAAATGTCATGATATAGATTCATTTGGCATATTTTATTGCTTCCTCTTCAAACATAGGATTTGAGAAGTATGTATCCAAATTTTGGATCTAAGAACATGTTGTGCATTTGTTTGAGCTGTCAAAAGTAGGTATGCACAACTTGCCTAACCTTCATTGTAAGTCCTAGCTGTGGGTTCCTCTCTCTTTCTTGGGTCTATTTCTTAGCTTCAATTGGCAAAAATTGGTAAGAGACATTGTTTCATGAGATTATTCCTAAGAGATCTATACTCATTTAGGTAGTCCAAATAGCTCTGACCTACATTCTTCTGTCCCTCTGACCATCTAGGTCTTCTGCTCTATCCAAAATTTAGGCATCAGGGGTCTAGTTACTGATCCTATTATTGTTCTGGTATTATTATTATTGTTGTTGTTTGCAGAGTTAATTGCATCACTGTTCATATTTTCAACATTTGTATCAATAACTTGGTCAACTGTTGTTGTCCCTGTATAAGTGCATTTAGTTGCTGCTCTATATTAATGTCCTCATGTGAATTTCTTTTATCTTTGTTTGCCATAATTTCTTCTACTTCCAAATCTGCAAAAGAAAATCCTTCTGTATTTTCCAAACATTGAAATTGTGGCCTTTTGAGTTCTATTTGATAGTACTTGTTTATTCTATCACTTGGATGCATATGGAGTGTATTTCTACATCAATCTGTTAGAGACCCAACAGTCTAGAAGGAAAACTAGTTTAGATACCAGTAAAATATCCCTAACTGATTTTTTTGTATTTTTGACAAATGTTTGACAAAATACTTATGAACTAAATAAATGCAAGAAATTGATTTACTTTGGTCCAACCACAATTCACGCAGCTATAAAAATGAAATATTAATGTTATTCAATTGAAATTTATCTCAACACAGCTACACACGAAGACAACACATATCTATTTCATGTGTTAGAGGCAAATATTAGGGTTAGAGGGAATAAAATAGTCTTTAAAAGTCAACGAAAGGTCAAAAAATTAATTAAAAATTGTAAAAACACGTTGAAAAAGTCTGCCTGGGCACAAATTCTACCTGGGTTCGAACCGGGTTCGAAAAAAATGGACCCTGGCCGAACCCACAGTCAGGGTTTCGAACCCTGGTCGAACCCACAGTCAATTTTTCGAACCCATAGCGAATTGAACCGGACCCGAATTTCGAACCCGAACCGAACCCAGGCTTCCTAGGGGCGAACCCGATAACTTAGTTTTTATGCATAATTGAGTCATCATAATGTTTGAAGCAATATGTGGTTATCATTTTTGACAAATTCTTTTGTAAATGTTAAACTAGGCTGTTACGTTTTTCCTTTTATAGAAGTTACTAGGAGTATTATTATATCCTTATGCATTGAAACTTATTTTTTATATTGTGTGATTGGCTACAGGAATTGAACATGGCATATCAAGCTTTTGCCCAATTGTATAGCAAATTCTTTGGCTTACCTCACATGCATGCAATAGTCAAATTGTTGGGTTCAAGATCAATTCCATGGCTTGTTCGGGCACTTCTTGACCTACTTGCACAGAAGGTGAGTCTTCACATCCTAGAAAAACAATTAATATAGAGGAGTACAAATTTGAAAATCAAAGAGAAGAGGCTTATGCTTGAAATGTAAAATTTTAAACTAATTTGTTGTATCATAAAGAATGTTATGTGATGATAGATAACTTTCTCTTTCAATTATTCTCAACATTCTTTGGCATGCTGCATGCATTATAGCCAGAAATGATTATTTTTTTTATAAGTATTGTTTTTAAATTTTAAATATTCCAGCTTGAGTAGGAGATGTACATTGTATATTGTTTAGGGGTGAGTTGTATAATTCATCAAGTTGTCCATAGGTATCTAGTACTCTCCCCTTTTCCTAGGAAATTATCAGTTGCAGAGGTTGGTCCATCACTTGGTCCCCGTGGAATAACAAGGTGGTTAGGGGGCCCTTTGAAGGCGTTTGTGGACTTGGTTAGTCAACCATTTGAGCTCAATTGGTGTTTCCCAGCTCAGTGTTTCCAGGGTTATTGTTGTATACCTTCCGAAGCTTGATTTGGACACTTTGTCCATACTTATTATTTTTAGTAAGTCATTGGGGCAACATCCTGGTCAGTTGGCAGTATTTCCATATTAGGAAAGTTGGCGGATTCTCACTATGAGTTATCTTGGCATTTATGATGGTCATGGGTATTAAATTTAAATAATGTTAATAATAAAGTTAAATATTTACCTTATTATGTTATTTATATATTTTAATGACTTATGATTAAAAGAAGTTAAAGGGAGTTTCAAATAATTATTTTATAATATAAATTTGGATGCCAACTTAAGGGATATATAAGGTGGGAAATAAATAAAATAAAATAATTTAATTTGCCAACTTGGGCGTGGGAATTGGATGGAAATATAAAAGCCCTTTTGTGAGCTCATTTGCACCTTCATGTTGAGAAGAAATTTGATAAGGGTTTTGCAGGTTGGATTGGAGAGTCTGAAGATCTCGGTTTCATTGAGGACGAGAACCCTCATGAGGAACAACATGCTATAGGAGTCAACATGCTATAGGAGTGAAAGATCTCCCAAGGCTGCTAGCTGACAACTTCGTTCAGGGGTTGTGCTTGTGCGATTGCAAGAAAGTTTCAAAGTTCAGGGTTGAAGGTTTTATTAGGATCTTGCAGGATATTTTGATCATTATTTACAAAGTCAAGGAATTCACAGAGGTTTATGATAAATTTCAGAAAATAAATATAAGGGGTTATTTGCAGGAGATAGTCATTATTGTTGATCGGCTGACATATATTTTATTTTCCAAATCGGGTGGTTTGATATTGGAAACTATTATTCTTACTTTTTGGTGGTTTATAACTATCATAGTTGGACGTTTTTAGCAGATGATTATTGATAAAGAAGGGGATATTAGAACTAATGTGGGAAGTCTCCTAAAGGCTATCATGGCAGCCTTCCCTAAGGCTTCCATTCTCCAAAAAACTAATCACAGCCTCCCAGGAACATTATATTGTGAGCTGCAGTCCTTTCCTTATAGGCATGTGAACAACTAGAATTATCAAAAGAGAGTTAGCGGTCAAACAAAATGAATTCATGGGTGTTTAGGAGATTCATGACTGAGAAAAATGGAGGCGTGAGGGTCTAAAACTCTATCAATTGCCTTCAATTTATAACCGTGGGACCCTTTGGGAAACGACAAAGGGGTTTTGGATTGTTGCAAGGTGACATGGAGATTTGGGAAGTCAGCCCAGTCAAATACCATTTTGGACTACTGTGAGTTTTGGACTATTGCATAGAGTAGTATGGCTCCCACATGTAGCCATATTGTCCTTTGGATGTCGTACACCAAGAGTAAGCAACCGTAGCTATTACACACTAGTTGCTAGTGTGCTGGAAAAGGAGAATGTTTTTGTCCCAAGTCATAGGTTAGAAAATTACTGCAAACATTTTAATATATTTTGATAGGGTGTTATTTGTGTAATTCTTGGTGTCATAATTATCATGGTTGTTGGGTATATGTTCAAGCTCATTTCTTGTATGTAAATGAATAATATTTATATGGGAAACAAATTGAGAGCTTGCAATGTTATGAGGATATAAATATCATTTTCAGAATATAGTGCTGGTCAGTTTGTCCATTATCTTGTATTTTGAAGATATATCTGTTATTGCAGCAAATGCAGACTAGTCTGAGCTGTACTTGACAACTGGTTTGACAAAATGTCTACATTGTCAAACTGAGATAATGGAGCAAAATCACAAATTTAAAATCCAAATTGGAGTGGGACATTACAGTGCTATCAAAGCCCAAGTTCCTGCCATCGTGTTAGGTGATTCAGTTAAAATGCAGAGTATGACAATGGGTTCCAATAGGGTTGAAGATCAAATCAAGAAGAGTTATGAATAGGAAGCCATCCAACTCTTTGAAGAGTATCAAAGTATGCCTGATTGGTTTGAAACATAGTTTTCCTTTAATGATTTCCTGAATTTAGTTGTAACCTTGAGACTTGGGAAGATAGGTTTGGTGAGGTACATTAGGAGAATGTTTGAAGAAAAATCAGAATAAGGGTTAGAGATGGAAGAAGAAGCACTTGTGTGCGAATTGCAGCCTATAAGTGACCTTGGAGAAGATAAAAATCAGTCAACATGCATGGAGGTTCACAAATCAGAAAATGTCCTGAAGCAATAATCCCAAAAAGACATGGTGACGAGAAATAACTTGAGAACATACACCAAATTAGAGAAAAAATTAAAAAATGAACTGCCATTGTTTTTGTGTGACGTGGGATCACATATGGACCTCAATGCTCTTACATCACATAAAATGTTCTATTAGGACAACCACTTCTTGTTCATACATAAGTTGGAATCGGGTATAACCTGTAGTCACTTTGTAGGCTTTGTAGTAAACCCTAAACACTGCTAAGAGGTGTTCTTCCCAATCTTCACCTATGTTGCATGACTCTTGGATTATTGTGATTGATACTTTGTTAACTATGGATCATGTCCTTGAGAATGAGATCACTTCTAGATTTTTCACAGCTACTCACAATATGCCCAATAACAATCAACCTTGATGAGAATTTCAAGTAATATAATTAAAAATGAAAAAAATATATAGAGTCTAATGGGCATCATGAACATACAAGATGAACCATTCATTAACAAAGTCAAAATCATTATGAATATATTGAATAAAGATTGAGCGACATTTGAAGAGGATATGGAAGAAACAAAAGATGCTTCTCCAACCCTTTGCTAGAAAAACAAACTAGATATTTGATTTACCTGAATTTTACTGCAAGACGATAGATGCATAAATCTTTACTGAGGCTAGTTGAAAATTTCTTTCAATAATACAAATTGTCATAGAAAAAGCTCCTACCAATATTGTGCATCTCAAAAGATCAACTGTTGAATGATATAATAATATTCCTGTTGGAAATTGTCATTGATGTCAAGCTAAGAGTATAGAAGATCTATCATATGCTTTTGAGAATACAATAGATCATTCAAGAAGTGGAATGCAGATAGTAAACAATTAAGCCTATACAACAGATTGTTTGAGCAAAATCATGAACACATGACAGATTGAAGAGATCGATTTAAATCTGAAGGTAAGATAAATCATTACTAAACAAATATAGCATATAAGTCAAAAAATAAATAAAAATCAAATAAGACAAAATGGTGAATAAAGACAAAGGGATTTACAGATCATAAAAAGATATGTTTTAAAGAAGAGTTTTATTCATAGTGCATATACAAGAGATACGATTAATATGAAGTAAGCATGAAAATCAAGTAATTCTTGAGGTGGTGGTTCGGTTCATAAAAAGCAGTGATTAATATGCAGCACATAAGACAAAGTTGTCTTATTCACAAAAACATGTATAATATTTGTTATGAAGTGGTGCAGTTGAGATTAAAGTTGGGAATAAGACAAACAAAAGAAAAGACAAATTATAATAAGACAAAAATTGTCTTTTCATTAGATATGATATGGTGCGATTCATTCTAAAGAATGCAACTTCAGATTTATCAAAACAAATTAATTAAAATATGAAATGGTCCCATTTAGCTAGATGCAAATTCATTAAATTTGGAAGGATATAATTAAGATAAACAAACATATTTGAAGTGGTTCCTTGAAGAGGCCAGATTTTAAAGGGTGCAATCTCTTACCAAAGATTGAAATGGTTGATCGGTATATAAATATATGATTCATTTTCAGATTTGAATGAAGATGTGTAGAGTGAGAGTGTAGAGTTTGGAAGTGTAATTACAGAAGTATCTCTTGTGTGAGTTCAAAAGAAGAACATATATCACAAAGGAGAGATAGATTGATGCATGAAGCAGATCTAGTGAAAGATCTTATCTACATTTTACAGTTTTTCAGTCAAGAGAGCTAAGGTTGGTGCCTTGCAAGAAGGAGTTGCTGCTCCTTGTAGGTTGGTGCCTCTAGTAGGTTGAAGCCTACACCATTGTAAATCCATTTTTATTATAAAGTACATAATTTTTGTATTGTGGTTTTCATCCTCAAGGGTTTCCACGTAAAATCTTGGTGTCAACTTGTTCATACAGTTATTTTCTTGCATAGTTGATATTGTTTAGAGTTTGAAGTTGATAAAAGTAGAGAGGGTAGAAAAGTTCATTAATATACTAATTCACCCTACCCCCCCTGCCCCTCACCGCCCCCTCACCCTCAGTATATTTGTGTGCTCATCAATTCCAACTAAATTAAAAATGAACACAAAAAAAGAATACTTGAACAAATATAAAGATGCAATGCAAGTGAAAAATGATTTTCCCCTCGTGACAAAATTCTAAAGGCCTTTAGAGAATGGTTAGGGGTAAGGAAAATAGAAAACTACAAAGGTCATGGCAAAATTTTTGAGAATATAACAAGACTACAAACATTTTCAAAAAATAACAAATACCTAGTTACATAGAAGATATAAATAGTGAATTAGAGAAGAGACAATCCTAGTGAATCAAATATTCTAGTTCAAGCTAGTGTACCAACACTCAAGTGAGTGCTTGATATAAACATGCAAACCAATCATCTAAGAAAAGAACAAACATATGAAGGGAACCAAAAAAACATAGTTGCCAAGAGACTTATACTAGTACTGGTATGGGAGACTAGTACCGGTACCAGTACGGCTTTCTTTTCTAAATAGGAGACTGGGGTACTTGGAGACACCATCTTTTTTCCAATATAAAAAAATAATTTAAAAAATAAAAAAAAATAAAAAAATTAATAGAAACTATCATGACATTGAACTTTCAAAACAAGAGCAGTAGTAAAGTTTACCAATGAACATTAACTTACAAATATCATTGTGTCAAAGAGTCAAAGAGTTCATACTTCATAATCATAGTTCACATTTGACATTACACATTTGATATTTAATATTTGATCACATATTGAAATTCAGAAATATTGATAGCTTGATAGGCTGATACGCAAACAAAAACAAAAAACAGAAATCTATAATCTACACATCATGATACTTGCATTTTCAGCTGGAGCATGGTAAAACCTATGTTTAAAATGCGATTTTTTAATTACTTTTCAATGTTTTCATGTGTTTTGGCTTTTATGCAATGGGAGATGTGCAGGAGACGGCAAGAGACGACACTTTCCTGAGCGGGAGACTTCAGGAAATATCAGGAGTCTTTGTCTGCATCTCAGTGTCGTTGGAGGTGTCTCAGGAGACATCTCAAATACCAGAGACGTGTCTCCGTCTCCGAGACGCGTATCAGTGTAATATCCCTTGACAATCTGATGTGAATTTGCACTAAAGGAATATTGTCAAACACTTTTGATGCAAACTGAGTGCTTGCTGGTCTGTGGTTTCAGTCTGATGTATTTGCTTGAAGATGATATCAAAGTACTCTAAATGCTTGAAAATTAATACTACAATGTCTAAACAATAATGTAAATGTATATATGACTTCCTTTTGCCTCTTCAAATGCATATATATAATTTCTACATGAAAATGTCACAATCATCAAGGACTGATGCACCAAAAAGCCCAAGTGAAATCAATGCATAACAAGCCCTCTATGAATTAATTTTCCCTTCCTAGACAAATCGCCCTATCTGATATAGACTTCTGAAAATAAATAATGGCAGCTTGTAACCTTCTTCAATTTGCTTTAGAAATCATTGTTGGACCTCTTGGAATGGTGCGCTGCAAGTACCTTGTCGAATCCATGCCAAATGTGCAAGCTATGAGCTAAATTGTGGTCTTCATTGGCACCATGATATGACTGTAAAATCGATATCAGAACCTTAATTATTCTCCAATTTGCAAATGCAAATCTCCTATGAGCTCTATAACTAAAATGCAAGCTATCTCCAAAACCCTAATCACAAATTTGGCCCTTGGCCACAATTTTTAGCACAAATGAAAGGACTAAGATATCCCTTCCAATCTGCAACCCTTCGGAGGATATTTCACCACCTCTGTTATGCTATCAATGGGAGTTTTTGTTCCCAAAGACAATGTGAACAAACTGCAAAAACCCTTGGCTCCACAATGGACCTGCCAAAATCAATTATCAAACTCTTCATGTTTGAGAAGCATGCCCTCACCTTCTATTTATTCTTTTCTCCCCAAGAGGTCGGCCTCTTCTAGAAGTCTCCAATAAAACATTATAATATTACATTATAATTGCACTTTGTTATAATATTAAAATATAACTCATGAAGTGCAATATGATAACACAATATGTTAGCCAACAGAATGTTATCAAACAGTGTATTATCAAACAAATGTTATCCAATAGTGTGTTATCAAACAATATGTTATCCAACATCCAATAAATCATAGGAAACCTCCAAAAATCCATGAGTTGAAGCCAACAGTTGACTGGGTAACTGCCCGAAGAAGACCCCCTAACCACGCTCCTTAGCCTACGAGGGTCAGGAATAGGCTAAATCCTCTGAATAGTGACGTCAACTCATGAAAATGGGGACATTACAGTCCACCCTCATTAGAATTGCTTGTCCCCAAGCTATCTCAGCTGCAAAGAAAACTCTTCTCCACCTAGATTCCAAGGGAATATATGTGTAATGTTCCTGCTATCACCAAACAACTCCTGTAACACCAACGTTAACACAATCAACTGAATCTGCTGAATCAATTGAACGTCAACACCTAGTCTCGTCGGAGTATAAGCCTCAAAAGGAAGCAATTAGTATTTGCTTCCAAACTCTATGCAAGATAAGTCATCACGCAAACTATCTATCACATGCGCCACTGAACTATACATTTGAAATAAATCCTGCACATGAGGATCAAATGTAAAGCTGTACGCACTCCTCACCATGTACTCCTCTGAAATCTCCCCTTGATGAGTTTTCCCAATGACATCTGTATCCTAAGTGTGAATGTCCGTGCTACTATCTTCAACAAGAGTCTTGGCTGCCCTAGATGCATGAGTCTCAGCTGTACATGATGCGCATCTGTCATGATGAGTTAATGCTGCAATAACCTCATCATTATCATTAGAATTAAGTGTACTTTCAGATTCATCCTTCATATGAGTAAGGAATTTTCTTAGGTGATCTATCCCTTTTTGCCTAGCCATGTTGGAGAGATTGACCCTTTCTTTTATGTTTTGAAGATGCTGTCTTGCATTGGCAGCCACTAATCTAGCCTCCTTTGCCCTTTGTGACCACATAACACACAAATTTTGTGTCTTTTCCACATCCTCCCAAATCTGACAAAAAAATCAGAATCCTCATGATTTGAATTCATCCCATAAAAACCCTTATTAACACCCAATTCTTTAGTGCCATCTAGAGATAATTTTAAGGTATCATCATTCTCATGTCGAAAAAGTGTTCTCTCATGATATAGCCAAGAAATATGACTGCAGTCATCAGAATACCTGTCATACGCTTGCGCCATGTCTTCAAGCTTCACAAGTGCACCTCCATTGGAAACTTCAAGCCCAACACTTGTAGACTCATCTTCACGAATTCTTCCATGTGTAAGAGTAGCAATCTCATAAGAATGAGGAAGAATATTGCTGTCCCAAATCAGACTTTTGGAATCTTCGTTTATTCTTACATTGTAGTCATCAAACACCATCAAATCTTGTTTTGTCTCATCTTCTTTAACCCTAGGAGTAGCTGCTATAAAGGACTAATTATGAAAGGAGTGATTATGCCCACTCAAAAGTAGACAAAGGTCAACAATCTCTCTATCTTGATCTTTCACCAATTGGACAGCCTTGTCCCTATCTCTAACTATTTGTAGATAGTCTTCCTTTATCAACTCCAAAGCCTTTTTGAAAGGGTGTAAAAGTGTATGAGGAATGCCATGTCCCATTCCTTTTTGTCTTTCCTCTCTTTGAGCTGTCCAAATGAGGCCTTCTAGGTGTTTGTGAGTGGTATCCATTCTTGACAATGCATGAGTTGTTCTATCTTCTTTCACCACCATTTGATCTTGCAAATCTTCCCAAACCACGGGCTTTTGTTCCAATTGACCCTGGCTGCCATAGTCTGATTTTTCATCATGTGAAGGTGAAGAAGCAATATGATCACCAAAAGAAACCATACCCTTGCTTCCCATATCATTAACAAGCTCCATGCTAGCCTCAAATGTAGAAGTCTCAAGCGAAACTTCCTGCAAAGATGATGTAGACAACTCATTTCCCAAGGCTGTCCTCATATCCTCTTGAGTCAAATCAGCATGTCTAACAAAGTCATCATATAAATTTCTGCATATCATAGGTGAAGTATCTCTATCCTTATGTTGTTCAACCAATCTCCTTAACAACTCATGTGCCATGGGTGACACATCTTGCTTACCTTTCCAAAAAGCCCATAAGTCGTTTGTCATGAGCTTAGAAATAGCATCATCCTCATACAAAACTGAAGATATGATGGATTGCATTGAAGTAAGCACGCTACTAGGATGAACCTCATCAATAACACTCCAAAATAGATGAAACATCTTGCGAATGATATCTACACAATCCATAGATAACACAATGGTTTCAAATCTGAATTTTGCAAATATTTCAAGTAATTTTACCCTCTTAGCAAAATAAGGGTTCTTAATGTCATCCAAACCTTTAAAGCTTGCCACCATGATCTGAAGTATATCTTTCGTGATTTGGTTGTCATAAGGATCATTAGGAGCTGTTATCCTCATAATTTCACTGATGCATGAAATAGTTGCAAGTCTTATCAGCTCATCATGATGCCTCATACATCGTGGCTTAACCAAAGAACATACCAATGGAGTTATAGCAAGTTGCATTGTTTGAGATGGATCTTGTCCAACCTTTAATAAACAAGCCTCTACCTCCTCCAAAGTACTTAGAAGAACCTCTTTTGGCTGAGATTGATGTTCTAATTTCTTCCCTGACCTGTAAATCTTTTCTTCCAAATCTCTCTCACGCAATGAAGCCAATACTTGTAACTAAAACTCAAACTTTCAATGACCCAATAGATTGGCAGGAAACCGCTCTGATAGCATTGTAATATCCTTTGACAATCTGATGTGAATTTGCACTCAAGGAATATTGTGAAACACTTCTAATGCAAACTGAGTGCTTGCTGGTGTAATGCCCCTTCCTTAGGCAGCTCAGACCAGCTGGGGTTGGCCTACTATTAGGGTTCCCATAGGTCAACAGTATGGATAGGGGACCCAATCAAGGGATGCAGAGCCTAGCCGAGAGTTTTATGAGCCTTTCAGTTTGGAGTTCAGTTGTTGAATCCAGGGATAAATTGAAAATATTAAAGTTTTCTTTAATGGAATAGTAGAAGTGAATAGTAACAGAGAATTATAAAGTGAATAGTGAAAAGTGCCCCCATCCTAATGAAACAAAGTTGTTTTTAAAAAGTGGCCCTTTCTTTTGATGAGGAAAAGACCCTTGAGGAGAAATATTTTATTATGTTTTATAAAAAAGCTCATCGGAGGTTATAAAGTGAATTTTGGGCTTCTATTTTGGCATTCATTTGTCATTTTTCATATCAACACTTGTAGGTTTGAGCTCTGAGAAGGGTTTCAACTTGGTTTCAGTCTTTTGGGAACGAAAACTCCCAAGGGCTATCATGAATTGGACGAGAAGCTAGTTCACCTTTGAGGAGGACCTACCTTGGGTCTTCGTTTGGGCTTCATTGGAGGAGTTTCAGGTGTTTAATTTTCAGGCCTAAGTTTGTAGCAGTGTTGTATCGACATATTTCATCAGATTAGGTGCAACCATTGACAAATCGAGTCTCAACCAGGCCAATACTATCACATGTTTGCATTCTACTTGTTGGCTGTACAATTTTTGGCCAAGTGCACCTAGGGTTGGTGGCACAATCATCATTAGAGATTTATATCAGTCGTTTGACAAGTTTACATTGAGGATTTGACATCTTCCATACCAGCCGTACCATTTCTAGTTGGTGCACCATCATTTGGAAGGGGTTTCGTGGGCATTTGAAGTTGATTTTGGCAACCAATTTCATATCAACACTTCCATAACAACGATTAGACCTATAGCTGCATATTTCACATTCTATTTCAGTCTTCTACCATTGTTATCATGCTCATATCAGCCTTCATACATTGTATTTTCATGCTGGTATAGAATGGGTCTGTTATTGGCATATTGGGTATTCAAATCGTTCATTTGTATTGGGTTCAATAGAGCTGTTACAGTCTGATAATTTTCATATCAGACATAATTGTCATTTTAATCAAACCTTATATCTTTAATTTAATGGCATAAATGGAAGTGTGTTTATCAATTTATGATGTGTAATCACTTATATATCAGTTCTATGCATTTTCTTTATGTTATTGGCATTGAAAACACTCAACCAAACATCAAAAGCAATCAAACAAAACTCGGAAAATCAAAACAGTAGTCAGAAAATCAGAATTCATGAGTTTGCACAACAACTGTTTGACGAAATGTCAACACTCTGAAAAATGAGTTTTTGGGGTTAGATTTAGTAGGGATATCTCAGTGGTATCAGAGCCATATTTATGCCAGCCTGTTGGGTAATGATTGCATTCAATTGGTGTGAAATCAGTTGTGCACAAGTCAGTTTGGATTTGGTTTTTAGTGGTCTTCAATTGGAACAGCGAAAAAGGTCATCATGGCAAAGTTTGGCAATAAACAGGCATGGAAAGAAATTGAGCAAACACAATACAAGACCATACGAAAATTGCAGCGTTTAAATGATTCACTTTCAAGGTTGGGACTCTCTAAAGAATCAACCTCACTTTCTACTAGCAAATGTCCAACACCACAAAACAAAGAAGTGGTGGTGATTAGCATATTTCAGGAGGATAGCATTCTTCTTGAACGTGTTAAGGAGAATTTTCCTTTCAAGAACTACATGGACATGCACCCGAATTTTTGCCACAAGACTGAGCATGCAAGGAAGGAATATTTCACTATAGCTTATGAATTGTTTAGAGAATCTTCACACATGGTTGATACAACTATTCATGAGAATAATTGGGTGTCTTGAAGTTCCAATGAGGTATGCAAAAATTTATATGATGAATTAGATAGATATGCTGATTTGAATCAAGAAGGCATTAGGACAGCCTTGGGTAATGATTTGTCTACATCATCCTTGCAAGAGGTTTCACAAGAGGCTCCTACATTAGAGGCTAGCATAGTTCATGTCAGTGCTTTGGATAGCAATGGCATGGACTCTTTGGGTGATCATAAAACATCTTCTAGTGTGATAATTGATTCCATTAATGTCACATCACCTACACATGAGGAAAAATCACAAGATAGCGAAGAAACGTCAATAGCGGAAGCAAGGAGCAGCAGTATAGAGATTGGGTCTATTTCAGTTGATCTTCATTCAGTTGATCCTACAGAAGGTAGAGAGGGAGAAACAGGGGAGCCTACAAGACAGGGTTGCACGAGTATCCTAGTAGGCAACATGGAGGTTATGCTTGGTGAGTCTTTTGATAGTCCTAAAAGCGGTCTTACCTCCTTGCATGAGGATAGCGAATCATCATCCATTGAGACCACTTTTTGGAGTGATGATGAGGAGTTTGTGATGGGAACTAATGCTGCCTTAGTTCCGGACCAGCAAGAAGACACTTAGGAAGAATTTTTTGATGAGAGTCAAGCTCTCCATTGGCAGCCCACTACTTCAACTAATGAATTTACCTTTGTCCCTAAGCATGATTTGGAGAACCAACTTAAGGTTGGTGAAGATAAGATTGTTGCAGCGCTGTCCCATTTTGACCATTCCCATAAGTTGTTGGGAAATTACCTATGGAAGGTCCAACTTGAGGGGAGACATAGTGGCGTTGAAGAGGCTTCATCTATTTCTGATTTGCAAGCGTTTAAGACAGCCATGGAGTGTATGAAAAATAATTATTTAGACCTTCTTTCCGATAGAGATCACCTACTCTATTTTGGTGTCATATATTCAGATGCATTGGGGAGGAAAGAGGAAGAGGTTGATCAACTCACTATGGAGCTAGTGAAGACTAGAAAATCTTTGGAAGACTCTCAAGTGACTCCCCTTATGGCGGAAAATCAGATTGAGGAGTTGAGTGTGGAGTTGAGTTTGGCTCATGCTTCATCACCAAAGAAATAAAAAAATCAGTCTTCTATTGCAACCTCTTTGGATGGGCAAGAATCTTTTGTTGTGCATGAGATTGAGGGACGAGGAAATGAGGAAAAAGAAGAGCTACATGGTGAGGTTCAAGAAGGCAATGATGCATGCTCACATTGTGATGTTGATGGCAGCCATGTGCATAATTTAAAATCAGTTTTAGTAATGAACATGTTGCCGATTTGGAATCAGATTTAGATGAGGAAGAGTTACTCCTCATTAAGGGTCTTGAACTTCATGTTGTAGAGGCTGAAAATCCACACAATGATGCGACTTGCAGCTGTGTAGTCTGAGCTTTGGTAGAGAACATGCATGAATTGTTGTAGGCTACACCTCTTGGCTTATTCCTTGAGGATAAGTATTCAACAGTGGAGGAGGTGGCATGGGTTTTAGGCCGATATGATAAGGTAGATAGATGGATCGAGTACCTCATTGGGATAACTCAGTCTAATGGGGCACTAGATGGGCATAAGTATGGAATCTTGGCATCCAGCTTACACTTGGTTAGACGTGTGCTTGACAAAACAAGATCTGATGCCATGCAGTTGCTTATAGATAGAGGTTATGCTTTCATGCTTGCTAGGCAGTTGTATGGTGCACTTGTGAGGGAAGAGGCGCAGATATCCACCTTCATTGATGTTGAGAGGGATGAGGCATCTAGTAGTAGTAGTGGATCTATTACCATGGAGGATACCTATGACATGGCTACAAGAGTAGAGTAGGGTGAGACAGTTTCAGTTAGTCATGGGGAGCAGTCAGCCTGTGTTGAAGCAGTTTTTATACCCTATGCTTTGAGTTATGAGGCTCCTATTTTGGATAGTGTTGATTTCGGACTTCCCTCGGAATCCCTTGGTGCATTTCATAGTGATTTCATTGCGAGATTTGCACATTCCTTGTATTCAGCCCACTTCCGGATGTGTTGATGCTCCATGTGACACATAAGAGTGGGGTGAATATGTGGTATGAGGTGCTCCATTCTGCAAGGGATGGAGCGATATCTGACAAAACCCCTTTACCGCTTCTCCAGGATGGATGTATTATTGGAACACGAGATAGAGAGTGTAATGACCCTGCTCAAATCTGACCTCAAAATGCTAATTGAAGGCTCAAAGAATTTCGGCAAACAATTCTCATGCAAACTCCCAGCTTGCTGGTCTGAGTTATCAGTCTAATATAAATGCTTGAAGATGATATCAAAGAACTCTAAATGCTTGGAAATCAAAACTACAATGCATAAACTATATCCTAGATGCATCAATGACTTAATCTCATCTTTAATAATGCTCATAAATGACTTCTACATGCTAAATGTGCACCTACAACCAATTGACATTTTAACAAACAGTTGGTATGCAAACTAACAAACTAAATACAAATGATATTACAATGCTCAATGACAACAATATGTAACCAGCAAATCTGTATTCCCTTATTGCAATATAATTATCCAATACAATGCTCATACAAATTGGCCAAGACTCTTGGCATTTACATTAATTTCAAAATATGATAATGCTGGTATAATGCATACCTACAGCTGAAACTTATAACACCTAAAATGCAATGCTAACATGAATGATAAACAAAGGAACCTGGAGAAATGATGATGCCTTAGAAGAGGGCTGATGAAAGAATCAAGTTTCAAGCAAAATGAACTCCTCTTAGGCCCCAATCAAAGCTTCCACCCAGCCACCCCTGTTCTTGCCTGGCAATACTTTAGATAAATAAATGCAGCAATTAAACTCCACCTCTTGGCACTTGAAATGATTGGTAGGACCAAAGGATTAAAATGCAACAATGCCCAGAACCATAGGATGCTTTGATGATGAGATATGAACAAAAATGTATTGCCAATGGTGCCCTTGCTGTAGTATATCAAACCACTGAAATTATTTACCAACAACTTGATAGCTGCTCCAAAATACTCAAAAACAATTGCCAAGCTCTCCCAAGATGAATGCTCAAATACCCACAAAGAAATAATGCACGAATAAGGCCATACAAGCAAAAATCTGAATATGATATGCAAAATCGTGGCTCCAATATGCAGACTTATATGACTGAAAATATTATATCAGAACTTCTAGCAATGACTGAATGAATGCAATCAACCTCCTCAATGCCAAATTGATGAAGACTATGAACTCCAAAATGTCTCCAACAATGCTCCAAAACAAACCATACAAAAACTTGGCCAAAGGCCACTAAGTTTTTACAATGAAGCTCAAATAGAAAGTCTGAAGTAACTTTCTCCCAGCTGCAATAATTCAAGTGATATTTCACACCCTCAAAATTGCTCACCAATTGAGAGTTTTCGTTCTCAATGGCCAAAGACAACTGCAGAAACCCTAGGCTCCACAATGCACATCAACAACAAACATCAACATCAACAACAAATCTGGATGATGAGAATGAAGCCCATGATGTCTATTTATACTTTTTCCTCAAGAGGTCGGCCTCCTTCTAGAACTTTCCCAAGTCACCTTCTAGAAGGAATATTATTTTATTATTTTATTATTTTGCACTTTATAATAAAATAATTATTCATAACATAAAGTGCAAACATAACATTAGTTTATAACATGAGGTTTCTAAAAATAGAAACATATTAAGGAATCATTAGAACACCTCGATATGTAGACTGAATCACAAAACGAGCCAACCAATCAACTGGGTATCTGCCAAACGACCTTCTTATCAAGCTCCATTAGCCTACGAGAATCAGGAATAGGCTAATTCCTCTAAACTCCATTGCTCATGAATAAGGGGACATTACAGAGAGGTAGGGTTTGATCAGATGAGATTCAGTGATGAGAGGGATCAGCCCTCCACAATTGCATTGATTAGTGCAACTGGCTTTATGAGTTGGTGTCAGGAGCACTCTTCTTCCAGCCTTGGCAGTTGGGGTATTGTGGGGACACCAATATTTGCAGATGAGTTAGGAGATACTCATCCTTTTTGGCAATTGTTTGGGTCCATAACCCACAGGCCCAGTGATCAGATGCATCGATGGTGGCAATTGCGACATAGAGTGACAGGGTCTGTCAGGGATGGAGGATACCGTTGTTTCAAGTTAGTGCAGAGAATTGATCTTAGTGCATTCCGCCAGAACATTTGGGATCCTGGCAGTTCGTCAAATTGTGACTTGGTTATTGTCTCTGATGGAGGCAATAGTATTACTCCATCAGGGGGCAGTGATTCAGATAGATGGAGTTGTAGCTTATCAGGGTTCATTTGGGGCCCAGACATCGATTTGAATGCACTACTCCATCAAGACCATAGTGTGTTGCTTCGCTTTTTCCGACATTATATTGATTTTATTAGCGTGGGGCAATTAGAGATTTGGTGCAAGTGGCTTATCATGCATCACATAGTGATGGAGAGTGGTGTAAATAGTATGCCTGGTTACAATTCTTGTATTGATAACCCATTGTTTGAGATGGGTGACGATAGGACTTATGACAATCCACTTTTTGGGTTGGGCAGTGATTTCCAGTTTGATGTTGGTGAGACTGCATTCACTAGACACGCGGAGACTCCTTGGTGTATGAGTGTTGCTGGACATGGAGGCTATAGGCCACAAAGATTTGGGAGTTAGTTGACATGTTTTGAGGGGGATACTCCCATTGGGGCAGTAGGTAGCGGGGTGAGAATCGCTTCTCAGTGTGATCCGCTATGGGTGCATGGTGTTTGCATGGATTCTATGAGGTTGCTTCATAGGTTATGGTACACAGATGTTACTAGTAGAGTGGAGCAGCAGTGTGTTCAGTGTTGGCTTGAGGGTTACTTGCGTAACTACATTTCAAGACAACAGAAGGCTTGGGTGCGATGGTTGTATTTGGGCGAGTATTGTTGTAATACTACGCATCACATGTTGATTGGTATGACTTCCTTCCTAGCGTTGTACGGTTATCATACCTTATCTTTTGTGGACTTGGCGTTAGGTGATAGCAGAGTTATTCGGGAGTATTTGGTACGATGGAAGGACTTGTTGTTGGAGGATGCCACATGAGAAGGAGAGATGATACTTCAGCATCCAGCTATGCAGTTGCTTGGGGGCAAGCAATCCCGGGAAGGGAGGACTGTAATGTCCCTTCCTTAGGCAGCTCAAACCAGCTAAGGTTGGCCTACTATTAGGGTTCCCGTAGGTCAGTAGTATGGACAGGGGACCCAACCGAGGGATGCGGAGCCTAGCCGAGAGCTTTATGAGCTTTTCAGTTTGGAGTTCAGTTGTTGAATCCAGGGATAAATTGAAAATATTAAAGTTTGTTTTAATGGAATTGTAGAAGTGAATAGTAACAGAGAATTATAAAGTGAATAGTGAAAAGTGCCCCCATCCTAGTGAAACAAAGTTGTTTTTAAAAAGTGGCCCTTTCTTTTGATGAGGAAAAGACCCTTGAGGAGGAATATTTTATTATGTTTTATATAAAAGCTCATGGGAGGTTATAAAGTGAATTTTGGGCTTCTATTTTGGCATTCATTTGACATTTTACAAATCAACACTTGTAGGTTTGAGCTCTGGAGAAGGGTTTCAACTTGGTTTCAGTCTTTTGGGAATGAAAACTCCCAAGGGCTATCGTCTATTGGACGAGAAGCCAGTTCACCTTTGAGGAGGACCTACCTTGGGTCTTCGTTTGGGCTTCATTGGAAGAGTTTCAGGTGTTTAATTTTCAGGCCTGAGTTTGTAGCAGTGTTGTATCGGCATATTTCTTCAGATCGAGTGCAGCTATTGACAAATTGAGTCTCAACCAGGCCAATACTATCACATGTTTGCATTCTACTTGTTGGCTGTACAATTTTTGGCCAAGTGCACCTAGGGTTGGTGGCACAATCATCATTGCAGATTTATTTCAGCCGTTTGACAAGTTTACATTGAGGATTTGACATCTTCCATACCAGCCGTACCATTTCTAATTGGTGCACCATCATTTGGAAGGGGTTTCGTGGGCATTTGAAGTTGGTTTTGGCAACCAATTTCATATCAGCACTTCCATAACAACGATCAGACCTGTAGCTGCATATTTCACATTCTATTTCAGTCTTCTACCAATATTATCATATTCATATCAGCCTTCATACATTTTATTTTCATGCTGGCATAGAACGGGTATGTTATTGGCATATTGGGTATTCAAATCTTTCATTTGTATTGGGTTTAATAGACCTGTTACAGTCTGATAATTTTCATATTAGACATAATTGTCATTTTAATCAGACCTTATATCTTTAATTTAATGGCATAAATGGAAGTGGGTTTATCAATTTATGATGTGTAATCACTTATATATCAGTTCTATGCATTTCCTTTATGTTATTGGCATTGAAAACACTCAACCAAACATCAAAAGCAATCAAACAAAACTCAAAAAATCAGAACAGTAGTCAGTAAATCAGAATTCATGAGTTTGCACAACAACTGTTTGACAAAATGTCAACACTCTGAAAAATGAGTTTTTGGGGTTAGATTTAGTAGGGATATCTGAGCTGGTCTGTGGTTTCAGTCTGATGTATTTGCTTGAAGATGATATCAAAGTACTCTAAATGCTCTAAAATCAATACTACAGTGTCTAAACAATAATCTAAATGCATATATGACTTCTTTTTGCCTCTTCAAATACATATATATAATTTCTACATGCAAAATGTGCACCTACAGCCAAAGGACATTTTGTCATACAATTGGCATGCAAACTATAACTCTAATCAACATGAACATTTTATCAAGCAATTGACAAGCAGCTTAACTCTCCTTTATTGAATGACAAACTGGAGTACAATGCTGACATAGATTTAGCCAAGACTCTTGGCTTTACATTCACATCCAATACAACATCAATGTCTGATATAAATTCCCATATATATCTACAGCAACTCTTAATATGATCAAGCAAAATGAGCCAATGAATATGCAAGAACCTAGTACAAAGACCGCCTATGCTGGAGGAAGACATGGTCCCTTGAATGCAATGAAAGAGAGCTTTCCTCCAACCAAATCTGACCCTTGCATGAGCCGCCCCTGTTTTTATATTAGACCTCTGAAATAAATTGTAGATAGCTGCAAAGTGCAATTTCTCACTCCAAATATCTTCCACAATCATCAAGGACTGATGCGCCAAAAAGCCCAAGTGAAATCAATGCATAACAAGCCCTCTATGAATTAATTTGCCCTTCCTAGACAAATTGCCCTGTCTGATATAGACTTCTGAAAATAAATAATGGCAGCTTGTAACCTTCTTCAATTTCGTTTAGAAATCATTGTTGGACCTCTTGGAATGGTGCACTGCAAGTACCTTGTCGAATCCATGCCAAATGTGCAAGCTATGAGCTAAATCGTGGTCTTCATTGGCACCATGATATTACTGTGAAATCGATATCAAACCCTTAATTATTCTCCAATCTACAAATGCAAATCTCCTATGAGCTCTATAACTAAAATGCAAGCTATCTCCAAAACCCTAATCACAAAATTGGCCCTTGGCCACAATTTTTAGCACAAATGAAAGGACTGAGATATCCCTTCCAATTTGCAGCCCTTCGGAGGATATTTCACCACCTCAGTTATGCTATCAATGGGAGTTTTCGTTCCCAAAGACAATGTGACCAAACTGCAGAAACCCTTGGCTCCATAATGGACCTGTGAAAATCAATTATCAAACTCTTCATGTTTGAGAAGCAAGCCCTCACCTATTTATTCTTTTCTCCCCAAGAGGTCGGCCTCTTCTAGAAGTCTCAAATAAAACATTATAATATTATATTATAATTGCACTTTATTATAATATTAAAATATAACTCATCAAGTGCAATATGATAACACAATATGTTAGCCAATAGAATGTTATCAAACAGATGTTATCCAACATCCAACAAATCATAGGAAATCTCCAAAAATTCATGAGTAGAAGCCAACAGTTGACTAGGTAACTGCCCGAAGAAGACCCCCTAACCACGCTCCTTAGCCTACGAGGGTCAGGAATAGGCTAAATCCTCTGAATAGTGACGCTCATGAAAATGGGGACATTACACTTAGGGGGTAGGAGACGCGTCTCGCAGTAACTATGAAAAAAAATTGATAAATGATTGATTCAAACAGAAATCATCCATCAAATGCAAATTTCAAGGATCAATACTCAATTTACAAGAGATGCCACGTAGAAAAGTGTGGAAAGAAAAGACATAATTAAGAAAACACAACTTAAACAAAATATATGTAGAACCTGAATGATATGAAAGTTCAAGTAATAAACTACCTAAAAGTATCGAAAAACCAACTTGAAAAGTTTTATTTGACTGCAATTTTCAACCTTAGAGGAAGGGTAAATGACAGGAATCTCAGATCCTTGGCCAAGGATGCATACATAAACTCTTCTTTAGTGATTTTCTCAATAGGAGATCAGGTGCTATTCTGGAGTCCAAAGCAATTTCCTAATGTAATAGAGACCAGAAATAGAAGAGGTACAATCTGTGTCTATAAGTCTTTCAGTAACACTCATAGTTGATGAATGAAATGTATATAGAAACAATATTGATTGTCACAGACATTTTAAGGTTGCAATTGTACTCTTATTTCTACGAATGATATTCCTGTATCAAAAATCCATTGGCTTCCCATAATTTATAGGGAGAATCATTGATAAGGAGAAGGGGATCAATATTCTTAGATTTCTTAGATGTTTCAATTACATGCAGACATTTTTGTTAAGGTTTGATTGACAAGAACAAAAAGGGAATCAAGATTCTTAGATTTTTAAAGATGTTTCAATTACTAATAGTTGAATCCACATTCACATCTTGTCCAAATTTGATGCAGTAGCTAACTTTCCAATGAAAATGTATGACAGATTACATCTCTTGTACCGAATATTACTGAATTACAAGAATCATTACCAAAATCCATGGGTCTCCTTCCTTTTGATGGAGGAGTTGCAGGTAAAATTTTGCAAAATTTCAGATTCTTGGCTTTGAAACACTGATTTCCTTTCTGTTGCTTTTTTCTTTTCCAAAAGTAAAATGATGAACTTTTATTCATAACTGCACTTTTATAGCTACAAATTATGTGTTTTTCTTGCATTTCCTGATGAGATGGAAATGTTTGGATGAGGAGTTCTGATATTACAACTATATTCATTCAATGATTGAGGAATTTTGTATCTTTGTAGTAAAGTGTTGTCATTGAATGAGAAATTCATGATTGGAATCCTAATGTTTCTGGATAATCTATACTAAGCAACATATATCAAATTATAAGGAAACAAGAACTTATTGATCCCATTTATGATGAGATGACATTAGAGCCTAGCAAAAAAGAGGTGTGTAACTGAAAAAAGTGGTACCAGATTTTTGGTTTGGTTTTATGATATGTGCCTTTTAAGCCTTGAAGGTGCAGTAAACCAACTTGCAGAGGGTAGATTGTTTGAACAGAAGGATGTCTAATATTGGTATGCTAACCATAAGGTTCTTGAATTTTAGATGTTACTGGATCTAAGATTCAGAGTAGCTTACCATGGCATATGAGAGTCAGCTAATTAACTCCAATATTAGCTATTATAGTATCTTACAAGGTTTCAGATATGATTTTAGCATAAGTTCATTGAATCACTTGTGTTCATCCTTAATATGCATTAGATTTCTCTTTTTGTGATAATCATTTGCTCAGGGAGGTAATACTCAATGCAACAGATATGCAGCAATACAGGGTTGGATCCAAGTTCTTATAACACAACATAAGATTTTTCTGGTAATGTGTTTGTGCTTTCATTTAGTTTTGGCCCTATCCACCCTCAACATGCCAGCTATCCAATTGCATGTCCTTAAATTATCAAATATGTATTGTATATCAGCATCATAATTAGGTGTGCTAAATTTCTGAGCTTTGATCAAAACATACCTATGTTTCTAATTTGAAGCTCAAGAGTATAATAATATTGTGAGTGATGTTTCCTTTAGAATAATGCTAGTCTGTTCTCAAGTGATCTGCTCTTTAGGATGCCTAGAGGCAATACTGAAGGGATCTGCTTTTAAGAATACCATGGAGTGATACCAAAGGATCTGCTTTTAAGAATATCATGGGACATACATAATTGTTCTTCCTTTATAATAAGCGTCACATGACCAAAGTGATCTGCTCAACATCATGGGAAATACAGAAGTGTTGTACCTTAGATACTATAAAAAATTGTAGTGATCTATACTATCTATTTAAAATAGTAAAAGTAAGAGAAACTAGGTACATGGATTGCAACATTAGGAATTATAATAGTTATAAAGTTACATGCTTGCTGTAGCTGATATAAGTTGATGATGAAGTGTTTTAGAAACACATACAGCTTGTAAAGATGACATAAAGATCCCTTCTTTGTGTATAACCACCGAACTGTAGCTATACACTTTTTTCTTTAATACATCCTTGACTTGGATATTCTCTCTACTTGCAAATGTTACGAGGACGTTGTTTGTTTGGCACAAAAAAATGGGAAAATATGCTTGGGATTTCCTCCAATTTACTACTGTCCCGTCAAATTGTCTCTTCAAGTCTGGTTCAAATTGGATCATAAGAAAGTTTAAGCCACTAGTCTATATCTGTATTCAAAATGACTAAGTATGTAACTTAAAAGCATTTTCAAACTCTCCTTATTTGTTGATTCTCAAGAAGATTAGAATATGCAATTTGTACAAGTTGCAGATAGCTCTGAGGTGATCTGAACACCTTGGAGTGAAAAAAGGAAAAAGTTGAAGTAGGCTGCTGGGAACAAAACATAAATAAGGTGCAGTTTTCACAGTAGCAAAACTGCCAAAATTAATAGATGCTGCTGTTTAAACCTGGAATTGTATACAGATCTGAAGACAATGATTTGAAAATCAGATTGAATACAGTTTAGTCGTTGGAAATGTATAATATTGAAAATAAATTATAAATACCTCTTGAAACAGCAATTACATTCTTCAACACAAATATGTGACTCCAAGATTGAGCGACTGGGTAAATGGATGAAAATTGACCAGAAACAATATGAAATGCACTCACAGCTAGTAATCAGTCCTTTCAAAACCTGATGCATTACGCAGAAACTCTTAAAATGGCTCAAATTTGTACAGAAAATAGAACAGGAGTATACTATGGAGTGCCGCCTATTTTAACAATGCTGAATGTACTCCAATATATGATGCCTGAACTCCCAAACAGCTGATAAATGACAGTGACCAGATATAAGGGTCCAAATCCTTCTCAAATCCTTAACGTCTCCTCTAAATACTCACTATCTTCTCAAAATTGTGCGACTTAATTTTGAAAAGTAGTTACTGGATTAAACAAGTGCAAATGGGTGGCCAACAACTACATCATATGGAACAGCTGGAAAATAAATTTAAAACCCTTGCTTTGAAGTGCCTCACTCCCAATTCTCAAAAGCATTAAATAATCTTTCAATATATCCACCAATTTATTATTTGAGCCAAAATCTTCAATAAATTTTACCTGTGAACTCCTAGATAAACAATACAAATTCTGATAAGTTATTTCACTTCTTCAACACAAAATCTTTTACTCAAATCTTGCACACATGCGAACTCTTTATGAATCCACCTCTGTATTGGCAAGGGAAGATCTTTCACTTCCAAAACCAATCTTCACCTTAGGGTTTTCGTCCTAGGGCTGTTGTTGAACAAACCTGTTCAACCTCCACAAGTGGTGTTTCAATAAATTATCAAATGTCAAGAATCAAGAATGAGGAATTGTCTTCTCACAACCTCCTTTTATAACTCCCTCAGGAACTTTCTAGAAATTATCCTTTTACACCTCAATAAGTGACCTTTATTTTATAAATTTTGTTTTGAACCCTTAAATCATTAAATGTCTCCTTTTTAAATAATTAAATACAGGTTGTCTGTTAATTTGAACTTTTGACGACTTAAACATTTAACTATTGAATTAGTTTCCCCACATTCACCCAAGGTTACGGAAAATATTTAAATGGACCAAATATGAAATCTGACCATGCCGAAAGACTCTTAAGCTCTCAAAATATTGAACTTTAAGAAAATTGGTACTTCCCAAAAATAGCAAACTTCTCCAAGAAGTGTGGAGAGCTCCCAGTATATTGAAACTGCATTTAGAAAGTACCATTGGACTCATCTTGATTTCCTGAATTCACTGCCATTGTCAAAATTCCTATCCGATAAAGTTGGCATTCTCCAATAATCTTGGAACTTTCCAAGAATGTTCAAATTGTCCAAAAAGGGACATTACAAGATGCCATTGTATGGAATCTTGTAGAAGGGATGGACCATGCTTTGGAGCACTTAAAGGTAGCTTTTCTTTAACCCTAGTGTTCTTGTTGTGAGCAACAATATATTTAACTTGATTCTTACAAAACACATGGATCATGATTTGGAGCTTTTGGAGTCAATTTTTCTGTAATCTTATCCTTCCCATTATGAATAGCAAACTACCTTGCTCCCTATCATTACAATTGTTGTCCTATCATCATTTGTACCTTTGTATGGTAGTGTGTCTAATTCTTCATTCAAACAGATCTTGTGTACAAGTTTGAGGCATGTTTTCTAATCTTCATTTGCAAGGAATGTAATAGGGTGCTGAGGAGATCCTCTCATGCAAATTAGTCTTCTTCAAGTGTATTCTCCACTTTTGTTTTGTATATGACTTATATGTTTATGACAATATGTACTCTATGACTGAAAAATTGATATTTATGAGAATTCGAGCTTAATTGACAACATTGAATCTTTATCTGTGTCTCATAATTGAAGTTTGTTTCTCTTTCTACACACTCTTTGGCTTGAAATAACATTTGCAAAAAAAAAAATCCGTGCTTTTATGATTATTAATATTATAGCCTCTTTTAATTTGTCAAGTTTTTCCCATTTTAAACTTGTGTAATTGAATTCCATTTAGACTTTTGGTTTTCCCTGTTGCCATGTAAGTATAATGTGACTCATTTAATTTTTTATATATGCAATGGTTTTAAATTTAGTATATTTGAAATATTGAGACTTATATCATTCAAGTTTTCTCCCAAATTTTATTAGCTGTTGAACTTCTTCCAAATTTTTCCTTAGCTGAACTTGAACATGAACACAAACCTTGTGGCATAGCCCCTCTATACTGGACTGTGAACGGTAAATAGTACTTACCTTCTATGCTGAGTGAAAAGGAGGTTTGAGGCACGTTGTGGCAGTTCATGGTGCAAGGTGCTGTCTCACAAATTCTATTACTATTCACACTGGTGATTGTCATGGCCAACATGTTCTTGGCATCCTCAATAGCTGAGATAGGCTGAAAGAAAGAAGCTATTGATTTGATAGTGCTAGAAGGCCCTTGAAGTGATCAATTTTTGAAAGTAACTGCTTACCTATGGTAGACAGCTAAACACATCTGTTCTTGACAGCTGAAAGTGCTGGCAAAGGACCTCCCAAGTCTTTGTACTAACTTTGATGTCTCCCTTGAATGACATAATAGGAAGCACAACTAAATATATAGTTTTCCATCATCTCCACTATCTAGAGAGAGGAAAGGCACTGGATCATTCTTTTCCTGAAAACTATCGTGGTCTGCCTCAATTTGCAAATAGTGTGAAAATGCTCTCAACTGGCCAAGGGGAGTCTTAAGGCTGTATGACCACTGATGTCAAAGATCCAAAGCCTTAAAACAGATACTGCAAATCAAATATTCAAAAGTTTTGAAAGCAGTTTGGTGATTGCCTCAGTTTTTTACTAGGGTTTTGAGCCATAATATGAACTGGAATCCTTTTGCACATCGAATTCAGGCCACTTCAATTGGTGGTCTGAAGAAGATTTTCCTATTTGCCAAGGTTTCAACTTAATATCAGCTCTGTGATGAATGTTTCGAATTTTTAAGATTAGAATTCTTCAACAGGTTTTCTTTAGTGTATGCTTCTGATATGTTGTCTCAGTGGTCATCAATGACCTAGAATGAGACATTTTCGTACAAATGAGCACCCTTATTTATTTCTCTATCTTGACAGGCTCAATCCAGATATGTATTGGAAGTGTATAATACGTTGGCTTTTTAGGGTGATCATTTATTATTTAAACAGGACATTTGAGAGAATGACAAAATATATTAAGATCTATGGAAGATATTACATGGACATGTGCATCACATTCCTACACTTCCACTATTCTTGCACTGCTTATCTGTGTGTGACAGTTTGAAACTTTGATGCCCTAGCTCCTCTCTTTATATGTTACCTTGGTGACATATATAATTTACAGTGCGATACGATTCCCTTTCTCATTTTATATTGCAAACATTGGTCACACTCAAAATAGAGATCTTTGATATGTATACCTTAGAATAATTAGAGATGCATTTTAAAGTAAGCGAATATCTTATGAGTTTTATGTGAAAGTTTACAGGTTACCCTTCTATGTACAAGAAGTTTTAAGTGGAATCCAACCAGTTTTTGTTATTATGCAGAATATTTTAGAATGGAATTTGTAGGTATTATTTTTTGGATTTGACTAGGCAAGTAATAATTTGTTGTTTATAAATACTCTTGAATTTTTCTTTTCTGATGAGTGGATGATGATAGAACTATCTCTGTTAGAATTGTGTGATGGCAATGAACTCTTTTGATTTCTTATTGAATTGTTAAGGGTATTATTTGTGGGCAGGTTGTTTGAAGGTTATACAAGAGCAAATAACATGGGTTTCTAGTTATGAAAGAAAAGGGGAAGTTCTTCACTGTTTGAAGGAAATTGGCACCATAGTTTCATGCATGACTCTCCTAGATACAGTTTTGGTAAAGTACTTTCTGATCTATGTTAAGTTACATCTTTTCTTGTTCATGTAATTTTGTATAGAGGAGATGAATAAACTAATGTTGTTCCTTGTCAAACAAAATATTACAATAAAATTCCTAAATGAGTAAGGCAAGTGGAAGTTTGAGGGATATTTGCAGTCACACCTTTCTACAGCATGGAAATGAAAAGGATTAGAGAAACTGCAAGAACAATAATAAAGTAGAATAGTGTAAGGTACATAAGAAAACTGAAAAAACGAATGTTAGGAAAGATAAGAATGACTGTCAACAAGATATGTGCAACCCATGGAAAGAAGATGACATCCTAAGCAAAGTTGACTATTCTATTGAAAAATAACACAAATTCTTTTGAATATAATCGTGAGAAAGCAATTATAAACAACATTCGAATCCACTGTAATGTCCCCATTTTGGCCATACACTCTTCATTTGGATTTAGCCTATTTCCGAGAATCCGTAGGCTACTCAGTTGTGCAAAATTAGGGTTTCCTCTTTCAGATACTGCTCAGTTGGTGTTCAGAGGATGTTGTGCAAACTTGCTATTTATAGTAGTTTGCTATTTTTAGCAAGTCTATCTTTTGGCAGTATCTTTCTAGCAATAGTTCAATCCTTTGCAGTTTAGTGTTCAGTTTGGCTTTTTGTGTTTTGATGTGAATTTACTATTTATAGCTATTGGCTATTTTTAGTAAGTCTAATTTTGGCAGTGGCATCATCAGCAGTTCAGCTCAAGTCATCTTGTTATCCATCAGTTTCAGTATTGGCATTGGTTTTGGTTATCTCCATGGACTGAGTTCTTATACTTAGTCAATTTCATGTTTTTCAATTGTACCCCACGCCTAGGCTTAATAACTTCATGTTGTTTTAAAAAGGGGTCATTAAGGGATCATGTTGAGCATTTAATGATTTAAATAAATGCTTTATTGTTGCAATTTGGAAATTGATGCCTAAAAGGAAAGTTAAACAATGTTTTATTATTTCAAAAAGTAAATGCTTAAAGGTGGCGTCCCTCTTGGAAATTAAAGTGATTCAACTTCTTGGAATTTGAAGTGTTTCATTTGCCAATTGAAACTTATATATTGCTGCTGTTTGAAGAGCTGATTATCTTTGGAAAATTATAACGAAATGCTACTGGTTTGAATCCAGAATCCAGTTAAGGGGAAGCTTAGCAATTTGTCTCCATTCTTCGGGCCTGAAACTATGGTTGCCTAGATGATGGATTCAGAGTGTGCTTCATTCAAAAGTGCACATTGAGCTTCATTGTTGGAGAATTTGAAGTATTTTTCAGTTTTTGAGCTTGCTGGTTCATTCATGGCTCAAGGTGATTTTCATTAACAGCTCTTTGTACAATTTTAATGTGCTTTTGGGTATTGAAGATATGGATTCCTAGCACATGGGCGCCCCTTCCCATAGAAGATCAGAATTTATTTCAAAGTATTTATTTTTATCTTGCCAAAATCGCACCAACAAGGAGGCCATACCATTTTAGGAGGTATTGGACTTCGTGCAAAAATGAATGGCCGAGTTTTGATGCAATTTCAATGTAGCAATTTGGGCGCCAACCTTCACAAGAGCTTCAACAATTTATTTCATTCAATTTGGAGGTATATTGAAGAAGTTTTAAGCATTTTATTAGTTTACAGTTGTTGGTTGAACAATTTCAGTTTGCTGGTTTTTAAAATCAGATTGCTATAAGTTAAGTTTTTGTCTTGAATTTCAGTCTTCAAGAGGTTTAGAACTTGAAAGAATCATCCTTTATATATTTGCAATCATTCTATCATTGTAACACTCGTAATTTGCAGTTTTTCTTTAATTGTAAGGTTGTGAATTAGTAGTACTAATCCAACCATTTTATTATTGCATTTACTTGTGACTAATTGATGCAAATATTATAACCCCTAGATGGTTTACCGCCAGTGTGGAGTAATCTGATTTGTAATTTCATTTACCACCCACTGTTAAGTGGAGAATTCCCACTCTCAAGTGGATGTCGGCTGCAACGGATGAATTAGTTGAATTGTTTGTAGTATTCCCCCCACTGTTTAAGTAGTTGAGCGGAAATCTTTATGGTTGGTTCACCACCTAAGTTCTTTCAGTTTTGTAATACTTACTTTGCCATATGTTAGCACCTCGCCTTCAAAGGGATCTTGTGTGCACATTCTTGGCATTGAGTTTATTTTGCACTTCCAGTTGTAATCATCCTATAGTTGTTGAGTTATTAGATCCTAGGGATCCTCTGACCATATGCCTGCCCCTCTTCCTTAAGTGGATTTAGGGCGCATTCTTGGTTAGAGTTCTTTTCTGCATCGTTTTGGTTTAGAGCTAACCTTAACGGGTGCATGTGCATTGTAATTGATATTGAAAATCAAGAGAAAAAATTAAGGGGCATATTTCATCCACCAATTTTTATCAAATGAGATCATATTATAAATTGGCCATGTTATCCAAATAATAGGTTTGGAGACCTTTTATAATTGGGGTAACACACAATACTAATAAACCAGCCTTTATTTTTTGGTGAAGCTTTTGTCCTCAGTTTCCTATATTTGTTTCAAAGAGTAGCTGCTAATGGAATTCAAATGATAAGCTTTACAGGGCTGGGAAAAGCTGCATGAATTTTAAGGTGTTAACATAGACTCCCATCGTTTTAGTTGCCCCAAGCTTCTCCATCCATCTTGATTTGCATAAAAAATTAGCCCCTCCTTTCAGGCCCTTAGTCAAGTCCAATTTCATGTCTATGTTCAAGTTGTTGCAGCCTCACTATCATGCAGCCTATGCATTAAGGAAGAATCCAAACTCACAATCTTGATTACTTTAGTCTTGTGTACTGTTTTCCTAGTGCCCTTTAGAATTTTGTTGAAATCATCATGTCTCCCTTGCACACTTTCTTTTCATATGGTGTCAATTTTTGAGTCAAATGAAAGTCATTCCTTACTTGGTGAGTCATAGTCAAATCCTTGCCTTATCATGGTCATGAATGTCATACTTTTAGATGCTAATTTGTATCTTGCCATAGCCGATTGAAGGAGCTTTCAAATCCATGAGACAAGATGAAGATTTCGACTTGTGATGTAGAAGCATATTGGGGTTTGATCAATCAACATCACCTTAAATAGTCTTTTTCTTCAATTTTAGTTTGTGCATTCTAACCCTTGTTTTTTTAGTGTAGATGAGTACAACACCTTCAAATTTAAATTACTTTCCCTCTCAATTTAGAGTATCCTTGGAAAGAATCTTCTATGGTCCATGGAGTCTTAGAAGAGAGGGACCAAGGACCTTGATTTGGGGATGGTGGGGGGAGGGCAATTCGTAGGGGTCTATGGGTAGAGTCTCCCAACCGTACCAGGGACTTCTAGGTGTTGCAAAAAATAAGCAATCAAATTTGTCGCTTGACCTTGTTGGGGACTTTGCCCCCAAAACCTGTCAAGGGGTGCTGCCCCTTGACCCCACTTGGGGCTCTACCCTCAAATCCCCCAAGGGGCACTACCCCCTGACCCCAAACCTTCACCCACTATTGTTAATGTCCAATGCGTTTCATATGCAATTCTTCTACTTATTTCTGATTTGCCCCCAAACCTCTACCCACCATTGTTAATGTTCAATGCAATCATTGCCATGTTTTTAATGTTTATTAGTTTAAAAAACAATGTGTTGAAACATTTTGTCATTGATGTCAAAGAGTTTGAAGTGGCCGAGCTGGCCATTGCTCAAATTTTGAACATAAATGAAATGATCAATTATTTGTGGCGGACCATTTGAGTCGTGGAAATTTGTTTCCTTGTGCCAAGTCAGCTTTTAAATGTCAAAGGGGTCGAGTCATTTTCTTTGTAACAACTTGCTATATGAATCTCGATGGCTCAATTATCTCTAACAAGTCTTTACTCCTGGACACTAAACTCTCTCACCTCTGACTCCTCTATGTTTGGCCGACGACTTGTGTATTCACTGCGATTCCCTTGTTGAGGGTGGCTTGATAATTTTAAATATCTCTATGAATGTGATGAGGGGCAGCTTTGAGACTCTTTGATGAGTCTTTTATTTTTTCCGTGATGGCTGTCATAATCGTGGAGTCTTTATTTTTGGTTGTGTCGGCTTATGGCTTCTTCATAATTTTTCAAAGTCGTGAAGATTTTATTCTTTGTGCGGGTTGCATAAAGTGGAAGTCATGAGCATTCAATCACTTGCTACCATTTATCTATGGCACGGGCAGTATGAAAGGAAATCGTGTGAGCTTGCCTGAGCCTCTTTGTGGCACTTAAATTATATAAGGCCACTAATTTAAGTCTGCTTAGAAAATCAGTTTATGCACACTGAGCCATCTTCAGTCGTTTTAATTTTTGCAACGCCTATGTTCATTGATGGTTGAATTATGTAGAAGATATGCCATATGAGTATTTTTTTTGTTGCGGTATCGTGCATGGATTGTGGTGATTTTGTGAAGTCAGGAAGATGTGGAAAATAGGCGATGGCTGCGAAAATAAATCCTCAGTCGTTTGAATAATGGTAATGTCCAATTTATGTTGGAGACATGCCATATTGGTGTTATGGCGGATGTGCCTAGTTTGGTCTATATTGCAATTTCCAAGTATATTCTAAAAAATATCAATGTGTTATGTGAGTTAATTTGCGCTTGGTTGTGGAGTCTCTGAAGTGGAAAAGTAATTTGAAAAAGGTAGAAGTCATGATGATTTTTTAAAATTGCCATTGCTGCCTCTTATTATGGTTGCGAGTTGTATGTAGGGTATTCTTCATTGGTCAAATCAAGTAGAAGATGTGATGGATTAGTGTGTTCTTGTATTTCTGTATTGAGGTGTGGACAGTGGGAGACTTGCTCCATTAGGATGATAAACTTTCATTTATATTGAGTTGGTGTGAGAGTATCGTTTTGAGAAGTCTGGTTTTGTGATGAATATGTTATGAAGGTCGAGCTATATCTGCATGATTAGTACGTGTTGTCTCCTTTTGTTTGTATACATTTCAGGTTGCATGATCATTGAGGTAGTACTCAAATTGTAGTTGTGCTCAATCTGAAGAGATATGCATATGGAAGTATGCATTTTGAGTCAAGAATCAGAGTTGTAGTGTTGTGATAATCTTCAGTAAGTTGGTGCTCATGTTGGAGTTGGTGCTTCAACTGTTCGAAGTTGTTGCTTCCAGTGAGTTGGTGCTCACTTATGTAATCTGGAGATTGTTGTCTCATGGGTTGGTGCCCATTTGAAATCAATGAAAGCTATAGTTCTACCATGGTTTTTTACCCGAAAGGGTTTTCCTCGTGATATTTGTGTTCTTGTCAAATGTTTTCTCTTATTGATTTGATTGTTGATTCTTATGGTTTTAAGTTTTAAAGTTTTAAAATACTAATTCACCGTCCCCCCCTTTCAATATTTTCTATGCGGTTCCTTCGAAAAGAGAGCTTAATCGCTTGAAGGTAGATCTTGTTAGCACACATGGCTTCAAATGAAGGTCTTTATACAAACAGAGCTTCTTTATTTGTGTATAGGAGTGAATTTACACCCCATGTGTAAATCCCCTTTTTCCCTCTCCACTTTAGAAAACCAAGTTTGAAGGCTTAATTCCACCTAAGCTCGCTGCTTGCATCCCACTTGGTGCCTGTTTTGAGCGTCGGTGGAGGCATTTCTGAAGGGGACGCGTGCGCGGCGCGCAAATGTCCGCACGGCGTGCTTGCATCCCTGGCAGATTCGTATGGTTGAACCTGCAGAGGCGTTACACTTCTCATTGGGAGTCAAGTTGTAACGCCCCCTTCGGCCGACCGACCTAAATATGGTCGTTTCTTTCATTCCTTCCACAAGCATTCAATCCAACTCTTCACTCACTCTCAAGCTCTTAAGTAGCATACTAGCACCTCATTGCAGCAAACACAACACTCCATCTTTGGTAGAACAAGTTGGGAACGAAACACCATTGCAGCACAAGCTTGAGTACTCTCATTTTCTCCCCCAAGCAGCCTTCAACGCTCTTGGTGGAGGTGGCAAGCTTCCCTTCCTTTCCTTCTATCACTTGGTTGAGTTAGCACTTTACTGTTTTGTAGTGCTTTTATGCTTTTCACTATATTGCTCTCTTTATCTTGTTTCCTTTGGTTGTCCGTGGAGGTGGAAACACCTAAAAGGGGGGTCTGATTGAGGCAGGCCCCTATACAGCCACCCAACATTTTCCTCTCTTTCTGTGTGTAGGTGAACGTGCTTTTGAAGAGCTAGCTGGCGACCGAATTCCTTGGTGAGATCATTCTAGCCCTTGCACTCTTGCATTTTTGCTTTATAATATTAGAGAATACTTTATTTACTCAATCGCATCATTTTGGCCCTTTAGTTAGCTAGCTGGGCCGTTAGCCTGTTTTGATAGGTTTGACCTTGTCTCTGTTGTTGTCTGGTTGTACAAACGCCAGCGCACTTAAGAGACGCCAGCGCACCACACTATCATCCAAGGACCGCGCTTCCATCCTCTGGCAGAGAGCTCCCTGAGGCACAGTGTTGAACCTGAAAACTGGCTCACCTAGCCCCACTTTGAAACTCGGGATTGCAGAGTGATTGCAGGACTTTATAGTCCTCATCATTCTCATCCTCACACCCTAAACATCGCATTTAGCTGAGGTAAGCTAGGGCAGCTTTCTGCATCTTGGCCCTCCGTGACCTAGGGCCTTGCGCATAGAGGTCCCTCTACTTTACATTTTGGTGAACCCGACGTGAGCCAACGTTTGTTCATCCGTCAGTGTTGGGGCTTCTCTCAAATACTTCATGACTGTTGTGTTCCTAAGTGTTGTGAAGGTTTATGAGCATCACAACCCAATCCACAACTTTCGGGTATATCATTAGGAGAAGTGTGCGACACCTTCCGATGGAAAGGACGAAAGTCTCTATTGGGTTATCTACAGGGCTTTTCTCTGGTCCTGCTGTTAGTGTAGCCGCGCAGGAGTAGTTGTCAAGGGGTGAGTTAGGCTTCTCTAATGAGACCGATCACATCCCCACTCCTCCTGCGTCTCCTACACCATCGTCAGTAGATGAGCATGAGGCCGTTCAGATCCCTGCAAAATATGTGTCCACCCTCGCTAGAGGACTGGGTGACTTAGAAAACCTCTTGGAAAGAAATCCGCAAATGGCCAGGGCCGCTCAAATTGTTAGTGAGTTGAAACATATGATGGGTAAAGATCGAATAGGCATTGAACTTCTAACTAGCCTCCTCGGTCTCGCTAAAGTGTGTGCTCCTTCGAGCAATCCTAGTTTTGCACAAGGAGTCACTTTCAAGGAACGTGAAGGACAATTAGGAGTATCAATGCCTCCCACTTCCATTTATATGGCTGATGCGATCCCTTCTATCAGTATCCCTTCTGTCTCTGAACAACCCGAAAGTATCAAAGTTAACAGGGTCCCCTTGGGCTTTAGCTTCACTCCTCCAGTCACCTCTAGTGGTGGAGGCTTTGGCGGGTTGAGTGGTGGGGGCTTTGGTAGTGGTGGTGGATTTAGCAGCAGAGGTGGTGCTGGTGGAGGCGGCTTTGGTGGAGGTCATGATGGTGGTTCCGGCGGAGGCCCTACTGGCGTGGGTGGCTCTGGAAGTGGTTCTGGTGGGGGTCACACCGTTGGCGGCTCTGGAGGTGGTCTTAGCGGTGGTTATGGAGGAGGTTCCTCTGGTCCTCTATCTTCTAACGACCCTATTCTGAATACTCTTCTTCAGAATATGGGTAAGATGCAGAGCTAGTTAGCGAGTCTTTTCCAATCCTCTACCCAACCTATCTTCCAACCGTTCTTCCGACATAGCCCATTGTCGGTTGCAATCTTAAACACTCCCCCAAGGAATGGAGATACTTAAATTTGAAAAGTATGGTGGTAAAGGAGATCCACAGACGCACGTGTCTGCCTTTAACGCCCTGTGCACAGACTTTTTCCATCATGATGCCTTCATGGCCAAACTGTTTCCTCGATCTCTCAAGGACACAACGCTTGAGTGGTACTGTTCCTTGCCTGACAACTACATTTTCTCGTTCAACGAACTTGTTAATCAATTTCTTAGACAATTTCAGGCAAACATCGGACCGAAGATGACCTTTCCGGATCTCGTTCGATGTAAACAAGGAGATAATGAAAAAATTACTGATTTCATAACGCGCTACAAAGCACTCTCACAAATCTCATATCAGCTGCCCAATTCTAACGTGCAAAAGGTATTCATAGGCAACTTACAAAGGCCTTGGCAAGAAAAGTTCGCCCTTATGAAATACCCTTCTTTCGCACACTTGTGTGCAGCTTTACGAGAATCCCAGCAGACGGTCGTTCAGTTCGGGGGTACCTCCTCGCACTCCCGTTTTGAGGGAAAATTCATTGTATCGATCTCTAGGAAAGGAAAGACGATTACGAATGTGGTTGCCGCTACTGAAAACAATGGCCTCAAGAATAACCGAAAGTTCACAAAGTTATCAGAATCTTATTCTTCTGTCTTGCAGAAGCTGCTGAAGGATAAGATCATAACTTTGCCAACTCCGAAGCCTATCAAGAAACCTTACCCTAGTTGGTATGATGGAAGCACTTATTGTTAGTACCATCGAGTTAATGGACATGATATGGAACGATGTATGTGGCTCCATCATGAGATACAGGACTGCATCAAGGACGATAGCATTCACCTCGACAGGATTAAACAAAATGCTAACAAATTAGTGGAAAAAGCTAATAGTGAATTGCAGATATACACGGATCCGTTTGCGTCGCATTCTACTAACATGATTGTAGATCCCACTGATTCTGTTACTCAGCCTGAGGCCTATGTCATCATGGTCACGGTGACTTCTATTGCTCTACCTGCACCGGTTCACCAGACATTACATTCACATCACAGGATCTGCCCTTGAACAATAAACCCTCGCCTCTCTACATTCCCGCTCGCGTCAATGGTAACATTGTGACAGGAGTCTTGGTAGACCCCACGAGCCATGTGTATGTTATCACAGAAGAAACATTAGTATTAAATTCATTACAAAAAGGAAAATTATGAAGAAACGAAATCTACCATCTGTACTCAGGATGGTATGAGTCTTAAACCTTACGGCTCGATAACCTTGTCGATCCTGGTTGGACCCAGAACTATGATTTTTGATGTTATCCCGGAGTCAAACCTGTTCAGGGTGAAGCTAGGCATTCCTTGGCTAGCTTCCATGAATGGGATTGCCTCCATTATTCACAAATGTTTAAAGTTTTCCCATGAAGGTGTCATGTATGTAGTGCATGGCATCGGATATCAACCCTTGGTTTCCCGTGGTGGATACTCGCTGGATCACTTTTGACCCTCCCTAGTTGGTCCGCTTCCTCCAAGAACTAGCCTACTTTACAAGAATTATGTAAAGTATAAGACTGGGGGCAAGGGACAGCCAAAACTGACCCTTCCTGCAGTGCAACAGTTAGACGCCTCCTCCCTAAAGGAGAAGGAGAAGACCGAACCGACCGCTCCCCCTTCTCTGAAGAAAGAGGAGAAGCCCATGTTGGCTCCCTCTCCTTCTCGTAAAGGCAAAGAGAAGGTGACTTTCCCCCGAATTGCCCTGTCCTCTCCCCTTTCCTGGGAAGAGTACTGGATGAGTAGGCCTGGGGGCTATCCAATGATTCCTCCTTGGCGTAGGCCCAAGCTCAGGATCGCAGATCTTCCCAATGAATACGCTAGACCGTGGTACTATTTATACACAGAAAGAAAGGTTCCTGTAGGGAATTCGATCCGCGGCCTCCTACCACCCCTGCTCTCAAGGCAGTGAACAAAAAGAGGCCCGCTGCCGAGGCTCTTGAGCCGACTCTTCCTGCTGTTGTTCAACCTGTTCCTCCTGCTCTCAAGGACGTTCCTATAGTCGAACAGGTGCCCTTTGCTCCTTCGCGGCGTCCAGCCTCCAACTCTAAGAGCTGAAGAAACCGCCTTGCGTGTGAGTGCAAGCGCCGGCAAATGGCCCTCTTAACTAAGCAGGCCGCCTCACAAAGGAAGGAGGAAGAGATGACCGCCCCTGCTTCAAGGCCTCCTTCAGTGTTGCCCTCTTCCCTCCCTTCAGCTTCTATCCATTCTAGTCTTGCGCTATTTTTGGCTTCCACTGTGAGTGCAAATGCACCTAACCTCAAGGGGGTACAGGTGTTCATCACTCCTTCGGTGGATCCACCTTTGTTGATGTTCGTTCCGGATATCCAGCCTTTTCCGAAGCCCGTGGATATGATTAATACCTCAGTCGTATCTGCTGTGGTTCTTTCCTCGTCTTCCTCTGCACCCCTAGCCTAGTTTGTGGGGAGTTCATCTCCTCCGATGAAGAAGCAGGTGGAGAGTGGTCCTTCTAGCAACGAAGGGCGTAAGAGGAGCCCACCTTCTTCACAAGGTGGTCTTGTGTTGACTTGTTTTGTCGTAGTGACGGGACCGGTCCTGACTTCCCTTGAGTTTGTCACCGCTCCCGAGTCACTTAGCGAGCCTAGCGGTGAATCTCAAGCACAGCCTACCCCATCCGCTGAAGTGAGACATGGCGCTCCTCGATGAAGTTCCGGCCTTGTCAGCGATCTTCGTAAAATTGCTGACCTTGACTCCACAAGAGCTCGGTGGAGAGGACCTCGAGGGGTCCTCTTCCTTAGCCCTTATTGCAAGAAGGTCAGAAGCCCCTCCTCTTAACATCCCTCCACTACAGGCTTGTCCTCCTTCCCCCTACGATGATCTAGAGAAGGAAGCAGACGACCTCTTGGCTGATTAATGTTAGGAGGCCTCTTCTTGATCTTGTGTGTGTGTGTGTTTTGTGATGTGTTCCCTCGTAATTGTGCTGTGTGCTTGGATGACCCTCGTCACCCCTGATGGTGCTTGGATACAAGCATGGTTTTTGTGTCATAAACCTTCTATTTGTATCATCATTCTTCCATGTTTGTGCTTGATTTTCGACAAATTGGGGATGTTGCAAAGCGTTGGGGGCATTTAGGCTTCCCTTCCATGTTGACCCAATTTTTTTATTTTTACTTTGTATTCTCGTGCATTCTTGACATGGCCTGATATAGTAGGGGGTTGATGAAAGTTCATTTATATACTATTGCTATACATATCTATATATATTTATGAGTTGTTCTAACCCTAAAATATCAAGCTACCCATGTGCCCTTTGTTTAGGTTTTCTTTCTTTTTGCTTCCTCTTTATCTTTCTCTTTTCTTTGCTTGAGTTGTCCCTCCTATGTGCAACAACTTTCTTCTTTCAACGTTTTGGTTTTCAAAAAGCGCATTCGTTGCCAACGGATCCTTTCTCGAACATCCTTGCAAACCTTTCTTCAGAATTGTATTCTTAACTTAGAACCCTAACGGAATGTGTTTCCTTCATCATGGGTCTGTAAAGAAAGGACTTGAGCCTTCCTTCGAAGCGGGAACAACTTTAATGTTCCCCTCATGTGGGGGCATATTCTTCCTTTTGAATTCCTTGATGAAGTGAACATCTTTCAAAAGGATTCCTTGATGAAGGATCGATTTGAGAGAAAGAACATCTATTTTTGAACTATGCGTCCCTTTAGTGGACTCTCTATTCACGGCGGGTTCCCAAGGGACCCCTTCAAAAGTTTTCAAAACTATCGATAGTCTATGCAACTGTGTGCTCACTTGCCTACATGGCTGCTTTCTGACTCTGCAGAGTTCGCTTTCTTTTGAGCTTCCTCCATGTGAGAGATCTTGGGGGTGGCTCCCCTGCAGGATTGAGAGCTTGCAGGGCGCTTTCTCGGGTTTCCTCCATGGGAGAGATCTTGGGGGTTACCTTCCCTATAGGACTAAGAGCTTATGGGGCGCTGCCTTGGGTGTTCTTCATGCTTGAGTTCGTGGAGAATACCTTCCCTATAAGAGTGACAGCCTATGGGGCGCTTCCTTGGGTGTTCTTCATGCTTGAGTTCGTGGAAAGTACCTTCCCTATAAGAGTGAGAGCCTATGGGGCGCTTCCTTGGGTGTTCTTCATGCTTGAGTTTGTGGAGGATACCTTCCCTATGGGATTGGGAGCCTGTAGGACGCTTCTTTTGGGTCTCCTCCATGCTAGAGTTTTTGGGGGACGCCTCCTTGCAAAACCGAGAACCTGTAAGGCGCTTGCTTCACGGGGTATCCTCCATGCTAGAGTTTTTGGGGAACGCCTTCCTTCCATGACTGAGAACCTGTAAGCTGCATCCTCTTTTCAACTTCATAGTTCCGAGCAACTACGGGGTCCTTTGCTTGCCCTACACCTTCAGGTATGCCAGACCGAGCTATGCTTCCTCGACGGTTCAAGTATACATTTCTAACCTTACACTCTCCTTGATCTACTTTACTGAGCATTCAATCAGTATTCGTGCTTGCTAAAGTGGGGGCAAAATGTATAGAAGTGAATTTACACCCCATGTGTAAATCCACTTTATGCCCTCTCCAGTTTAGAAAACCAAGTTCGAAGGCTTAATTCCACCTAAGCCCATTGCTTGCATCCCACTTGGCACATGTTTTGAGCTTTGGTGGAAGCATTTATGTCGGGGACGCCCGTGTAGCGCTCAGACGTCTGCGCGACGTGCTTACGTCCCTAGCAGATTCCTGCGGCTGAACCTATAGAGGCATTGCACTTCTCATTGGGGGTCAAGTTGTAACGCCCCCTTCAACCGACCGACCCGAATATGGCTATTTCTTTCATTCCTTCTTCATATTCATTCCTTCCACAAGCATTCCAACCTTCTAAGCATTTAATCCAACTCTTCACTCCACTCACAAGCTCATTTCACTCACTCTCAAGCTCTCAAGCAACATACTAGCACCTAATTGCAGCAAACAAAACATTCCATCTTTGGTAGAACAAGTTGGGAACGAAACACCATTGCAGCAGAGGCTCGAGTACTCTCATTTTCTCCCCCAAGCAGCCTTCAACGCTCTTGGTGGAGGTGGTAAGCTTCCCTTCCTTTCCTTGTATCACTTGGTTGAGTTAGCACTTTACTGTTTTGTAGTGCTTTTGTGCTTTTCACTATATTGCTCTCTTTATCTCGTTTCCTTTGGCTATCTGTGGAGGTGGAAACACCTAAACGACGGTTTGATTGAGGCAGGCCCCGATGGAGCCACCCAACATTTTCCTCTCTTTCTGTGTGTAGGTGAACGTGCTTTTGAAGAGCTAACTGGCGACCAAATTCCTTGGTGAGATCATTCTTGCCCTTTTCACTCTTGCATTTCTGCTTTATAATATTAGAGAATACTTTATTTACTTAATTGCATCATTTTGGCCCTTTAGTTGGCTAGCTGGGCCGTTAGCCCATTTTGATAGGTTTGACCTTGTCTTTGTTGTTGTCTGGCCATATGGACACCAGCGCGCTGCGCTATTGTTCAAGGAGCGGGCTTCCGTCCTCGGACAAAGAGCTCCTTGAGGCGCAATGTTGAACCTGAAAATGACTTGCCTAGCCCTACTTTTAAACTCGGGATTGCAGAGTGATTGCAGGACTTTATAGTCCTCATCATTCTCATCCTCATACCCTAAACATCGCATTTAGCTGAGGTAAGTTAGGGCAGCTTTCCGCATCTTGGCCCTCCGTGACTTGGGGCCTTGCATCGTGCTGTTGTCCAAGGACCGGGCTTCCGTCCTCGAGCAGAGAACTCCCTGAGGCGCAATGTTGAACCTGAAAACGACTTGCCTAGCCCTACTTTTAAACTCGGGATTGCAGGACTTTATAGTCCTCATCATTCTCATCCTCATACCCTAAACATCGCATTTAGCTGAGGTAAGTTAGGGCAGCTTTCCGCATCTTGGCCCTCCGTGACTTGGGGCCTTGGACTTGGAGGTCTGCCTACCTTACAATTTGATGATTCAAACTATGCCTTTTGGAGTATAAGAATGCATACTTATTTGATGTTTCTTGGATTTGATATATGGTGAGCTATGGTAGATGGATATATAGTTCCAACAACTCCAACGGATGCAGTTGGAAAAAGAGCATTTTCCAACAATGCTAAAGTGATGAATGCTATCTTGTGTGAATTGACATAATCTAAATTTGTAAAAGTAATGCACTATGATATAGCTCATGGAATATGGGACAAACTTCAAAAAACTTATGAAGGAGATGATAAAGTCTAGAAGGCAAAGATTCAGATGCATAGGAGACAATTTGAGAGTCTTAAGATGTAGGAACAAGAAAGTGTTGTTGCATATCTACTTCGTGTAGATGAAATTGTTAGCACAAGGAAAAGCCTAGGAGAAAAGATAGAGGAATCCACTGTTGTTTAGAAGATATTAAGATCCCTTCCTTTGCGTTATGATGCAAAGGTATCTGCTATTGATGAAATGAAAGAACTTGACAAGTTGACAGTAGATGAGTTACATTGTATTCTCACAACCTATGAGATGAGAATGGTTCCTTATCAATCAACCAAAAGGAAGGCAACCTTTAAAGTTTCAAAAAAGGGAAAAGACAAGGAGCTTGCTACCGGTGGCAGTTCAGATGAAGATTCAAATAGTGAAGAGGCACACTTCATGAGGAAATTGAAGAAGGGTTCAGGAAAATACAAAGGCAAGTTGTCTTTCAAGTGCTTCAACTGTGGTAAAGTGGGAAACTTCGCATCTAAATGTCCCTACTCTGAGAATGAGGACAACAATGGTGAAAGGAAATCTAAATATGTTAAAAATGGATATCAAGGTAAGAAGAAGTTTAAAAACTTGGCAAAAAGTCTCTACTCAAAAGATCACTACAGCTCTACAGATGATAGTGATGAAGGGTTTTTTGATGAAGAAATCTTATTTAATATTGAAGAAGAAAATATGCCTAAGATTGAAGACGAAGGTGGAGAAGTTGATCTTTAGTCTGAACTTGTTAGTGCACTAAGTGAAATCAAGAAACTCAGAAAAAGAAATCAGAAGTTGAAATTACAATAGCAAGTAGACAATGGATCAAAGGTCAAATTATCTCAAGCACTTGAAGAAGCTGAAAAGAAGATTGTTGATCTAAAAGTTTAGATTGAAGAAGCTAAAAAAACTTAAGATGTTAGAAATCTGCTCAAAATGAAGGAAGAAAATTATGAAAGACTTGAAGCTGAAATAGTTTCACTCAGAAAATTAGACAAGTCTATGTTACCGCTGAATAATGAGATGAATAATCAGAAAAGTTTATATCATTGGATGAGATTATTAGCTCACAGAAATCTTCTGCTGATAAAGGTGGGCTTGGATATGAAGAAGGTCAATGTTCCAAGGCTACTTAAACTCCAAGCCAGCAAAATAAGAAAAGAAAAAGACCAAATTTGATAGCACAACAAGTTTGCAATCCAAAATATAAATCAGCACTTTCAAGAGACCTATTTCAAGGCAAGCTCACATGACTAGGTTTTTAACAATTCTTTCTTTTATGGATATTGTTTTACATGCAATCATTTTGGTCACAAGGCAACAAACTGTAGAGTATATGCAAGAAGTGATTTCAGATTTATGAATGGAAATGAAGGATTCTTGAATAGAAACTCTTTTGCTCCTTTTATGAATTACAATATTATATGCTATAAATGCAATAATTTTGGTCATACTGCAAAAGCTTGTAGAATCGATATAGCAGATTTTTCTAAGCAAAGCAAGAAGGAAGAAAAGCAGGACAAAGCAAAAGAAGTTCAAATGTTTGGAAGAAGAAGGTGAAAGAAGATGAAGTTGAATCTATGATTGTGCAAACAACCTTACATGCACAAAATGAGAGAGATAAATGGCATATTGATGGTGGTTGTTCCAGACATATGATAGGAGACAAAAGCAAGACAAAAGCAAGTTTCGCACGTTGAAGAAAACAAATGCTGGTACAGTACGGTTTGGAGACAATGGATGTGCAAAAATTTCAAGTAAAGGCACTTTTATTTTGGATGATGGTAAGACCAAGGTTGAAATCGTTTTGTATGTTGAAGTTCTAAAACATAATTTACTGAGTGTGAGTCAAATGTGTGACCAAGGGCACACTCTTGTTTTCAACTCTCACAGTTGTGAAATTAGTAAGGATGGTAGACATATTGCTGAAGCTTGTAGAGCTACTAACAATCTTTATATTCTTGATCACATCAAAAGTGAAGTGTTGTTTGCGTCAAGAAGATGAAGGATGGTTATGGCATAAAAGGATGGAACACTTGAACTTTGATAATCTTGTTTAGATCAGTAAAAAGGAACCAGTAAGAGATATGCCAAAGCTTACAAAACTTTCAGACATCATTTGTAGAGAATGCCAATTGGGAAAGCAAACTAGGAGTTTCAAATCAAAAGAGTACTCTACCTCAAATCCTCTTGAGCTGATTTGCATTGATTTATATGGGCCAACCAGAACTAAGAGCATGCAAGGTGAAAATATTTTATGTTGTTAATTGATGACTTTTCAGGAATGACTTGGGTTGCAGGAAAAATCAGAAGCACCTGAGAAATTTAAGGCATTCAAAACCTTAGTGGAGAATGAAAATGTAATGTCCCCTTTTAGGAGGAATCACTAAAACCCGAATCTTGCATTCAAAGTATTTCTCACAGAGACATTAGAACGTTAGAGATCCATAAATTTCAATTAATAAAATATAAATTTGCCAAGGGTCACCCATTTTCTCTACTTTATGCGACTCTTCACCTAGTAATATACGTTTATGTATATATTTACTCATTTTGTATTATTCACTATAGAGCTTACTTATATATATATATATATAAATAATTACTACACATATCTATGCCTGTCCTAATTATTAATGCCTTCACTTTTGTTACCCTTATTTAATTATCTTTTAATTGACTTTAAGGTATCCTCTAATTACTGAGTGTTGGAAACAGCAGTCACTTCATGAATTGATCATTGTTACCTTATTGACTATAACATACATTGATATGCATAACCATTAACAATTGGCTTACGATACTCATCTAACCCATCATGCATATTCTTTGTATTCATACCATTATTATATTTATTTATTGCATATTATTAAAATTCAGAATGTGATTTTACACTGCCTATGTATATACCTTATCTTTGTTACTTATTTATTATCTACATATTATCTATATTATTCATAGTTATTCCTTACCTCATTCATCGATGTGCTGATACGTGTCTTTTCCAACCATGATCCTTCGGTTATTAGTGATCAAGCATCCTTGGACAACTTACTGGTGTGGAGGATATTCGGTTCTTATTTTCCATATACAAATAGACGTCTCCATCACAAGCCATCGATGGTTCCATTAGCGGTGATGATCTGTTGTTCTCTTCTATTCGTCGCACCAAATGGTCTCTTCTCAATACTTAACTTATTGTTGACTTAGCACCTTCTACTCGTGTCTTTCTTCAAGATGATTCTGATCTATATCGGCTTACAATCACGTCTTTTCCCTTTCCTTAACCATGGTGGCACTAGTCTTTATTCGTCCCTTTTCGGAGATCTCCAAGTAATCTCTTATTAATGGAGGCTTGAACGCGTTTGGATGACAGAGGTTCATTACCCACATCGGCTTATTCCAATGGCACAGGCGTCTTCTAAATCCCGATGGCAATTGTTCTTGGTTATCTTCCATATTGTTTCCCGTCTAGAAGATAGACTTCCACACATACATATTTCCCACTATCTCCAACGATTATCTAGCTCTGCTGCCAACATGGCAATGTAGTATTTGAAAGCTCTCCTCATTCTATTCAGCGACCACAAATACGTTTATGAAGGTTGATATCGCTTTGAGGGCGGGCATGCTTTGTTATGTGCTTGGGATCTTCGATAGGCAGTAAGACATTGCCCGATGAGAATCCTTTATAGACTTTGTGTTTCCTTTCTCCATGCCACGGTGATTTTCCTCTCCGAAGTCCCCCCCCTATGACTCCTATGATGATCCCCTTACATATCTTGGACTGGTCGCGTCCTTCCCTGAACGCTAATACAAGAGTCGTCTTCCTTCATTTGACCCGTCCATGGTCATATTCGAAGGTTCTTTCCTTGCTCAATTATAAATCACTTTTTTCTTACATTCGATAAACCTTATTTGGATTATATATTTATATTTGTATATTTTATATTTTGAGCTTTAGAGTTATTCCTATTAGTTTAGAGTATTTAATAAGAGCTTCATCTATTAATATTATAGTATATATTATGGACAACCATTATAAATTATATTTAATTATAATATTATCTATAATGATTATTATTGTATTTAAATTGTAATTCCTCATATTTTGTGTTATGATGATCATAATCATAATCTTTATATTATAATATTATACTTAATATTTATTATCTTTGATAATTAAAAATGTTTCCAATATGTATCTTGTATATCTTATTATTTTTAATGTTACCATTTCGGGGACATGACAGAAAAGGGTTTGAAAATTAAATGTCTTCATTCAAACAAGGGTGGAGAGTTCTGTAATGTCCCCATTTTGGCCATACGCTCTTCATTTGGATTTAGACTATTTCTGGAAATCCGTAGGCTAAGCTGAGGCAGAAAATTAGGGTTTCCTCTTTCAGATACTGCTCAGTTGGCGTTCTGAGGTTGTTGTGCAAACTTACTATTTATAGCAGTTCACTATTTTTTAGCAAGTCTATCTTTTGGCAGTATCTGTCTAGCAACAGTTCAATCCTTTGCAGTTCAATGTTCAGTTTGGCTTTCTGTTGTTTTGATGTGAACTTACTATTTATAGCAGTTGGCTATTTTTAGTAAGTCTAATTTTGGCAGTAGCATGATCAGCAATTCAGCTCAAGTCATTTTGCTATCCTTCAGTTTCAGTTTGGCTTTGGTTATCTCCATGGATTAAGTTTTATACTTAGTCATTTTTATGTTTCTCAGTTGTACCCCCATGCCTAGGAATGATCACTTCATGTTGTTTTTAAAAGGGGGTCATTAAGGAGTCAATGGTGCATTTAATGAATTATTAAATGCTTTATTGTTGCAAAGTGAAGTTGGATGCCTAAAAAAGGTTGATTAATATTTTATTATTTCAAAAAAAGTGAAATGCTTAAAGTGGCATCCCTTTTGGAAGTTGAAGTGATTCAACTTCTTGGAATTTGAAGAGTCTCTTGTTGCTTCATTTGCCAATTGAAGCTTATATATTGCTGCTGTTTGAAGAGCTGATTATCTTTGGAATTATTGTAAAGTTATGCTGCTGGTTTGAAATCCAGAATCCGGCTAAGGGAAAGCTTAGCAATTTGTCTCCATTCTTCGGGCCTGAAACTATGGTTCCCTAGATGGTGGATTGAGAGTGTGCTTCATTCAGAAGTGCACATTGAGCTTCATTGTTGGAGAATTTGAAGTATTTTTCAGTTTTTGAGCTTGCTGGTTCATTCATGGCTGAAGGTGATTTTCATTAACAGCTTTTTGTTCAATTTTAATATGCTTCTGGGTATTGAAGATATGGATTCCTAGCACATGGGCGCCCCTTCCCATAGAAGATCAGAATTTATTTCAAAGTATTTATTTTTATTCTTGCAAAATCGCCCTTGCTAAGGGTCGTACCATGTTGGAAGCATTGGGAATTGTGCAAGTAAATTAATGGTTGCTTTTTGAAGCTGTTTCATCATCATGACATGGGCGCCTATCCTCCAGAGGTTCATTGCAATTGATTTCACTCAATTTGGAGGTAAATTGATAAAGTTATGTGCATTTCATTGATGTACAGTTTGCTGGTCTGATTTTCTGTATTCTCTATTTCTGATCAGACTTGTTAGTTTTTGATATAATGCTGGTTTGAGCTTCATTTCTATATCATTATTGTATTGTAAGAGTTAGAGGAAGTGTTACTCTAACCATTGATTGATTTGGAAGCATATCTTTCTTATTTGCAGCTGTTTAATTCATTGTAAAGCTGATTAGTAGTACTAACAGCTATTTATTTTATTTGCTGCAATTAGTTTAAATTTCATACTCCCACGATTGAGTGGTTGAGTTTAAATAATCATCTTCTTAATTGTAAGTTTCCCCCCACTAAATAAGTGGTTGTGTGGACTGTATTCCCCCCACGTTAATAAGTGGAAGTGAGGATTTAAATGGCTGGCTTGCCTTTAATAATGTAATAATCTCACCCACTGAATAAGTGGAGTATCCCCACTGCTTGTGGATGCCTGCATCAGCAGATGAATTGTACTTTCAGCTCTGTTTATGCCTAATAATCCTCTGACCATATGCTATCACCTCGCCCACATTGGGATCTTGGTGAACATTCTTGGTTAGAGTTATCTTCTTTGCTAGTTTACATTTTGGAGCTAACGCTAATCAGTGTTTGGTTGCTGATTTGTGTGTTAAATTTTGAGAAAAAATTAAAGGGAATATTTCAAGTTCACATCAAATGAGTTTGTAGATTTTTGTGAAAAACATGGGATAAAAATGCAGTTCTCAGTAGCAAGGACTCCACAACAAAATGGTATGGTTGAAAGAAAAAACAAAGTAGTCCAAGAAATGGCTTGTGGTATGTTAAATGAGTCAAAGGTGCCTGAGTCTGTTTGGAGAGAGGCTGTCCATATTGTTGTTTACATTAAAAATCGTGGGCTGATTAGAGCAAAACACAAGAAGACTTCATAAGAACTATGGAAAGGTAAGCCCGCTTTAGTAAAATATTTCAGAATTTTTGGAAGTCCATGCTATATTAGAAGGGATGAAGATAATCAAGACAAGTTTGAACCTACGGCTGATGAAGGAATTTTCTTAGGATATTCTTCTAAAAGTAAAGCTTATAGATGTTATAACAAGAGATTACACGAAGTCGTTGAAAGTACAAATGTGAAGGTTCATGAAGGAGCAAACTTTCAAAACAAGATGCAAGGTGATGAAAGTAGTTGCAAAGAGGATGAAGAGGAAAGCATTGATCAAGAGACACTTTCAAATGATCAAAATGGGAGAGCAGAAACAACTCTAGCAAATACACCTACAAAAGATCAAAATGAGACTTCATCAATGACTTTGTTGATGATTTCTTCAAAGTTTATTCAAAGAAAGCATCCAAAAGATCAGATTATACAAGAAGGAAGGCCAAGAACCACAAGAGGAACTTTTAATTATTCTGAAGATGAAGATGTCTCCTTGCTGTCCAAGATTGAGCCTACATTTTTTGAAGTAGCTGAAGATAAGCATTGGGTAGCTGCTATGGAAGAAGAGCTTGATCAAATTCAAAAAAGCGAAACTTGGGAACTTGTCCGAAGACCCAAAGATAAGAACATGATTGGCACAAAGTGGGTGTTTAGAAACAAGTTGAATGAAGATGGTCAAGTGATAAGGAATAAAGCAAGCACTGTATGTAAAAGATATGCACAGGTTGAAGGTATAAACTTTGAAGAAACTTTTGCTCCTGTTGCATGTTTAGAAGCTATTAGAATGTTCTTAGCTTTTGCCACCTTCAAAGATTTCAAAATTTATCAAATGGATGTAAAATCAACTTTTCTAAATGGTAATTTGGATGAAGAAGTGTACATAGAACAGCCAGATGGGTTCATCATTTCAGAAAATCAGAACTATGTATGCAAGTTAAAAAGCCATTCTATGGGCTTAAACAAGCCCCACGTGCATGGTATGCTAGATTGGACATTTATTTGCAGCAGCAAGGCTTCAAAAGAGGAATAGAAGACAACAATCTCTATGTCAAGGAAGAAGGTAATCATATGTTGATTGTAGTGGTTTATGTTGATGATCTTATTTTTGGAAATAATAGTGAGAATATGTGTCAAATTTTTGCTACAAACATGCTAAAGGAGTTCTAAATGCCCATGCTTGGTGAGTTGTCATTCTTTCTTGGTTTGCAAATTTATCAATCAAATAGAGGCATATTCATTTCTCAACAAAGTATATTAGAGAGGTGTTGAGAAAGTTTAGAATGGAGGGTTGCAATCCTATGGGTACCCCCATGGTGATAGGATGCAAGTTGAGTAAAAATGATGAGTCTCTAAATGCTAACCAAACTTTGTATAGGTCTATGATAGGAAGTTTGTCGTATGTAACAACTACTAGACCTAACATTATGCAAGCAGTTGGTTATGTAGCTAGATTTCAGGCTACTCCAAAAGACACACATGTTCATGTAGTTAAGAGGATCTTCAAGTATCTCAAGGGTACTGTGGATTATGGGTTGTGGTGTCCAAAAGGCAAAGATTTCACACTCACAACTTATACAAATGCAAATTGGGGTGAATGTGTTGATAATAGAAAGAGCACTAGCAAAGGTGCATTCTTCCTAGGAGATTGTCTTGTATCTTGGTTGAGCAAAAAAAAAGTTTTTATTTCTTTATCTATAGTTGAAGTGGAGTATATTGCAGCAGTGTCTTGTTGCACACAAGTCCTATGGATGAAGCAAACTTTGAAGGACATAAAGGTAGAGTATGAACATCCCATTTCTATTTTTTGTGATAACACGAGTGCTATTAATATTTCAGAAAATCCAATTATGCACTCTAGAACTAAACATATTCCTATCAAGTATCATTTTTTGAGAGAACAGGTTAGTGATCAGCAAGTTAAGTTGGAATATGTCACTACTAAAGAACATATTGCAGATATATTTACTAAGCCTCTACCAAAGGAAACATTTGAATACTTGCAGAAGAAGTTGGGAGTGATTTAACTCCATCTTTGAGCAGTTGTTTACACAAAGGGGGAGCTTTCATTGTCATATTTTATTAGCTTCGTTTCAGTTATGTAGGTTGTTTAGTTTTCCATTGATGTCAAAGGGGGAGTACTGTGTCAGGGGGAGCATTATTGGTTTCAAAAGTTGTTGCCATCAATGATAAAGGGGGAGATTATTGAAACATTTTTTCATTGATGTCAGAGTTTGAAGTGGTCAGGCTGGCCATTGCTCAGATTTTGAACGTAAATGAAATGATCAATTATTTGTTGTGTTACACAGGGATGCGTCCCTTGCCCCAAAATCCATTATCCTCGTCCCCAGCCGTCCTCGGGATGGGGGGACGTCCCCCAGCCATCCTCGAAATAGCCCAACTAGCAAGAAATGGTAGGAAACATCCCATGCCCTTTGGGTACATTTCCTCATCCCTGGTACAGATGGGGGACGTTGGAAACATCCCTTGTCGTAGCTTCTTGGTTTAAAAACACATGTAAAAAATTTGATTTTTTAAATATGTCGTCTCCTTTCTAAGGTGATTTTTGAGATTGGGCTTATTGTGACCTTTTCACACATCACCCCATTCAAAATGGGGACCCCCCTAATATTTGTCCCATTTGGGTCTTTTGGCTTTGGCTTTACGGTTGTCTCTCTTTGTTTCATCTGTCTTTCTGGGGGTGTACCCTTCTTTTGGCCCAAGTTGAAGTTTTGGCTAAGTCTGGAGTGCATTTTTATCAAATTAGGGTTTTCATTCTTCAGGCTTGTTTGGGGTTAATTTAGGTGAGCGAATTGAAATCTGAGCTTGGCATTGCGTTCAGAAAGCTTCATTCAGGCAGGTTCCCATTAAATTTTCACTGAATTCTAACAACTTACTATTTTTAGTAAGTACTCAATTTGGGACCTTTTTCTCGGGACTTTTGAAATTTTGACTGCTGCACCACATTTAGAGCACTTTGAGTTGTGCCTGCAAAATTTCATTGAATTCAGACAACTTTCTATTTTTAGCAGTTCTGGCTTCGGTTGCCATTTTTAGGGTTTGCATGTATGATTTTCCAATGCATGTCAGGATAGTCTATCTAGGTTTCTCGAGAGCTTCCCGATGATATAACATGCAAGTTAAATTGATGACTTTCTATTTTTAGTGTTGGCGTAACAACTAGCACCTCTGGAGTAAGAGTTGGTACGGACAGCTATGCACACTACGCAATGAGTGCTCTTCAAATTAGGAGGGGAAGCTCCCTCGTTGTGCTTGACAAAAGTACCTGCAAATGGAAATAAACTAAACTATATCCTGTCTTTTTGTTTCAGCTGTAGAGGTACAAGGCTTTCTCGAAAACTATATACGTTGCAGTTGAGTATTTTCTGGTTTTGCAGACTACTAACTACAACTAAACTTAATTACTTAAAATTCTATCCAGTTTCCTCAAGAAAAACAGAGCATGAGGAAACGGAGCAAGGTTTGACTATCAGACGATAAACGAGTGTAGATTCTCAACTTGAAGGCAAGGTGGCACATCTATCAGCTCAATCTAAACACGCTTATTGGTAACGACGACACACGATAAACTGAATACGGATTCTCTACTTGAAGGCAAGGTGGCACATCTATCAGCTCAATCCGAATAAGTTTATTATTCACAACAACATACGATAAACAAGTGCAGATTCTCTACTTGAAGGCAAGGTGGCACAACTATCATCTCAATCTGAACAAGATTATTGAGCACAAAACAGATTTGATCTAACTATGGAAAGAATTCACCATTACAATTGCATGAAACCCTATGTGGCATAACAATTTATCATAATAGTAAAGACGCATGAACAAATACCAAAAGAGCAATATTGAGGGCAAGGTAGGCACAGCATATATTTCTCTCTCGTGCAAAAGTTATGTACAAATGAGCAAAAGCTCTTATTTATATACATCAAGGAGTAAGGAACCCTAAAATCACCTTGAGTCAACTATAGTCTTGCAATGCATGCAAGATTTATTGCTAAGCCCTAATTAAGCAAACTATACAGTTAACTAGAAAACTACCATCAGTTAACCGAAACATCTAATCTAAAAATGGACAACTGTGCAAGCATGCACGTCCTTATTAAAAGCGAGTTAACTGGAAGACTATCATCAGTTAACGAAAACCCTAAATGAAACTCCAAGTGTGTAAAGCTAATCTCAGAATAGATATGCATGAGACGAGACAGCAAGATAACTTGAGAAGGTAACGCCAAGTTTAACTCCTGTGTGTAATGTCTATCCTGAGAGGTGAGAACTAAAGTTTACTGTCCGTGATCTCGAGCAATCAATCCCTCAACGAGATTGTTAACTGTATCACTATCTGGAGCTATGAGACTCTGTCGAAGAATGCTATGTCAGTGCAACATATCCTCACCAGCTGTGATCTGAGACTGAAGTTCACCTCTGCTCCTTGTTGCCTCATCGAATAATGCTGACATGACTGTAAGCTGAGTAACCTTACAGCCAACGGTCTCCCCATTGAAAATGGTATGAATGAGTGCCTGAAGCTCTGACTGAACATTGGTAAGCTCAACATAGGCACCACCCTCAATCTGATATCGACACGGTAAGCGAGAAACTAAAGTTCTCACCGACCGAAGTGCACTAGTAACGTGCTCTCTACTCTTAGCCAACTCTGACGCCAAAGTCGCTTCTATCTTCGCCTTGAAAACCAACTATGTTTTCCAAGAGTAGATAACTTCCCTATCCTCTGCATCTGTGACTGCATCATATGCCACACTCAGGTGAGCAATCATAATCTCATCCCGGGGTTTATTAATCGCCATATCTTGCTCCTCATCCTGGAGACGAATACGGAGCTCTTGTGCATTATACCGCAACTGATATAACTCTGTGAGCATAGCACGACCTCTAGCAATGAACTCCTCCTCCCACTCATCCAAATGCTTGCCATATGCAACTAAGTGATTAAGTTGACTTTGCTCTACTGGAGGCTCAAGCATCGGCGGGAGTGTGGCGATGACCTCTGGTCTATGTACAAGGCTAGAAATATACTAACGAAGCTGTCTGATTTCAGCCTTGAGGGCTGCCTTATCTTCTCCATCCTTCAGTATTCTATCTCTGGCACTGTCTGTAGCAACCTGTAGGAGATCAACCTGAGTTTGGCGTGTGCTACGACCAAGGTTGACTGTGATAACCTCAAAATCCTGAGATTCCAACTCAGCCAAGCTCTTCCCCTGTGGAGGTACAGCAGTCTCGACTACGATCTCCATGTCAGTATTCCTCTGCACGTGAACCATGTTCTTGACCCTCTTGTCTGGCGCATCCTGATAAACCTCATCAAAATCGGAATGATTAAGAACATAGGATGGCTGCCTCCTCTTCCTTCCAAGCTGAGATTCGATCCAAGATTGATCTCGGCTAATACTACTAGAAGGGTCTGTACTAGCAATAGGAGGTTGCGACGAAAGTGAATGTGTAGAGGACCCACTACGAGGTGGAGAGTCTAAATCCAATTCAATGTGAATTGGGACTGGCGACTGCTCTGGAACTGATGTAGGAACTTGAGGCTGAACCTCAAGCACTGGCGGACTCTGAACTGGTCTCTGAACTGGCTCTGTGATCAGCTGTCTGTTAGGCTCTGTGTGTGTAGCAGTGGCAAGCACCTTGCCCTTTGAATTATTTGGCGCTTGACCTTTCTTAGGAGGGTTACTCCTTTTCTTTTGTTTAGGTTTGTTGAGGAGTGGCGGAAGGATTCACCACTCGTGGCTCACGCTCAAGGCATGCCACCCTCTGGTCTTCTTGCTATCGAGGAAAAGTATACTGTTCTAGATAACTCTACTTGACCTCTCCTTGACCATTGCGTATTCCTTGGCGTACCAATCAACTGCTGGCAACGGTTGTGTATCGACTTGCTCTCTGAAAAACTAAGGAAGAAATTCTCCCTCATCATACGATAAACCTCCCACATCCTTACATTAAAGAAAACATAAATCTGTGAGAGAGAGAAGTGGCCGTAACTACGTCTGCGAACCTCGAAGTCATCTACGCAATTTGCCTAGTAATCCTCCATAGAAGGCTCATGAAATATACCTCCAGCAAGGCAAGTTGTGTAATGACCTGAAAGATCATAGGCACGTGCTTCAACAAGATACTTAAGATGATATTTCTCAAGCTCTTGCCCTGCAACTTTGGCATCAATTGCCGTCTTGCACCAATACATTCCAAACTGAAAAGGAAAATTAATAGATGGTCTATGCCTACGGCGTAAAAGACGATGAACATCATGCATCTGTCTCGGGAACTCCTGAAAGATTGTCTTATCCGAAGGATAACGTGGAAGCATTGTTGGATTTCCTGTAAATCTGTATACTCGGATGTAGGTGTATGTCGGGAATTGAATAAACCAATTTGCCCATCCATCCATCGCTGCCCTAGCAACTGCCGAGATACGAACATGCAACTCCCGGTCCAAATTTCTCACTGTATAAGTCAGAAAAGCCTCATGAACATGCTTGAAATGACGTTCAGCCCTAGTGAACTCAAGCTAATCATAATACTGATAGACTACGAACAACGTACCACGATGCCCAATCCTCAAAGGCAGCCACGATAAGCGATCAAGTACTCCGGGAGAAATCTGACACATGTAAACTCGCCGAGCCTTCAAAGCCCGGTAATCATGCATGTGGAGAATACTCCAGCGAAGAGATGCCCGATCATAATACTCCTTGAGAAATGATGGGATAATAATGTAATACATCCAAGGCTGGAAAACATTCGCATGTGCTTGACCTGAGACACGATTCAGGAGTGTAATTAGAATCGCATACTTATCCTTGTATTCACCACGACCCACATTGTGTGGCAATCTGTTCTTTGCTTGTTTTAACCATCTTTCTGCCATCTTCTTCTGACACTTGTCCACATCAGCATCAAACGCCTGCTCACACTGCTCCATGGAAATAACTAGACTGTTCGGGTGTTGAGGAATACCAAAACTCCTTTCAATGTCCAAAGGTTTGAGACTGCAAATGACTCGTCCGTCAACTGACACTATCTCACGAGTAGTAGAATTGTAATGCTTAATACAAGCCATCGCAATTCATCTGATGAGCGGAATGGGTATAGGCTTGACCTCTAATAAGCGAGGCGCTCAATATTTGCCAGATAATTGGGCTACGATCTTACTTAGGATCTAGAGCCCTTACGGCAGTACTTTGTAGTCTGTCTCAGCCATCTGAGAGTCATGGTAAGGGCCCATTTTGGTCACGTATTGATTGAGTGAACTGCATTCTGAAAAACTGCGTTGTTTGTGAAGACTTGACTATGTTCTAACAAGATTTCTGGAGAGCTAAAAATAGCTTGCGAGAGTTGAAAATAGCCTTTCGAAGAGTTATTTTCAGCGAAAAATCTGAAATATGGGTTTTGTCCAGAAAAAGATTCTAAGACAACCCAAAACGTCAGATATGCGAAAATATGACTTCTACTCGATCATGCAAAGAGTTTTCAGTTAAGAAAATTAGTAACTCGAGAACGAATGTTCTGAAATTAAAAATTCCTGAAAAATCAAGTGCACAATTTTAACTCGAGGAAATTATATAGAAATGATCCAGATGTTTGAACTTGTTGAATTTGCCAATTTCAGGAACATGCGAATTGGAATCTGAGAGAAATCTGAGAATCAAGGAGGAAAAAGACGTTTTTTGTATGTTCTTCTTCAATGAAAAATCGCCCTTGAATTCTTCAAATTGCTGATAATTATGAACTTTTAACCTGCAAAAAGATATGTTAGATAAAATCGCCTTTGATTGTTGATGAGGAATTCGCCTTTGATCTGCAAGAATTCGCCTTTACTTTGCTAAAATTCGTTTTTGTTGGAGAAAAAACGAATTTTCCTTTGAAGAAAATACGAATTTCTTGTGAAGAAATACGAATTTCTTGTGAAGAAATACGAATTTCTTTTGTTTGAAAAATACGCCTTGAAGAAATACGCCTTTGTTTCAAAATATGAATTTCCCTTGAAGTTGCGCCTTTATTCTAAAAGAAATACGAACTCTCCTTGAAGATATGAATTTCTCTTGATAAATTTGATTTCTCTTGAAGATATGAAACATGAATGAAGATGGCGCTATGTTTAAATAAGAGGAAATTCGCACCAACTGGTGAACTGCAAGAATTCAAAACCCTGATTGAAATAGAAGCCTTTCAATTGGACCCTTCTCAGTTGAACTGCCACTGACTCGGAGTTTGAAATTTAAATAATAATAAAATATTCATCATCATGCAAAGGCGCCAAAAATAGAAAATCTCCACTTAATGCAAAATAAATATTAAATATTTTAAACTTTAGTTGACAATTCAAATGAAGCTTCAGATTCACCGTTAGACTTCACCAATTCCAAAAAGTCATCATCTGAGCTTATAGGCGTCCATTTGCTCAAGATATTGCACTTTTTATTAACTTCCTATTTTATAGCTGACGTCAAAGTCACATTGACCATCTTCAACCTTTGAAGATCTAAGTGGCCAGGATGATCTGCGAAACTGAATCAAGATATTCATGGCGAAGCCCTCTTGAGCAAAGAGAGAGAAATGTTTGCTAAGGTCAACCTTTGCAAAATCCATCGTTTGACACCACGAAAATTAAGGCCCTTGATTAAATTCATTTACGGGTTCAGGACTTAAACCATTTCCCTAAAGCGCCATCGATACTTCAGCTTATTTCTTGTGTGAATGGTGAACCCTGCTGACAGGAAACCAAGTTCACTGCATGCCTGGAGATATTCTGTATCCAATGGATATACACATGATGACTGGAAATTGCATTAAGGGCCTCAAAAGTAAAGCGCCCCTGGCCTTCAGTTGCACTGATAGCATTTTGACGAAAGTTGAACTTTCATCCAAGTACCCTACTTTATCCTTTGATACTGAGAGATGGGATGATCCGATTCGAGCCACGTTTGTTTTAACGGATAGCCAGAAGAATTGAGAAGAGAAGTCTCTATGTAGGTGGCCAAACAGAAAACTACTTCTAGACCTCAAATAAAGCCCATCCCAGAGATGGAATAAGCGACCAACATAGCCATTTTCTTGATTATCTTCACTTTCAACACTTAAGCAAGACCTGCGTGTGAAGCATTGCCAAATCGGGCGTGGGCGGGCTCATTGGATGAATAAAGTTATGCAGCGAATCCGAAGTATGAAGACTTGACGAACGACCTCATCTGACAGGCCTAAAGGCTAGGTGCCTCTGGCCTACAGGGATATAATGAAAACCTTATGCTGGTCCACCCGTGAAATTACGTGCTTGGTAGAAACTCTGCCACGATCACCCGGAATGTCGGATTGACAGGCAACTTGATGCGTTGCGGAGCTGAACTAACGTAGTACTGATGTCAAGAAGACCTTGTCTGCAAGTTTGACCATCTTAAGGGTCATTTTAACCAGTGCCCCTGAGCTATAGTTGCACTGGAAATGCAATGAAGAAGCTGAAAGACATGAAAACTCCATTATAATCTCATCTTTAGACGTCGGCTGCTGGAACTCTGGGACTCGGATGACTACGCTTGATAGTTCGTTGGACGAGCAAACTAGTCATGAAAAGATTGACGCATCATTCGTCAGAAAAACCAAATTCCAAACCTCCTTCTAGAAGGGCACCCTCAAGCTACAGGCGCGCTTTTGCTGGAAAAGGACAAGTTTTTGTCATGTGAAACTTTGGGAATTTCAACTTCTATCACCAGTTGCCGGAGTTACTGGTCTCGGAAAGCTTCGCTGGATAGCTCATCGGATAACCAAACCAATTCTGAAGAGATTAACTGTATTTATGAGCACTTTTAACAAAATCTTGACCTCCAAACAGAAGGGCGCCCCCATGCTATAGTTGTGCTTTCTTGTTTTTCTTCTGAGAAATCTTCATAAATTAATCACTAAAAACTTCGTTTTGACCACTGAAATGATCATGTGCAACGTGAAATGCTGTCGCGAAAAGCTCCTCCATCATGAAATGCTCCGTTCTGAGTCTCTGATTCAGGTTTTGATCAATGAAACTGCCTTTAACTGACAAACTACTGACAAAACTCCATGCTTGATATTGCCCAAAAACTATACTTGACATCATTTTAGCAAGATTTAGACTCTTTAAACAAAATGCCTTGATGAAGCAAAAATTTTGGTTTTGGGTACAACACTCTACACAAAGTGAACTCGACATTGAATAACAACTTCTTGTTGCATTATAGGCTCGCACTTGTTATCACAATAACTGCTCAAGAAAAATAATGAGCAAAGATTTATTTATAGGTAAAGGCAGAGAGTAGGGAACCCTAAAAATTCCTTGTTTTTACAACTAGGGCTTGCTCAGCAAGCAAGCTTTATTTCTAAAACTAAAAGAAGATAACATCTAACACCTAAGAAAGTAGGAAAATCAGGAAATGCCAACTATTACAATTTATCTTCTTTCTCTTCTTCAAAGGATAGATAAGAATTGTTCCGAGAATAGAAAGAAAGTGGAAAGAAAGCTTCTAGATGAAAGCCGCTTTGAATCTCAATCACATCCACTAAAACTAGGTGCATCTATACCATCAATAGCAAAGTTGCGCTTTTCCAAGATTTCTTCACCATCTGCAATTGATCTTAAGAAATCTTCAACCTCATTGGTCGCTTTCTCGAACTTTGCTGACATCATGGAAATGTGACTTGGTAGAGTCTTATGTTTTCTCTTTCATCCACTTCAGTGCAATCTTCTTACTATATTTGTCCTTATGCATGCCCCATATTCTTTCACATTCTCCTTTTGAAATAGTCATGCTTTCAAGCTAGGGGGGAATTGAGAAGCATTTCTCAATCATGTTAGGTTTCAAACTGCAAATCACTCTGCCATCTACTGATTGGATCTCCCGTGTCGCTAGATTGTAATGCTTGATGCAAGTGATTACAAATTCGAGACTCTGAACTGATATAGGAATAGATGCTGCTGCGAGAAGTCCAGAGTGTCCTAGGTTTCTGAGTGTAGTGTTGTCTGCACTTTCCAAAGCATGTAAGTCAAACATCGGCTTGATGTGATGCAAATCCGTCTCATCTGTTTTGATGAAGTCATGGTAGAGAGCTGATTTGGTCTTGAAACCATTCGGAGTGTATTCCATTTTGAAAATCTTGAAGAATGACTGTAAACTCACCTAGGTTCAGAGAAGTTTTGAGCAACTTACTATTTTTAGAATGCTGGTTTTTCTTCTTCAAACGGACAAATTTTTGGAAATTTTTCGGAAATATGGGTTTTGCTCATAATTTCGTTGCAAGACAACCCAGATCACCCGTTTTTTGAAAATTTTGAGTGTAGACTAAAAAAGCAACAAACCCTAATTTCTTCAATTTTTCACCAGAAAACCTAGCACTTGGGTTTTTTTCAGAATAAGATTTGGAATGAACCCAGATGATTAGATTTGAAAAACACCGAGGGCTGATGGAAAAAGCAGCAAACCCTAGAGTTTGAAATTTTCTTGAAAAAGATGAGATTTGGGTTTTCTTTAGAAAAGACTGTTTTGAGAGGACCCAAATGACCAAAATTTGAAAACTCTGAAGATTTCATTGACATGCAAGGAAAAAGAAGCTGCTGCAACTTGATAAATTTCCTCAAGAATTCTTCAGAAAGATGAGATGAAAAGACCAAGATGGCTAAAAATTGAAATCTTTGACCTTTTCCTTCAAAAATTTGATGTTTTGGATGAAAAAAACATGAAAAAGCAAGGTCTATTGTTGCTGGTCTGAAAATTATTCATGAAAATCAGCAACCTTGAGTCCTTGAATCTTGAATTAAAACTTCAAATTTGCTGCTCCACTTTTCTCCTTTGGACACTACGTATAATAATGATGAATTTTGAATGAAAGAGATGACTTAAATAGATTTAGGGTTTTGAAATAGCTCTGCTTTCTTTTGTTTTAATCCTCAAAACCCTAAAATTAGCCTGTTCAATGTATTTGGACATTCATCTCTCCTCTTGCAATTTTGAAAATTCAAAATTTTTGACTAAGGCATGGCAAGTTGGGCGCCCTTCTTGGCTAGGGGCGCCAACTTCTTCTAGACTTAACCATTTTTGGAGTTTTTCAACTTTTCTCAATTTTGAACCCTTGTTTGACCTTCGATCTTTGGCTTCTAAGTTGATCGGATGGACAAGCTTGATGATTCATCGCAAAGCTTGATTGATTATGAGAAGATCACCCTAGAGGCACTTCTGGCTAAAAATTTTGTTTTATCCTTCAAAATCATGAGTGCACATCTCCTTCTAGAGCACTAAACCTTCACAGTGTTAGCCATTTTTGTATGATTTTCAAGTTCATTTCCCTATAATCTTCTAATGAAATCTCGATTCTAGGAGCTACACTGATCAGATTGATTGACTGGCAGTTTTGTTGGATAACTTGACTGAATCTGACGAGGTGATCTTGGAGGCTATGTTGTCAAATTTCATTGTTTCAGACCTCAAAACCTTGGGCACCCTTTCTCTCCAGGGGCACCCATCTCAACCAAACTTAGAAATTTTTTCAATATTTCTTCATCAACTCTTCTCCAAATGATCTTGTGAGATTTGATGATCCGGGTGTCCGATTGGCTGATGGTTGGGCTCATTACGGCGCTGAGGAGATTCTAAGGGGTCCTCTGGGAGTAACTTCATCAAAAAGTTGAGTCTAAGGCATCAAAAGCTTGGGCACCTTGAAGAGCACAAAAGATTTACTGAGAGGGGGGGGTGAATCAGTAAATCAATCACAAACTTTTATTTCTTAATCTTTTTCAAACTTATTACAATCAACTTTTTGATATGAATCAATTTCCCCAAGTTGACACAACTTTATTGAAATAATATTTTTTTCAAAGTAGGCACCAACCTACAGATTTACAAAAGGATGATTTAGTAGAGTGTAACCTACAAGGAACACCTAGACCTTTACAAATTTAGTAGGCACCTACCTACAAGGAGCACCTACCCCTAGTGCAAAGTATCAAACCTTGACTTGATGGATGTAAGACTGCCTTCAATCTGATCTGCACAAACCCAACTCTCCAATCTGCTCTATGTGATAAATGATATCACTCTAAGCCCACACAAGGAGATGGGAATCTTAGACTGATCTGCTAATCTTCAAAAACAACCACACTACCAAACTTGAAATGAATGGAAAATATATACTTAGATCAAAGTATGCATCCCTTGGAGAGAGAGCACAAATCTTTGTTTACTTGCGCCTCTTCATTTATTTTTAATATCTCTTCAAAAATGTTCTTCAAAAACTTTAGATTATTTTTAATTATATTCGCACTTGTTGTTTACTTGTGCCTCTTCATTTGTTTTAATATCTCTTCAAAAATGTTATTTAAAAAACTTCCGATTATTTTTAATTATATTTGCACCTGTTGTTTACTTGCGCCCCTTCATTTGTTTTTAATGTCTCTTGAAATTATCTTTAATTATATTCGCACTTGTTAAGAGAGGCACGTCTCTTTGATAGAAGGACGATATTCAAAGAAATACGTCTTTTGTAAACTAATCATGCCTTTTTTCTTTTTGGAACAGTTGTATACTTAAAAAAAACATCGCATGCTTTGACTTGAAAAAGTCATATCCTTCAATCAGTTGTGAAGTCGTGTGTTATTGTAATCATACACTTGTTAACTTAATCCATAATTATGATATCGATATGAAGTAGACTTAAAACAACATCGATCTGAAATCAGCGATCTGAATAAGAAATAACTGAACACGTATCTGTTCAATCTGGAGTTGAATATGTCTACTTTGGCCTGACATCATCGATCTGAAGATTCATCTGTTCAATCTAGATTTGAATATTTCTACCTCGGCCTGCACTGTCAATCTAAAGATGATCTAAATCTGAAGATGATCTAAACATCATCAAACTAAAAATGATTACTTCTACTTCGGCCTACACTTTCATTAAAAGAGATTTTGTTCCATAGTGATTTTCCTTCATTAAAATTATTCCAATAATCTAATTAAACCAAACCAAGTTTTGACATCAACGATTTGTCCTGACATCAATGACAATACTTCTAACAATCTCCCCCTTTGTCATTGATGGCAACTTCTCCAATGGCAACTTGATTCTCTGTTTGCTCCCCCTGTGTCCAAATTCTCCCCCTTTGACATCAATGGCAAGGGGTCTTCTAACAATATTTCAGTTCCATGAAGCTACAATTTTGTGCGTAGCTCCCCCTGAATACATGCTTCCATCAATTAATTTGATGGATGTGAGACAACTCCCAATTTGTCCCTTAGATACTCAAATGCATCTCTTGGTAGTGGTTTGGTAAATATATCAGCAGTTTGCTCTTTTGTAGCTATATATTCCAAACATACTTGTCCTTCCGCTACTTGCTCTCTTAAAAAATGATATTTAATGGGGATATGCTTGGTTCTTGAGTGCATCACTGGATTCTTGGAGATATTGATTGCACTAGTGTTGTCACAATAGATAGTGCAAGGATGATCATACTCCACCTTGATATCTCTTAAAGTTTACCTCATCCACAAAAGTTGAGTGCAACATGTTGCTGCTGCTATATATTCAGCTTCTGCTGTAGATAGAGAGATTGATTCTTGTTTTTTGCTCATCCAAGATACTAAATTTCCTCCAAGAAAAAAAGATCCTCCACTTGTACTTTTTCTATCATCCACATTGCCAGCCCAATCAGCATCTGTGAATGCTTCAAGAGTGAAAATATTGTTGCTAGGGTACCATAAACCATATTCCATAGTGCCTTTCAAATACTTGAATATACGCTTTACTGCATGAACATGTGTTTCTTTTGGTGCTGCTTGAAATCTTGCCACAACTCCAACAGCTTGCATTATGTCTGGTCTTGTAGAAGTTAAATACAACAAACTTCCAATCATTGATCTATAAAGTGTTTGATTCACTTCTTGGGATTCATCATCTTTGCTTAGCTTACAACCTGTAACCATAGGAGTGCTAACAGGATTGCAATCTTCCATCCTAAACCTTTTTAACATTTCTTTCACATATTTGGCTTGGGAGATGAAAATACCTTTGCTTGATTGTGAAATTTGCAGCCCAAGGAAGAAGGATAATTCTCCCAACATTGACATCTCAAACTCTTTTTGCATACATGATGAAAATTCTTTGCACATTTTGTCCTTGTCTCCACCAAAAATGATGTCATCTACATACACCACCACAATCAATAAATGTCCATCCTCTTCTTTGATGTATAGATTGCTATCTACATCTCCTCTTTTGAAACCTTGCTCTTTGAGATACTTGTCAAGTCTAGAATACCAAGCTCTAGGAGCTTGTTTAAGCCCATAGAGAGCTTTCTTTAACTTGCACACATAATCCTTGTCTTCTGATAATAGGAAGCCTTCGGGTTGTTCAATATAAACTTCCTCCTCTAGATCTCCATTAAGAAAAGCAGATTTGACGTCCATTTGATACACCTTAAACTTCTTGTGACTTGCATAGGATAAAAACATTCTAATTGCTTCAATCCTTGCAACTGGTGCGAATGTTTCCTCAAAATCTACTCCTTCAACTTGTGCATAGCCCTTGCACACTAACCTTGCTTTGTTCCTTGTGACTTGACCATCTTCATTTAATTTGTTTCTAAAAACCCATTTTGTGCCAATTACATTCTTATCTTTTGGTCTTGGAACAAGTTCCCAAGTTTCATTTTTCTCTATTTGATCCAATTCTTCATTCATTGCACCAATCCAACATTTGTCTTTGCTTGCTTCTTCAAAAGTTTTGGGCTCAACTTGAGATAGGAATGCTGCATGTAATGTCCCTTCTCAAGATGATCGTTTACGTTGACCTGGCCTATTCCGGAGACCGTAGGCGTATGATGGTGAAATTAGGGTTTCCCTTGTTTTGAGGAGGTTGTTGCTTGAGTTTGGGTTTCTGACGGATTCTTTCTGGGTTTTCAGAGAGCTTCCGCAGGGTGTGTTCAGTTTGGCATTCCGGGCAACTTCGGAATTTACTATTTTTAGTAAATTCTATTTTTGGCAGTGGGCAGTTGGGGTTCAGTTCAGTTGGTCATCTTCTTCAGTTGTTTCAGCTGACATTTCAGTTTTGGCCTTGGGCGCATTATTCTCGGTGAGATAAGTAATTTTCTTATAATATTATATTTTAATATTATATGACCCTTTTGTATAGCAAGCACAACTTAAGTTGTTTTAAAAGAGGGACTTTAAGGGTCTAGGCGCCATGGAGGAATAAGTTATATTTTATAAAGTCAAATATTGAGCTTTTGAAAAAGGACGCCTATATGAAGGTTTGACTTTATTTTAAAATGTGAAATAAGCAAAAGTGAAAATGGACGCCATCTCTTGGAGGGAAAAGGTGAATTTGAAATTAGGGTTTTGGGCGCCTCTGGAAGCTTCTAGATGTTTCTCTCTCGTCTATATATTCAGGCCTCAGCTCTTCATTTGGCATCTTCTGTCTACTACACCGTTATGCTGCTGGATTGACTTCAGGCACTCGCTTCGAGGAAAGCACACCTCCTAGCATTGGCTCATCTTCTTGCTTGAAAGATAGCAACTAGTTGAGAGGTTAGCTGTCATTGGTAGTTTTGCATTGTAGTTGAGTTCTATTGCATTTAGTGATGATGTTCAAGCATTTTGTCATATTTTAGTGTTGCTGATGTTGCATAGCTGTAGCAAGTTTTCATTCAAAACTCAAAAATACAAAAAGATATTGTTCTGGGTGTTGGCTAAATCATCTTGTCTCTAAGGGGCGACCCTTCTTGCAAATTTGTAGAATTTAAAACGAAGTTTCTGATTTTTCCTTGCAAAATCGCCCCTACTAGTGGGCCGTACCATTTGAGAAGTGTCTTGGGTTGTGTGCAAAATAAATAGGGGCTGTTTGGTGAGGTTTTAAGGGTTCTTTGGGGGCGCCTTTGTCTTTAGAACATTCTGCTCTTTGTCTCACGCCATTAGGAAGTGTTATGAGCAAGTTATGAGCAATTTAATGGCTATTATGTTGCAGATTTTCATCATTCTATGTGCAGGTCTGATACAGCAGATTTAAGAAAGTTGTTCCTTGGTTGAAATTAGAGTATTGGAAATCAAGTTTGATATTGTGAAGGCTTACTAATCATCTGCAGCTTGAAAAGACATAAAAACTTCAGTTTACGAGATTGTTCTATCTTATTGTAAGCTGCTAGTAGTACTAACAGCATTTTCATATCTTATCTCTCATTTCTCTGAATTGTACATTCCCACTGAATAAGTGGAAGAGGCCGGCTTGCCGCCTTTTACTTTCTTGCATTGTAATTTCCTAAGTCTCCGCCATATGGTCGCCTCCTATCCTTCACGGATCGAGTAGCACATACTTGGTGTTGAGCTATTTTCAGTATTGCAATAGATAGGGATCCTCTGACCGAATGCTCGTCGTTCGCCGGCGCATCTCTGGTTAGAGTTCTTGTTCAGTATTTACTTTGAGATCCTCTGACCAATGCTCACACCTTGCCCGCATCGGGATCCTGGTGTACATTCTGGTTAGAGTTACTTTCTGCATCGTTTTGGTTTATGCTAACCTTAACGGGTGCATGTTGCATTGTAATCTTTTATGAAAAAACAAAAAAAAATTGGTCCGGTTCATTACAGTGGTATCAGAGCCATGATTCTGCCAACCTGTGCCCAACAGTGATTCAGTGGTCAGATGAGTGACAGTGATTGCAGATACTTCACCAGAGGTCAGGCCAGAAGACAACAGATACAGCTTCCGTCAGTGCCAGAAGCAGATACTTTTTCAGAGGCTTTGAGAGAAACTGGAATAACAGTGGATACGGGTAAAACAGTTGAGAACATGTCAGATAATCTTAGGACAGCCATGGAAGAGAAGGATGCAAGGATGGAAAAGAAGTTTGATGGAATGATTGAGATGATGTCTCGATTACTTGCTAAAATGGATCAGCAAGCTACTCAGAACCATATTCCGAATCAAAACCATGCTACAGGAGAAAGCAGTGGTGTCAATGGAAACAACGGGCATAATGGAAACAATGGTAATGGAGGTAGTAGAACCATTGGACAGCATGATGCCATCTCTAGCGGATCAGCCTCTAGACCGCTCTTTCCTACATTCACTCCAAGAGAAGAACAACCAGTTGAAGCTCCCGTTCCCTTGGTAGACGATGCCCGACAAGCCTATATGGAGTATGCTACCCTACCCCCTGATCTTAGGAACCAATGGTCCTTTGATCAATTCTTGAATCAGAGGGACAGAAGACAAGGAAGAAGAGTTGATAACCGAGCTAATTGGGCTCCTAGAACTGATTTCCATCAAGCCTTAGGGAAGGTAACATTGGCTCACTTCGATGGAAGTGATACGTGTTCAGCAAGATCATGGGTTCAGAAGTTAGACAACTACCTTTCACTTCGTCCCATGCCAGAAGAAGATGCCATCAAGTTTGCAACACTCCATTTAGAAGGAGCTGCCCATGAGTGGTGGTACCATGGTTTGGTCACTCTTGGCCATAACCTTATTCGAACCTATGGAGAATTCACCAACAAGCTGATTGAAAGGTTCGACACTAAGGATCTTGAAGTAAGATTTCGCGAGCTTGCACAACTCAAACAGCATGGCTCCTTGGATTCTTACATTGCTGATTTCCAGAGACTTTCTGTGATGGTGCCCAACATCACCGAAAGAAGATTGGTTGTGTTGTTTTCTGAAGGTTTGGTTGAACCCTTGAAAGGATGGGTTAAAGCTTTCGATCCACCAAGTCTTGATGAGGCAATCAAGAAGGCTCGTAGTATGGAGTTATCAGCTCCTAGGCCTAAATTTCCGCCTAAGCCTTTTGGCCACAAGAAGGATAAGGATAGAAGACATTCTTCTAATCAGCACAAGAAGTTCCCACCTAAATTGACTGAAGAGCAACGTGAACAGCTCAGAAAGGAGGGCAAATGTTACACATGTTTAGAGCCTTGGACTAAAGGCCATAGATGTCCTGGAAGAGGGCGTTATAATCAAATGGGAACCTATTCAGATTATGAATCAGCATCTGATATGTCTGATCAGCAGTCTTATTTTGGGGACAGCGAGGATGAAAGAGCCACAGAAGAGTCCGATCATGAACAAGGAGTTGGGGGCCCTATTGCCCAACTCTCTAGTTTCCAAAAGAACGAATCTTTCAAGGTTCGTGGTGGAGTTGGAGGCCATCGTATTGTTGCATTAATTGATACTGGTGCAACGCATAACTTCATTGATGAAGGTGTGGTTGCAAAGAGAGGTCTCAAAACTGAAGAATTTGAAGGCTTCAAAGTCATGGTGGCTGATGGGTTTCACATTTCCTGCACACGAAGAGTTCCTAACATGTCTTTGCAGTTGGGAAACTATGAAGTCAAAGATGACTTCTATGTGGTTACTATTGGTGACACAGATGCAGTTTTGGGCATACAATGGTTACGCTCACTGGGTGAAATCTCTCTCAACCTACAAACAATGGAGCTCAAGTTCCAATCTGAGGGCAAGAGAGTTGTTTTGAGAGGAATGTCTAATGGTGGTCCTCGTATAGTTTCTTTCAAAAGGATGGAAAGGCTGATTAGACATGACCAAGTGGAGTGGGCTGCGGAATGCATGGTTCTTCCTGCCAGTCCAGTTGAGACCAAGAGGGAATATCCTCCTGATATTCAATCCATACTCACCAAAAGGAGTAAGGTGTTTGCTGATCTACCACCTGGGCCACCACCAGAAAGAGGTGCTGAGCATGTTATTGAACTTAAGGAAGGGGCCAAACCAGTCATTACAACACCGTATAGATATCCTAAGAAGCAGAAGGATGAAATTGAGAAGAACATAAGAGAACTCCTGGAGATGGGCTTCATTCGCCCTAGCAAGAGTCCCTTTTGCTTCAGCTGTGGTTCTTGTGAAGAAGAAAGATGGCACCATCCGCATGTGTGTAGATTATCGTGCCTTGAATCAAAGCACAATAAAAAATCGGTATCCTATTCCTCGGATCGATGAGCTCATTGATGAGCTACATGGTGCTAAATTCTTCTCCAAAATTGATTTGAGATCGGGTTACTATCAAATCCGGATGAGGGGCTCAGATGTTGAGAAGACGGCGTTCAGATGCCACTATGGTCATTTTGAGTTCCTAGTCATGCCCTTTGGCTTGACTAATGCTCCAGCCACTTTCCAGTCTTGCATGAACAGAGTCTTCCAGAAGCAGTTGAGGAAATTTGTGTTAATTTTCTTTGATGATATTCTCATCTTCAGCAAGACGTGGGAAGAACACCTCAAGCACTTGGAGGAAGTGCTTAGCATTCTTGAATCAGAGAGTTTGTTTGCAAAAGAGTCCAAATGTGAATTTGGAATGAAGGAGCTGCTCTACCTTGGCCACATAATCAGCGCTGAAGGGGTGAAGGTTGATCCAGAAAAGATCAAGGCTATAGTAGATTGGCCACCTCCAGAAAATCTGACTCATTTGAAGGGATTCTTGGGTCTTTGTGGCTTCTATAGAAGGTTCGTAAAGGGGTATTCTCAAAGTGCTGCTCCTCTTACTGACCTCACTAAAAAGGGGGCTTTCATGTGGTCAGAAAAAGCTCAAAGTGTGTTTGATAAGTTCAAGAAAATCATGAGTTCTTGTCCTGTATTGGCCATACCAGATTTCTCCAAACCCTTCGAGTTACAGTGTGATGCATCAGGGGAAGGTATTGGGGCTGTTTTGATGCAAGAGAAGCATCCAATTGTATTTGAAAGCAGAAAATTAAGAGGGGTTGAAAGAACCTACTCTATCTATGACAAGGAAATGCTTGCAATCATGCATGCATTAGCCAAGTTCAGACAGTATCTGGTGGGGAGTAAATTCGTGGTCAAGACTGATCACAACAGTCTCAAGCACTTTATGCATCAGAAGGACTTGAATGAGAGACAGCAGAAGTGGGTGAGTAAGCTACAAGCTTACGATTTTGACATTGAGTATGTCAAAGGGAAGAATAACGTTGTGGCTGATGCTTTGTCTAGAAGGCCTCACTTGAGCTCATTGTGTGAGCTTAATGCTGATTGGAAGGAGTTGTTGCTTGCTGATTATGCCAAAATCAGTTTGCAACCAGCGTTATTGAAGGTACTTTTCATGATGAAAGGTACAAGGTAGTTGATGGGTTGATCCACTACAAGGGAAGAATCTTCTTGGTGGCTGATTCTAAACTTAAGAAGAAGATTTTGGTGACTTTCCATGACAGTCCACTTGCTGGTCATCAAGGGTACTTCAAGACATACAAGCAGATTCGAGAGAGATTCTCTTGGAAGGGGTTGAAAGATGATGTTCAGCGTCACATCAAGGAGTGTAGTACTTGTCAAATGAATAAAAATGAGCACTCTCTTCCAGCTGGTCTACTGCAGCCACTTCCCATTCCAAATCAAAAATGGGAGAGTATCTCTATGGATTTCATCACCGGGTTGCCTAGGGCTCAAGGCAAAGACTGTATTTATGTTGTAGTGGACAGATTGACCAAATTCTCTCATTTCTTTGCCATCACAAGCACATTTACAGCAGCTCAAGTTGCAGATTTGTTCTTCCATGAAGTGTTTAGACTGCATGGGTTGCCTAAAAATATTGTGAGTGATAGGGACAGCAAGTTCTTAAGCACCTTTTGGCAGGAAATTTTTAGGATGAGTGGTACAGTGCTTACTCCAAGCACTAGCTATCACCCACAAACAGATGGTCAAACGGAGATTGTGAACAAATGGTTGGAGGGCTATCTCAGAAATTATGTCTCAGAACAGCAAAGGGCATGGGTAAAATGGCTCCACTTGGGAGAATATTGCTACAATTCATCTTTCCACATGTCAATAAAGATGTCTCCATTCATGGCCCTCTATGGTTACGAGGCTCCAAGCTTTGCAGAATTGGTGTTTGGCGATAGCAAAGCTCCTCAAGCCAAGGATTGGTTGCAGCAGAACCAAGATGTTTTGAAATCCTTAAAGGACAACCTTCAAATGGCACAAAATCAGCAAAAGATGTACGCTGATCAGCAGCGTGTTGAGCGCTCATTTGATGTTGGTGACATGGTATATCTTCGGCTTCAGCCCTACAGACAGTCTACACTTAAGAAGAGTGGAGCTGAGAAGCTGAAACCACGCTTCTATGGACCATTCAAGGTTGTTAGGAAGGTTGGAGCGGTGGCCTATGAGTTGGAACTACCTTCGAGTAGTAAGGTCCACAATGTCTTCCATGTGTCTCGCCTCAAAAAGGCACTTGGACACAACGTTGTGGCTTCATCACAGTTACCTCCTTTGGATGAAGAAGGGCAGTTGACTTTGGTTCCAGAACAGATTATTGATTTCAGAGAGCGTTCCTTGAGGAGGAGAACAATCAAAGAGTATTTGGTAAAGTGGAAGAATTTACCATTGGAGGATGCTACTTGGGAGGATGAGGAGATTCTACAGCATCCAGATTTGCGATTGCTTGAGGGCAAGCAATCTTGGGGAGGGCGGACTGTAATGTCCCCTTCTCAGCAGTGATCGTTTCTGTTGACCGTTGGCCTATTCCGGAGACCCGTAGGCTGTGCGGATGGTGAAATTAGGGTTTCCTTGTTTTGAGGAGGTTGTTGCTTGGAGTTTGGGTTTCTGATTGCGGATTCTTTCTGGGTTTTCAGAGAGCTTCGCAGTGGTGTGTTCAGTTTGGCATTCCGGGCAACTTCGCGAATTTACTATTTTTAGTAAATTCTATTTTTGGCAGTGGGCAGTTGGGGTTCAGTTCAGTTGGTCATCTTCTTCAGTTGTTTCAGCTGACATTTCAGTTTTGGCCTTGGGCGCATTATTCTCGGTGAGATAAGTAATTTTCTTATAATATTATATTTTAATATTATATGACCCTTTTGTATAGCAAGCACAACTTAAGTTGTTTTAAAAGAGGGACTTTAAGGGTCTAGGCGCCATGGAGGAATAAGTTATATTTTATAAAGTCAAATATTGAGCTTTTGAAAAAGGACGCCAATATGAAGGTTTGACTTTATTTTAAAATGTGAAATAAGCAAAAGTGAAAATGGACGCCATCTCTTGGAGGGAAAAGGTGAATTTGAAATTAGGGTTTTGGGCGCCTCTGGAAGCTTCTAGATGTTTCTCTCTCGTCTATATATTCAGGCCTCAGCTCTTCATTTGGTATCTTCTGTCTACTACACCGTTATGCTGCTGGATTGACTTCAGGCACTCGCTTCGAGGAAAGCACACCTCCTAGCATTGGCTCATCTTCTTGCTTGAAAGATAGCAACTAGTTGAGAGGTTAGCTGTCATTGGTAGTTTTGCATTGTAGTTGAGTTCTATTGCATTTAGTGATGATGTTCAAGCATTTTGTCATATTTTAGTGTTGCTGATGTTGCATAGCTGTAGCAAGTTTTCATTCAAAACTCAAAAATACAAAAGATATTGTTCTGGGTGTTGGCTAAATCATCTTGTCTCTAAGGGGCGACCCTTCTTGCAAATTTGTAGAATTTAAAACGAAGTTTCTGATTTTTCCTTGCAAAATCGCCCCCACTAGTGGGCCGTACCATTTGAGAAGTGTCTTGGGTTGTGTGCAAAATAAATAGGGGCTGTTTGGTGAGGTTTTAAGGGTTCTTTGGGGGCGCCTTTGTCTTTAGAACATTCTGCTCTTTGTCTCACGCCATTAGGAAGTGTTATGAGCAAGTTATGAGCAATTTAATGGCTATTATGTTGCAGATTTTCATCATTCTATGTGCAGGTCTGATACAGCAGATTTAAGAAAGTTGTTCCTTGGTTGAAATTAGAGTATTGGGAATCAAGTTTGATATTGTGAAGGCTTACTAATCATCTGCAGCTTGAAAAGACATAAAAACTTCAGTTTACGAGATTGTTCTATCTTATTGTAAGCTGCTAGTAGTACTAACAGCATTTTCATATCTTATCTCTCATTTCTCTGAATTGTACATTCCCACTGAATAAGTGGAAGAGGCTGGCTTGCCGCCTTTTACTTTCTTGCATTGTAATTTCCTAAGTCTCCGCCATATGGTCGCCTCCTATCCTTCACGGATCGAGTAGCACATACTTGGTGTTGAGCTATTTTCAGTATTGCAATAGATAGGGATCCTCTGATCTCGTCGTTCGCCGGCGCAGAGTTCTTGTTCAGATTTACTTTGAGATCCTCTGACCAATGCTCACACCTTGCCCGCATCGGGATCCTGGTGTACATTCTGGTTAGAGTTACTTTCTGCATCGTTTTGGTTTATGCTAACCTTAACGGGTGCATGTTGCATTGTAATCTTTTATGAAAAAACAAAAAAAAATTGGTCCGGTTCATTACAATTAGTATGTATGGCGCATTGTTGATTGGTTGTGGTGGATAATGTAAGAACCCAACTAGTTCTCTGCTTCTATACTATTCTGCTACTAAATGCACTGTCTGAATTTGTTTTGGTGTTTTGAATAGATATATTGTTTTTTTTGTGTTTTGAGGGTTTATTGACATAAAAAGCAAATAACATAAAACTGAAACTAATTACAATAATCTGAAAATTCTGAAACAACTGAACTACTGCTGCAATGAATCTTTATTTCTCAAGAGGATGGGAAATTACGTTATTTTCATAATAAAAACAATGGCGACAACAACATGGAACCTGATTTTTATTTGATTTTTGCCTTGCCTTCAACCGGAACTGAAGCATTTCACTATTCACGACAGCACTGTAGCATTTTACTGTTCACAATGGTACTATTCACGATGGTACTGTTCATGAGTTACTGTTCACGTGTCACTATTCACGCATCACTATTCACGCGTTACTGTTCACTCACTATTCACGCATCACTGTTCACGTTTACCGTTCACGGCCGTACTGTAGCAGCAGGTACAAACTTTAATAAGCAAATGATTAATCTTTAAATATTCTGATCTGCAATGAAACCCCTATAAATTTCTGAATCTTCCTCACAACTGCTGAAGCACAAATCAGAGTCTTTGTATGAAACTCTCTGGATACCAAATTCGCTGGATATTTCACCAGTTCAAATGGAGACTCACAGAAGAAACTACGTTCTTCAATGGCAATGGCTGAAACCCTTCTCAGAGCACAAAAACCTGTTTTCAAAATGATAGCAATAACAATGGATACCTCATTCTTCATTTCTCAAGCAAATATATGCCTCCAAAACCCTAATCGAAATTCCTCTTCAAGGCTGCGATTTTTTTAATGAAATAACATTAAATAAAATCATTAACATTTAATTGAATTAAACTTAGGGAAAGCTTTTAATAATTCTCCTCCAAAATAAAATACTCAATTGGCCCCATTCGATGTGTTATAAACCCATCACTTAAGTGATTTAAATATAAAGTCAATTTAACTTTATATTTAATCATTAATCATTAAACATGCTGGAATTCACTGAAATAATCATAACTCTCTCAATATTGAGAATCTGGCCAAACCGTCTGAAACTGGAGTCCAAGAAATTATTTCCCAAGTGCCTGAAAAGACATGCTAAAAATAGCAAGAATCACTCAAATGAAGCCTAAATCAAACTCTCTAAGCTCAAACCAACCACTGAACTCTGAGAAAGCCAAAAACACTGAACAACCCAAACCTCCTGTGTCCAAACTAACCCCCCTATCCATCTGTAATAGCCTACGAGGGTCCAATAATAGGCTAAACCACAACTAGACTAAAGTATCTAGCTAGAAGGGGACATCACATAATGCAATTCACTTCACTAGCTTTTGTTTGCTTTATATAGATCTTTTCAATGAACAATCTTCCAAAGATGTAATGTCCCCAGTAATATATTAATGCAATTCTTTTGAAACCTTCTTCAAATGTTATTTAATTGGCTGCTATGATATCATTGTAGTGACTTGTAATTAAAATTTAGAGAAATTTAATTTCTAATTTAAACTTTTTTCCAATCTATTACCAAAATTCAGAAATTTCCCTTTGCAAATACCACACCCAAACCTTAATATTATAGGTCAGTCCAACAAAAGAAAGACAACTATGTTGCAGAGTTGAGTAGTTTCCTGAACTAACAAACCCAAACTTATGTGTTTTAACTAATAAACTTCTGATTTAGGCTTTTTTGGGGTTCGACAAAGACCTTGAATCTTCTTTCACATTTACGTATTAACATTTAAACTTAAATTTTAAAACATGATATTTTGCATTAATAGCACTGGACCACGAGCACGCATCCCCCCCCCAAACCAAGCATTTTGGGTACAGGGATATCCTTGAGACGTGGGGATGGAAAGGGGATATCCTGCACCACACTACCACTACCACCAAGACAGAGGGGACAACACTGGGATGGCAAGGATGGCCAAATGTCCCTCAACCGTCCCGGGGATGCCCAAAAGAACCCCATGGATGCCAAGCCATAAAGTGGCAAAAAAAAAAAAAATCTTCCTTTTTGTTCTTGAAAAAAGAGCCCAGGGCCAAACCCTAATGGCCAATGGGCCCAACCAATGCCCCCTAGACTCTATAAAACACTCCAAATTCCTCATTTTTTACTCACAATTTGATTTCAACAGCGAGGTTGAAGAGGAGCAAAAGAGTGAGTGAAGGAGTGAAAGAGTGTGATTGAAGTATTGCAAGTGCCAGAGGGGTGAGAAGGAGCAAGAAGAAAAGGAAGAAGAGGGATTCTACACCAAGTTGGAAGGATTTTTCAAGCACAAGGTAGGATTCTATGATTGTTTTAAAGTTTTTTGAATTTATTTATTTTTTTATCAGTTTCATTTTCAAATTTAAATTTTATTCATGATCTCATAGACATGGCTGCAAGTGCATATTCAATGATTCATTGCAATTTTCATTGTTCATTGTTCATATTGTTATCAAAATTCAACAACAATTTTTTTTATTTTTTCAAGTTTGTCAAACTAGGCTGAAACTTTTGTGTCTCCTCTGCTTTTGTGCTTCGTGCGACTTGGAGTAAGAAAAACAAAAATGAAATCCTTGGTTGAAAAAGATTAAGAGCAACGATTCTTATTTGTGTATCCTTTGCTTCTACGCTTCGTGCTATCTTGAGTAAGAAAAAAAAAAAAATCTTTGTGTCTTAATCCTTTGCATGCATAGTTTGAATTTTAATTTTAGAATCATAAACATAAATTTTATATTGCTTATTGCAGTGTCATAGTGAGTTCTCATGACATGACTGTGGATGAGGTTGAGGTTCACAGTGAAAGTACTGAATCCAATAATGCACCTGAGGCTAACATTGAGATTGAGAGGGGTAGCCAGGACATTCAAATCCAAACCACTAGTTCCATGGCAAGTGCAGCTGAAAGCATTAATTGCCCCTCCACTTTACTAACAGAGTATGCTAAGGGTCCTTTTGATCGTAAATCTCCTTTGAAACAATTTACAACAAAATTACCAAGCAAGCCTAGGACATTTGGGGGCACAAGGTTTTGGAAGTGCCACTTTTGTGGCCTTGAACTTTTTGGCAACATTACCAGAGTTAATGCCCACCCCCTTCATATTCAGGGAAAAGGCATGGAAGCATGTAAGTTTTTTGGGAGACTAGAAAACTTGAAATACAAAGTTGAGATATATAAGCTATGGGGTGTCGGTGAAGACAATGCAATTGCACTTGTATCTGCTACTTTGTCTCATAGGCCACAGGGTCATCAAGGCCAACCACACGATTCTACTTCTACTTTGCAAAGCAAGTTGCACATATGCTAGTTCTTCTTCAAGGGCCCATGTAGTAGAGGCTAGGGGGAAATGCAAGTTGACAAGTGATGTTGGTAGTGGTAACCCAATAGCTAAATTATTCAATGTGTAGTTGTTGGATGATATAGATGATGCCATTGGGAAATTCTTCTTTATCATTCCATTCCATGTGGCTCAATCTCATTATTATAAGGAGATGATGTCGATGGTAGAAATAGGAGAAACACAATTGAGGACCACAATCTTGGATAAGAACTATTCCAAGATAAATGTGTTAATGGAGAAAATGAAGGAATGTTGGGTGCAAAGTGGATGCAATAAGGTCATAGATGGGTGGATGGACATTAGGCATCGTCCACTCATCAATATCATGGTTGCATTTACAGAGGGCCCATATTTTCTTAAGGCATTTGACTGTTAAGGACATCACAAAGATGTCAAATTTCAATTTCAGATCCTCAAGTATGCTATTGAGGAAATTGGGCCACAAAATGTGGTTCAAGTAGTGACAGATGCAGCCCATGTTTGCAAAGCTACAGGGAAATTGATTGAGACAACTTATAGACACATTTGGTGGACTCCTTGTTGTGTGCATCCAATGAATAATGCACTCAAGGGCATGGGAAAGATTAATTGGATCAATGCAATGGTCAATGATGCTAGAGATGTGCAGATGTTTATCTGTAACCACCACACTTCACATACACTCTTCAGGAGTTTCTCAAAGGAGTTCTCGAAAGTTGTTGAGACTAGATATGCATCCTATTTCATTCTCTTGAAGAGAATGTTTGAGTTGCAAGAGGCATTGCAACTAATGGTTATGATGGAAAAATAGAATCGGTGGCTCGAGTCCAAGATAAAGCTAGAGAAGAGAGTGAAGAATGTATTGAGGAAGTTGGACTACAAAATGTGGTCCAAGTAGTGACAGATGCAGCCCATGTGTGCAAACTTGTAGGGAAATTGATTGAGACAACTTATAGACACATTTGGCGGACTCCTTGTTGTGTGCATGCAATGAATAATGCACTCAAGGACATGGGAAAGATTGATTGGATCAAAGCAGTGGTCAATGATGCTAGAGATGTGCAGATGTTTATCTGTAACCACCACACTTCACATACACTCTTCAAGAGATTCTCTAAGAAAGAGTTCTTGAAACCTCTCAAGACTAGATATGTATCCTACTTCATTGTCTTGGAGAGAATGCTTGAGTTGCAAGAGGCATTGCAACTAATGGTTATGACAGCAAAATGGAATCGGTGGTCCGAGTCCAAGACAAAGCAAGGGAAGTGAGTGATGTAGTGAAGAGTGATGTTTTTGTGGTGATGCAGACTATATAGTCTCTATAATTACTCCAATCTTCCAGGTGATTAAATATGGGGATGCCAATGCACCTAACCTTGGAGAGGTGTATGAGTTATGAGTGCATTGATAGTATGCTTGACCAAATGAGGGTTGTCGTACAAGAGGACCCCACATTAGCATTCTACAATGAGCAGATTCAGCCAATCATTCATCAGAGATGGGAAATGTAATGTCCCCAAAATTTTGATAAAGCGATTTAATTAATTTAAGTTGTCCAAAAATTAATATTATTTCAAAAGGATGACTTTAATTAATTATTTTAATTAAAATTAAGTGGAAATAATATAATATTAAAAAGGTCACTTTATTAAATAAAGATTCTTCTAGAAGCTGGAGGTAGTTGCAAGTTGGCTTCTCCTAGAAGATTCGTTGGAGCCTTTAAAAGGAGTTGAGTGCAAGGCATTTGGCATCGATTGTTGAGTTATTTCTTATTGCATTCTTGCAAGGGCTTGAATCTCAGATTCAGCTAAATCTCTGAGGACGAAAACCTTCAACAGATTGGGAAAACGGTTAGACGAAAACTTGGCTCTTTTCGGAAGTGGATTCACAACAAAATTCACATCGAGCTTAACTATTTCAGATTTGGTGCTTCAAGGAGTATTTGTTGGGAGAGCAGATTCAGGAAATTTTGTATGTTTTCTCCGAAGACAAAATTTCATTCGATATATATATCAGGTGACATCTTGACCATTTTGATTTCCAGGGTTTGCAGATTGAATTATTCCAATTTCCAGATTATTCTAGTTTGTATTTGCAGATTATATTTGCCAAGTCAAGTTCAGTATTCATGGGGAAAATAAGATAATAATATTTTACATCTCAAATCAAAGAGCTTAATATTATTCTATTTGGGCGATCAATGTTATTTTCATATTCATGGATTGTATCAGAAATAAAAAAGGATTGCATATATTAGAGGAATCGGTCTGATATGACAAAGGTTAATTTACTAATAAAGACAAATAGCCCGACATTATTTGAAGGCGAAGAGACAAAAGACAAGGCTGCGATTTTAAGTCACAGATGAGACAAAACATAAAGCGCCAAATTTGAATACAAGACAAAATTTATATTGTGTGAGGAGTCTGATTTTGTATTTTGGAGGAGTGACAAATGCACCGATCCAGTCAGCATAGATAAGACGACTCCATGGAAAAGTCGACTTGAAGACTGCCACCAACAATAAGAAAATCGAGAGCTGCTTGGATAAATAGCACAATTGTGATCTTCATGAGGAGTATCATCTTGACTTTATGGCAGAAAAGGACAAATATTAAGATGTGAGTTACTCTAGACTTTAAATAGTTGCCTTGGCCAATCGAATGACCTCCTCAACGTCTACCATCAACCATCTTGAGATAGTCATGAGCTTGTGGGTAGTCGCAACTCTTGGAGTTGACGGAATATTAAAGTCATGCCAATTAGCATACATGTCATCTCATTCCAAAAGAAATTATCATTGAGTATCTTTAGCCGCCTATACTAAGGAGCTGTGCCAATTGAGGATCTGAGGACCTTGATGTTCCTTATGAATTGTGAAGAATCTCATCCCAAAGTCAACCATATTGAAAGACGATTCACTTATTAGGGAGATGCTATATTTATCTCAGCTGTTGGTATCATCATCAAGCTTTTCTCACTAAGCAAGAACAAGTCCGGACTGAAGAAAAAGACAACAATAGTAACGTTCTTGTCATGATCTGTATTACTGCATCCTCCAGGTGGGGAATTTCTCGTATTTGACAATCATTGAACCTACTGTGTTTCAGGATATCAATTAGCTGGATAAACGTTCAATATTGTAGCTCCCTGTGTATCACATTGAGTCACACCAGTTGCAAATTGTCCCCAGATTTTATATATTGTAAGCTATCTTATGTTGTTAATCATTTCTGAGTATGAATTCATGAGTGTTAAGGCTGCTTTTGCATGCTCAGAGAGAATAGAGTTAAATCTGGAACAATTTCTATTATGCAACAATTTTGATTATCAAAACATCAATACCAACTTATGGTCATCATTCAGGATAACTTGTAAGAAATTGTTGTTCTTATTCTGTATACGAATTCTAAATAACTGATATTTGCAATTGAAGAGCAGACGGTAATGAATTCATGAACTTGTTTTGCCACCATGTGTTTATCTTGACTCATTCATTCACAAGTTTGGTAAATAGTTTGATAAAATGGGACATCTATCAAACTAGGCAAATCGGAAATTATCGTCTACACAGGTAGGGGAGCTTACAGTGGTATCCAAGCTAAGGATCTTGCCAACCTGTTGGGTGTGTTATACAAAAAAATTTAGAAGTTTGGTAACAAGGTACAAACATAGAATGGAGCCTCTCAACGAAGAAGAAATCTTTTGGGAAGTTTATGGAAATTATAATACATTGGGAGTAGAGTTTCGCGTTCAGATTTCATTTGCTGATTTCATGGATCTTAGGATTAAGTATGATTGGAGATTGCAAGGGAAAAAGGAAAATCTGTGTGGAAAGCTTTACATTGCAGGTACGAAACTTGAAGACCCATCTCAGTCAAAAGAAGTTCTTTTGAGTACATTGGAGGAGGTTGAGACTTGTTTAAAAATGGTTGGTCAATCACCCTCACACATAATGAAACTAGCGGTGAGTCCATTAGTATATGCATTGGTTAAGTCAGAACTATTGAGACATTCAGATGATGAGGTTAAGCTGATGGTTACTTTTTGCTTGAGTGAAATCACGAGAATTTCAGCACCTAAAGCTCCGTACAATGACAACATGATGAAAGAGATATTGTAGCTGATTGAGGAGAGTTTCCATAGGTTGGGTGATACTAGACAACCTTCTTTTGATAGGAGGGTAAGAATTTTAGAGAGCCAATGTCCCCTTCTCATCAGTAATCAGCATTGGCAATTCATCAGTCTATTCCGGAACCCGTAGACTGGGATGAGGTGAAATTAGGGTTTCTTGGGCTTGGAGCTTTGTGGCATTTCATATTATTTACTATTTTTAGTAAATATTAGTTGTGGCAGTTGCAGTTGTCAATTCTTAATCCTTAGCAGTTGGAGCAGTTGATATAATTTGGTTTGGTCTTCAGTTGGCAAAAATATTTAATTAATGGCTTTTTGTTCTAATTCACTGTTGACCCCCACCTTGGCCTAAGGAGATAACTTAAGTTGTTTTAAAGTGGGGCCATGAAGGGGTACGCCTTCATCATAAATTTAATTAGTCTTTATTCAAATATTTCATCATCTTGAAAAAAGGACGCCACTTTTATATTTTTGAATAAAGTGAATTTTTATGAGGCCTTTTGGGACGCCACCTTGTGAAGTTGAATGGTTTTGGAATTTGAAGGGTCTCCTGTGTCTCTTGGGCTGCTTCTCAGGCAATTGAAGAGGCATGTTGAGTTCTTATTTATTGAAGGTCTTTGCTCCAGCTTTTCATCCATGAACATTATGCTAAAGTTATGCTGTCGAAATGACAATTGACATATTGCTTCGAGGAAGTCTACCTCCTAGCCTTTCGTCCAATTTCGTGTTTGCAATATAACACCTAGTTGGCTACATTGCTGCTTCTCAACATCAGACTAGCAGATTGAGCATCAAAGATTGAAGATTTTGGAGTTTTTTCATAGTTCTGGTTTCCTGGTTTTTGCACAGCTGAAACTGATTTTTGTTCATAGCAATTTGATGGATTTTATTTTCATTCTGGGTATTTGAGCAATCAACTTGTTGACTCTAGGCGCCAACTTCCTCCAAGACTTGGAATTTAATTTCAAGTATTTATTTTATTATTGCAAAATCGATTTCTCAAGGAGGCCGTACTTTTTCATTGCATTGGGAATTGTGCCAGAAATTAATGAAGGCGATTTGCTGCTGTTTTTCCCTCCTGGTTTGGTCGCCTATCTTCTGAGATGCATTTGCAACAAATTTCAATCAATTTGGAGGTGAAATGAGTGAGTTATGAGTATTTTACTGTTTTCCAGTTTGCTGTTCTAAATTTCCAGAACTCAGGAATTTGCATCAGATTTATCAGTTTCCAGTTTAATCACTTTTTCAGTCATTGGAAAGCAATGAACATTGTTAGAATTCATTCTTATATCCATACCTCACTTCTCTATCATTGTAATTCATTTATTTGCAGTCATGTTGAAATTGTAAGGTTCTGATTAGTAGTACTAATCTAACCGTTATTATTGCTGCAACTATTTGATTTAATTCTCATTAAAGTCCCCTGGATGGTTTACCGCCAGTGTGGTTAAAGTTGTTTGTAAATCTTGTACCCACTTAAGTGGTGAATCCCCACAGTTCTGTGGATGCCCGCCGCAGCGGATGAATTGCTTTTTATTGTAATCTTTTCCCCCCACTGTTTGGTGGTAGTGTGGAATTGTCTTTTTATGGCTGGTTATCCGCCTAACAGTTCATAATTTTCAATTTCTTAGACTCCGTCATATGTTAGCACCTCGCCCTCAGTGGGATCTTGAGTGCACATTCTTGACGTTGAGTAGTTTTTCAATTCAAGTTCAGTTTATTCCATTCAAGTTCAGTTTTCAGTTTGAGGCTAACGCTAATCCAATCATCTATTGCTGGTTATTGTGTGTTACTTCTTCGAAAAAATTGGTTAGCATATTTCAGCCGCCCTATGTGATGATGATTGATCTCAAATGTGATGATTTAATACTCAGAATGTTTCAATGCTTCTTTGAAAAAATAAAAAAATATTATGCAAGGAATGTTATAACAACAATGCAAACTATTTTGTCACTGATTTTAGATGAGGAGGATGATATATCCAAGCAATTGTTATCTAACTTGTTGGCCATTTGGAGGAAGGAGCAGGTTGTTTCACCTATAGCTCATGAATTATCAAAAGGGTTGATTAAGCAGAAAATTGAGAAGATTAAATACCAGTTGACTAAAGAGGAATTGATTTCTTTGGGTTTACAGGTTACAAGACCTCCAAAAATGAGCAAGAACCAAATGAGGAGACAAAATCTTTGCTTTACATGCAAAGGAATTCGGGGGTCTATTCACCAATGCAGGGATGAAAGGGTGAAGAAGCTTGAAGAAGAAAAGTCAATCCCAAAAGAAGAAGTTGGAAAAAAATTGCAGGTAACTGAAATGGTATCAGATGGATACAATGCTATAGAGATTGAGGAGACTAGTTCCTCAAGTACTCCTATTAATGAAGTAGACTACATTGATCTCTGCAATCATGTTGAGAAGGAACAATCAGTAGATTTGAAGTTCACTGAATCAACTGAGTTGGATGAAGAGTCCATAGAACAAACTGAGCCCTTTTGTATTAGGACACCTAATTAGGGCATTGATGATGTTTCTACAAGTGGAATTAGCATTGTTCTAACTCCAAATCAGAATGTGTGTATACCAAACCTTGCAAAAGAAGATAGTTGTGTGACTTAAGAACTTCAAGAACAATTTGGTGCTTCTTCATGTGAAGCAGGAGTTATTCATACACCCAATAGTTCGCATAATTTGGAGAACTATTTGAAGGTGAGTGAAGATGAGATTGTGGCAGCGTTGTCTCATCATGATAAAATGCACAAGCTGATTGAAAATCACCTTTGGAAGGTTCAACTGGAAAGAAGGAAAAAAGGACTTGAAGAAGAATCTACTCAAGATAGTCTACAGGTAATCAAAGACGGTATGGGAGCAATAAAATCAAATTACTTATAGCTTCTTTAAGATTGTGACCACCTTCTCAACCTTGTTGAAATATATTCAGATACTTTGAGAAGGAAAGAAGAAGTTGATAAGCTCTCTCATGAGCTTCAAGTTTTCAAGGATTCTTTGAAGAGTACTCAGTTGGCCCTTCAAGAATCCGAGATCCATGTTGATGATCTTTGCTTAGAGTTAAGCTTGGCTCAATGTTCATCTTGTATAGTAGAGACTCGGTCATCTATGACGGCCATGGCACATGACGAAGAAAGCAGTGTGAGGTCTCCTATCGGTCACTCACAGGATGCAGGTGCAGTGCCTCTTGTGTTGGTTGGGCAAGAGGAGTCAGTTGGTGACGAATGAGTTATTCTTGATCTCGAGAGAGCCCTATCAGGGTACACCTTGAGGACAGTAGTTGTTTGGATGGTTAGGAGAAGTTGGGATTGCCACTTTGGTGTTAAGGGACGGATTGATGATGAGTTCATATCATCCTTTGACAGTAGAGATACCTTTTGCTCCATCATGGACATGCTTCACAGATTGCATGGTGTGGTCCTGATATATACCAGCAACTTGTCGGAGGTTGGCATGAGCTTCTATGCACCTATGTTGGGCATCTTTCACATCTTCAGGAGGTCACTCACGGTGGAATGGACTGTTGATGACGCAAACACATCAGTCTTGGCTACAAGTTCAGGCGTCATCAAAGATTGGTACTGTAGAGATTGTCATTGGACAACCTTATCAGGAAAAGGTGGTTTTTTCTTAGTCTTGCACGTTGGATCTGAGCGTTGTTCCATCTTCTTTTCAGGAGATTTGCAGGACCCCAACTTGTGAGGACTATGGCATTCTTGATGGTACTCTCCTTACTCTTGAAAGCAAATTAGAAAACTCTTTCTATGTAGCAGATAGAGATCTTATTGTCAAGGCTGCAAAGGGGAAGGATGATGTTGTTGCAAGACCAGTCCATCCTATTTTGAGTTGTGAGTCATCTTCTGATGATGGCAATGTAGGATGGAATACACATGACTACTCCGGTATTCCATTGGCGCAGGCAGGAGAGTTTCACCTCGTTTGCATAATCAGGTGTGCTCATCAGTTTACTTTTAGCCCACATACATAGGATTTGACTATGTCCTTAATGACACAGAGCAGTGGGTTGAATAAGAGGTGTTCTGGTTCACTCTGGTACAATATATTTTTGACTACAAAGGTTATCAGAGTGGCACAATGGAAGTCAGTTGGTGTTGAGATTGGACTTCCAGTTTTTCCATGGGACCGAGGTATGACATCTGAGGTTTCTCATTAGAGTACTTGGAGTTGGCATGATGAGGATGATTTACAGAATTCGGATCCAAGAATTTTATTGTTGGGTGGTTGGCTTCTTTGGTTGACAGAGTTTGTCAGCATCTTGGGTTCCAATTGCATCCAGAGGTTATGGGGTGGAACATTCTGTAGGACCATTTGGGATCTGGGTGGTTGGTGGACAGGTGCAATTGGTTTTCCGCTTTGGCTTCAAGTGCTATGGCAGTGGGGTTGGTTTGCAGTTGCGGATTGCTTGAGGGCAAGCAATATTCAGGAAGGGAGGACTGTAATGTCCCCAAAATTTTGATAAAGTGATTTAATTAATTTAAGTTGTCCAAAAATCAATATTATTTCAAAAGGATGACTTTAATTAATTATTTTAATTAAAATAAAGTGGAAATAATAAAATATTAAAAAAGGTCACTTTATTAAATAAAGATTTTGTTGGAAATGTTGTCATTAATGTCAAAATGAGAAGGTAGATGATTCATATTGTCATTAATGTCAAAGTCAAGGTGAGATGGATTTGTTATCATTAATATCAAAGATATATGAACAAGATTGTTGGTGTTAGTACCAAGAATGTTACTCTAAGTGTTCCTAGACTGAGAAATTATACATGCGGCATGATCCAAATCCAATAAGAAATAATTATAGAGGAACAACAATACATATATATGACAGCCATTGTAAAGAACCGACCAATTTTTTTAATTTTTTCAAATGCAATTGTTAATCAACACGCACCAAGTTAAGGTTAGCTCTAAACCAAAACGATGGAAAGTAACCCTAACCAATGTACACCAGGATCCCGATGTGGGCAAGGTGTGAGCATTGGTCGAGGATCTAATGCACATGCAAACTGGAAGGGAACTCTAACCAAGAATGCGCCTGTGCAGACGAGCATATGGTCAGAGGATCAATGCATGATTAACTGAAGTAACCCTAACCAAGAATGGCGCCGAGTGATGGCGAGCATATGGTCAGAGGGTCCCTAAACTTAATAACTGAAAGTAAATAGGCGGCAAGCCAGCCTCTTCCACTTATTCAGTGGGAAGTACAATAGAGAAAAGAGAGATAAAGAAGAGAACTGCTGATAGTACTACTAATCAGCTTACAATATGATAGAATGTTAGTCAAAGCTCAATGATTCAAGTTCCTCAATGCTGCAATGTTAAATAAGACTTCCTCAACATTAAGTAAACCCCTCTAGGCTCAGACTCCTCATGAAATAGCTTTTCTATAGGACTGATATGACAGACCAGCAACCTAACAACTCACTCAAATGCTCATATCTTACTCAAATCTCACTCAAATGACATGAAATCAAGTGCAGATTACTCTAATGATGATGGCGCCCAAGATGCATTCCTAAAACCACCCCAAATAACCATTATTTATTTTGCACGAAATCCAAAGCAACTCCAGAATGGTACGGCCCAGCTGCAAGGGCGATTTTGCTTTGTAAAATCAAAGACACTTTAATAAAATCTGCAAATGAGCTAGAATGGTCGCCCCTCATAGACAAATTGATAGATTCAATACCCAGAACAATAGCATTTTTATTTCACGAGCTATGAGCAAATCTTACATTCCTCAATGACATTCAGCAACTCCAGAAATATGACAGAAAATGCAAACTAGAACTCCAAAATGCAAATACTCAACTGAAAATGCAAATCAAACCTATTACAAGCTAACTCTCAACTAGTTGCTATCTTTCAAGCAAGAAGATGAGCCATTGCTAGGAGGTGTGCTTTCCTCGAAGCGAGTGCCTGAAGACAATTCAGCAGCATAACAGTGTAGTAGACAAAAGATCCCAAATGAAGAGCTGAGGCCTGAATATAAAGACATGAAGAGAGCCTTCTAAAAGCTTCAAGAAGGGCACCCAAACCCTAATTTTGAATTCAACACATTCCCTCCAAAAGTGGCATCCTTTTTCCTTTTAATAAAATATTTCACTTTTATAAAAAATCCATCTCTCCTCAAGTAGGCGTCCATTTCACTTAACCCCATAATTTGACTTCAAAATATAATTTATCTCTTAATGAAGTATTGACCCATTAGGTCCCCTTTTTAAAAACAACATAAAGTTGTAATGCTAGGCAAGGGGGTGTTATAATATTAAAATATAATATTATAATGTGAAAATACTTATCTCTCCATGGAAAATGCACCCAAAGGCCAAAAACGGAAGTGCCAGCTGAACCAACTGAAGAAGAAGACCAACTGAACTGAACCCAACCTGTCCACTGCCAAAAATAGAATTTACTAAAAATAGTAAATTCATCAAGTTGCTCGAAACGCCAAACTGACCATACCACCGCGAAGCTCTCTGAAAACCCAGAAAGAATCCGCAATCCGATTTCCAAACTTCAAGCAACAACCTCCTCAAAAATAGGAAACCCTAATTTCACCATCCGAGTAGCCTACGGGTCTCCGGAATAGGCCAACGGTCAACTGAAATGATCACATTTGATAAGGGGACATTACAGCCATACATAGAGATGCTTAAAGAGTTAAATCAGATTAATACAGAAGTCAAAAGAAGACATTGACATGTTGTGACTCAGATTATGCAAGCAGAATGCTTAACTAAATGCTTAACTAATACTAATCGATTTAGTATTAATTAGATTGCTAGTTCATTAAAGCGATATTCTTTAAGAATGCTAACAAGGGCTGAAATGATGCGATTCTATTGAAGGCACATTTTCATATGATTAAAAATATCATAAAACAGAAAGACACATACAGAAAGACACATTCTTTTTGACAAAGAAGCAATCCATGTTCAGATGTACTAAGAAAAAGATATTAATGAAAGGGTGCGATTAATTTAATAAAACATCGGTCTAAACTTTCTCCGCTTGTGAGGTGCATTAATTCTCAAGTCAGCAGAGCATAAATGTATGCTCGGCGCTTGGTTCCCTGCTAGGGCTGCGATGCCCTAGCTGCGTTTGATCTTTCCTTGGCTGCGTTTCTTTTTGTTCTGTGGCGGGTGGCTCCTTTGTCAGGTGCGTGGGGCTGCTGTGTGTGGAGTGCGGTGTGGGGATTGCTGCGAGGGTTGTTTTTTCTGTGTGTAAAGTTTGCTGTGTGAAGTGTGTGGTGTGGAGTGTGAGGGAGGGTCTGTTGTGGAGTTTTCGTGGTGTGGAGTCTTTTGGTGGGGTGTGGTGGTTTGTGGGTTTGGCTTGGGGTGCCGGGTGTGGTTGATGATGGCTGAAGCCTCCGAGAGCTTGGCAATTTCGGGTGTGTCACATCCTCAGGGCTTCGCTAAGGACATGCATGCTTCGATGTTGAATAACTCTTTTGTGGGTGAGAGCTCCAAGCTCAAGAAAGTGAATGGTTGCTTGCCGCGGAGTCACGCTCGTCCCGTTTTGGTTATCTCTCCTGATTCGGTGCATGATGACTTTGCTTATTGGACTCAACACGTTTTGATCTGTAAGTTTTTAGGTATTCGGGCCCCCCTCTCAGCTTTGGAGTCCTGGATGCGCCGTACCTGGCAGGTTGAAGGTGACTTTGATATTTTGGTGGCGGGGAATGGGTTCTTCTTGGTTGACTTTTCTTGCATCTCAGATCGTAATCGGTTTTTGAGGGGGGGCCGTATTTTTACAATCATGTGGGTTTATTTATGAAACCCTGGCATGGGGGTTTTAATGCGGCTGAGGATCTGCCTTCTCGAGTTCCTGTATGGGTTCGTCTGCCATGGCTTCCTTTGGAGTTCTGGAGAGAAGATATTCTACAACGGATAGCAGCATTGTTGGGGAAGCCGGCTGCCATTGCTCAGAATACTTTAGACAAAAAGGTATTTTCTTTCGCTCGCATTTGTGTTGAAATTGATTTAAATAATCCACTGCCAGATTCTTTGGAGATTTGTATTGGCTCTGCCTCATGGATTCAACAGTTAGATTACGAGTCCCTTCCTTTCCGGTGCCGATTTTGTCATGAGTATGGTCACCTTCTGCGTCAGTGTCCTCGGACTTCCAGAACGGCTGGGGTTCCTTCTTCTTCTCCCTCAGGACCTTCAGTGGAGAAGGCAGATAAAAGCAAGGGGTCTATGGCTGAAGGGGGGAAGGCTGAGCGAGGGCCTGATAAGGATGGCTTCATTCCTGCTAAACCTAAAGCTAAGGGGAGAGGTCAGAAGCGACCCTTTAAAGATAAGCAGAGTGATCAGGGTTTCAATCGTTTTGAGGTTTTGGACAATCAGGCCTTGGAGGAAGGGATTCCTGCTGAGATCTTGTCTGGGGATACTGGTATGGATACAGGGCTGGAACAGGCAATTGTAGTTAGGGACTCTTCTCTTCCTTTGGACAAGGGAGGGTCTGGGTCTGTGGACAATCCGGCTGCTTTAAATGATGATATTATTTTAGCAGACTTAGCTAAGGAAGCGTCCTCAGGAAAGGGTCGAGGTTCAGCTTCTTATCTAGGAGTGCTCCAGCGCCCTCTTAAGAAAGGAAATTTTGATAAGTCTCTTAAGGTTGGTCGCAAGAAGGATGTGGACAAGATTAAGTCTACCGGGGAGTTGTTGGTGGAATCGGGCTCTGTTAAGACCTTGGATGCCCACTTTGCCCAGCCTTCCCCATGATTGTTCTTTCTTGGAATGCAAGGGGGCTGAATAGCGCCTCCCGTAAAAAAGCTATTCAGGATTTGATTAGGGTTCATTCTCCTGATATTTTATGTGTGCAGGAGACTAAGCTTCAGGTGGATTGTATGCTTCAGTATGCTCCTCGTATTTGGTCTTCTGGGCAATGTCAGTGTATTGGCTCTAGAGGAAATTCTGGAGGTTTGGCACTATTTTGGGATCCTCGTAAGGTTGTTCCTTCCTGGTGGATTTCTTGCCAATCCTCTATCTCTATGGTGGCCTCTGTTGTGGACTCTGGTGAGACTATTTTGGTTAGCAATGTGTATGCTCCGGTTGACATCCGTGGTAAGAGCCAGCTGTGGGCCCATATTACGTTTGTTAGATCTTGTGCTCCCCTTTTGCCGTGGATCTTAGGAGGTGATTTCAATTCTATCTTGTGCCTGGAAGAGAAAAGAGGTGGATTGCCGAGATTGGGTCCTGCTTCAGATTTGTTTCGGGCTAGTGTGGCCTCTCTTGCTCTTGTTGATGTCAAACCTTCTAATGGCTTATTTACTTGGAATAATAGGCGGAGTGGATCGGAGGCAATTTCCGAGCGGTTGGACAGGTTTCTTGTTTCTAGTTTTTGGGTTGGGGGCAGTGTGGTTATTGGCTCTGAGATTCTTGATTGGTGTGGCTCTGATCATTGGCCAATTAAGTTTTCTGCTTCTCCTTTCCCTAATCCTAAGCGTCCTCCTTTCAAATTTCAGCTTATGTGGTTGCGTGACTCTTCTTTGTATAATCTTGTTGCTCAGTGGTGGCGGGATGGAGCCCCTGCGTATGGTACTGCTATGTACTCTTTTGTTAAGAAGTTGCAATGTGTTAAGTTTCATCTTAAGAGATGGAATAGACTTTGTTTTGGCAATTTCCGTGCTAAGAAAAGGGAAGCGCAGGAGCGTCTCGCTGTCATTACTCGCCAGATTAGGGATCTTGGTTTTTCTGAAGCTCTTGGGCATGCTGAATCCCAGGCTCTTAAAGCTGTGGAAGAGTGGGAGCTTCGTGAGGAGATTTTCTAGAAACAGAAGGCTCGGATTGACTGGCTTCAAGAGGGTGACAGGAATACTGCCTTCTTTCATCACTCCGTGCAGGCTCGTCGGAATAAGTGTTATATCTCTTCTCTAGTTAACTCTGAAGGAATAGCTTTATCCTCACAACAGGCTCTATCCAGAGAAGCTCGCCTGTTTTTCTCTACTTTGTTTACTGAGGACTCTCCTCCTGCTGAGGTTGAGGAAAATAGGATTCTTGCTTGTATTCCTCCTTTGATCTCTGATGAGTTGAATGCTTCTCTCATGCGCCCGATTACTCTACCTGAAGTGGAAGAGGTGGTGTTTGGGATGAATAAGGGGAAGGCTCCTGGCCCTGATGGGTTCCCAGTTGAATTCTTCCAGGAGTTTTGGGAAATTGTGAAGATGGATCTGTTGGAGGTAGTCTGTGAATCTTTTCATAACAAGCAGATGCTTAGGGCCATGAATGCTACCTTTTTAGTCCTAATTCCTAAGAAGGAGGGTGCTGATAGGTTTGAGCTTTTTCGTCCTATTGCACTCTGCAATGTGGTGTATAAGATTATTACTAAGTTGATTGCTGAGCGGCTCAAATCTTGCCTGCCTGTTGTTATTTCTGAGGAGCAAGGAGGTTTTGTGGCTGGGCGTCAAATTTTGGATGGGGTGGTGATTGCCTCGGAGGCTATTCATTCCATGGCGATTTCCAAGGAGAAGTCTATGTTCATTAAGCTGGATATGGCAAAAGCGTATGATAGAGTTAAATGGAGTTTCCTTCAGAAGATTCTGTTGGCCTTTGGGTTTTCTTCTGAGTGGGTGAGTTGGATTATGAGCTGTGTGACTTCCTCCTCATTTTCTGTCATTGTGAATGGGGAACCTTCAGAGCTGTTTGGTGCCACTAGGGGCCTTCGCCAGGGAGACCCTCTCTCTCCCTATCTGTTTATTATTATGGCTGAGGGGCTGGGTCGCTTTCTTAAATCCCAGGTCTCTCTTGGTCTGATCCGTGGGTGGCAGTGGGGGTTGGGGCTGCCTACTTTGTCTCACCTCCAGTTTGTGGATGACACTTCTCTTATGGGGCTGGCGAGTCTTCATGAAGCAGAGTCTATTAGGCATGCTTTGGACATCTACCTTGCTGCTTCGGGTCAGAAAGTTAATGAGCAGAAGTCTTCTATTTTTTTCTTCAATACTCCTTTGGCCATCCAAAGGAGGATTGCTGCTATTTTGAGGTTTCAAATTGGATCTCTCCCCTTTGTTTATCTGGGGATTCCTCTTGCCGTTGGTCGTCAACCCAGATCCTCTTGGCAGATGTTGCTTGATAAGTTGAGGAAGAAGGTAACTCACTGGACTCATCGGTGGTTGTCTACTGCTGCTAGAGTTACCCTCCTTCAGTCTGTTATCCAGGCCCTTCCCATCTACAGATGTTTTGTTCAATCGGCCCCTATGTATTTCCTCCGTGAATTTGATGCTCTCTCTCAGCAATTCCTTTGGAGTGGCAATTTGATGACTTCAAAGTGGAGCCTTGTTAAATGGGATTCTGTGTGTAGACCTAAGCAGGAGGGTGGTCTTGGTTTACGCTCTTCTATTCTGAATGGGCAAGCTCTCGCGGCGAAGCTTTACTGGCGCTGGTGTACTAATCAACATCAGCTGTGGGCCCGTGTTCTTAGCTTTAAGTATCTTCGTGGTGCTGCTCCACATGAGGTTCCACGCTATCCTCTGGAGGGAAGTGGTTCTATGATTTGGTCTACTTTGAAAGTGGGAGCCCAGTTGATTAAGCGTGCTCTTTTTTGGATCTGTCATTCGGGATCTCAGGCTCTTTTTTGGTGGGATTCTTGGGATGGTCACCCACCTATTCTTTCTGCTTTTCCTCATCTTCAACCCCTCTGTGATGTGTTTACTGCTGCTGGTTGGGAGACTGTTGAGCATTACAAAATTGCTGAGCATTGCGGCGCTGGTGTTTCTTTCCGCTGGAAGCACATTTCTGAGTGGCCTCCTGGGGGCTCTGAGGAGGGCAGACAGGAGCTTGCTCTTCTTTTGGCTTCTCGGGCTTGTAATTCGTTGAGGGGACCTGATATTTTAGCTTGGGATAGCTCCGACATGTCTGGGAAATACTCTGTGTCTACTGGCTATAAGCAATTGGGTAGACAGTTGTTTGGGGATATTCAGGTCCCCTGGTGGAAGTATGTGTGGCATAAGCTGTCTTGGCCCAAGTGCAATTTCCTCATGTGGCTGGTGGCTCAAAATCGATGTCTTACTTGGGACAATTTATGCAAGCGGGGTTTCCAGGGTCCCTCTTGGTGTGTGTTGTGTCGTGAGGCTGAGGAGTGTGTTTCTCATCTCTTCTTCCAATGTTCCTATGCTCGGGAGATATGGCATTTCTGGTGGCGAGTGTGGAATATGCCCTGTCGGCATGTTTCTTCTTTGGCTGAGTTTGTGGATCGGGAAAGTAGGGCCCCTGTTTCTACTTCCTTTCTTCAAGCTGCTTGGGCGATTGGTCCTTCCTTCATCATTTGGAACCTTTGGTTGGAGAGGAATCGTCGGATTTTTCAGGATATGATGATGGGGGCCCCGCGCTTGTGGTGGAAAATTTTGCATTCTTTGGGTGAAACGATCGCGGCTAAGTGCGATCTGTCTGAGTCGATTGCTCCTTCTGATGTTGGCTGTTTCAGTCGCCTTCATCTGCCTCCTCAGCATCAGCAGCTTATGCGCAACAGGTGTAGGCATCCTACTCCGAAGGTGAATAGGGAGGGAAGATGGTCTCCTCCTCCTCAAGGCATCCTTAAAATTAACACGGATGGCTCTTCTCGTGGAAACCCTGGTCATGCTGGAATTGGTGGTGTTGGTCGGGATAGTTCGGGAGATGTTCAATTTATTTTCTCTATTTATAAGGGTCTTCATACTAATAATCTTATGGAGGCTCAGGCAATTTTACTGGCTGTTGAGCAGGGCAGTAAGTTGGGGTGGCGCAAGATTATATGCGAATCTGATTCCCAGGTGGTGGTGAACTTGCTGAACAGGCAAAGGCTTGAGGATGTTGGTTGGCACTTGGCTTTGATTATTGAACAAATTCTCAATCTTTGTGTTTCTCTTGAGTTTGTTACTTTCACTCATATTCCTAGGGAGTGGAATGGTGTTGCTGATTGTTTGGCTAAATAGGCTTCTAACCATATTCATGATTGGAACTTGGTTGACCGGGGGCAATTACCCCCTGATTTGTCTCAGCAGTTGGACCACTTGGTTGAGCTTGATAAGGCTCTGTAATGATTTGGCTCTGTTTTTTCTCTTGTGATTAATAAATTTTTACCCCTCTTTATGTAAAAAGAGTTATGAATAATAGAACAATTATAAATATAATGAAATTAAATGTTACTAATTTTCAAATTTTATCAACATTAAGAAGCAATTTAAAACTAAAATATTTGAATAACCAAAATCAATGTAATAATTGCGATCTAAGAAGTTTGAGATGTAATATTATAAAAATTGAAGTAACGATAAAGATATTATTAACAATATTGCAAGAAATTATTATCAAAATTAAGAGCAAAAAAGATAAGGAGAAAGTGAAAAATGTAATTAATAAAAATGAAAAATATTTGAAGAAGATTTGCGAAAATCATGAAAAATATTGTTGTTTTTATTAATTAGATCTTTCACTTTCTCATATTTTTTGCTCTTAATTCTAATAATATTTTTTACAATAATTTCTTGCAATATTGATAATAATATCTTTAATACTTATCATTTCTTCAATTTTTATCTTATTATAATTACATCTCAAACTTCTTAGATTGCAATTGATTACATTGATTTTGGTCATTACAATAGTTTAATTTTAAATTGATTTTTAATTTTGATTAAATTTGCAACTTTGTAACATTTAATTTTATTATTTCTATAATTGTTTTATTATTCATAACTCTCATTTCAATAATAAACTATCTTATTTCAAAGATATTATAATATTTACAATAATATAATTTCAATCATAATATTTACAATATAATAATTATATTATTTCCTAACATGTTTACAGCTTACACCAATAATATAATTTTATCCTTCTTTTTAATTGTTTCTTTTGTACCTCACTAGTGCTATTGTTTTCCACACCTTCATTGCCGATCTCTTTTAAAGATCATGTTCCAGAATCCTATTTTTTGCCTCATCCTTGATGCAAAATACCCATTGTTCCATGAGGACGCATCCCCCCAAATCCCCATGTTTTTGGGATGGGGACATCTCTGGGATGTGAGGAATTGGAGGGGACATCCCCCTAGTGTCTCACCATCACCACTCAAGACCTAGGGATGTTTCTAGGACATCCCCTAAAGGAGGGAATGCCCCCTAGTTTGAGGATGGCCTGGTGACTCCAAGATGTCCTCAGATGTCCAAGGGACTCTGAGGAGTCTCCCATCCATCCTAGGGACTTTCAAGCATTCCCCATGGCAATAAAATAAAAAAAAAATCAATATTTTAAAAAAAAAAAAAAAAAAGTGTTTTCAATTTATGTGCCACAGATCCTAACCCTAATGGTCAATGGGCTCCACCCAAACCCTAAGCACTCACAAGAAACTTAAAAAATAGGCATCTAACTTCTATGCCTCATTACAAATCACTCTTAAGTTTCAAAATGGTAAAGGACTTGGTGTTGCAAAAAATAAGTGATAGAATTCTGAAAAATGACATTCACCATGAAGGTTTGTGTGGTTTTGAAGGCCTTAATTTGTGCTTGGTGGCAAGGGCGTTGCTCCTTGACCCTATTAGGGGCTCTGCCCCCAAACCCCCACAAGGAACTCTACCCCTAGACTACACTTTGACCCTATTGGGGGATTTTCTCCCAAACCTCCACCCACCATTGTTAACATTCAATGCAATTATTGCCATGTTTGCAATGTTTAGTAGTTTAAACTTTACTTAGTCTACCAAATTTTCATTTGTAATTCTTATACTTATTCCTTACACATGTTTTAATAACTATTTTTTTAAGTACTTTATGTATTTGCACTACCAGTCTGCTGCCCCACCACCCCTGTGCTGCCATCTCCCTCCACCCCCACCGTCCCCACACTTAGGCCCTTGGTCCCCCCATCCCCGAAACTGGTTTCCCTATCCCCTTGTCAAGAAACTTCATGGAACTATGAAAATAACCTACACAATTGAATCCAAACGCACTCAAAATGATCTTTAGGTCTTTCACCAAAATGAAAGAAATAATTTTTTGTTGAATTATGACTAAACACATGGGATATCACTAGAACTAAACCTTTAAGCCAAAAAAAAGAAACATGCATCCCACTCCCACAAGTATAGGTCAGATATAGGCCTTCCTCCAAATATCCATTTCAGGCACCACCAAAGATGTTTAATTTAATGTCCTACAAAGTCGTCTTTTTACTTATTATCACTCATGTCAATCCTCATTAGTCAATGTTGCTCTCTACCAATGAATTATTCAAGTAAGAATAGAATTTTATATGATAGGCTAAAAAATAATTGCATACTAAATCTCATACAAAGCCTGGGGAATCTTTTTACCCCTTGGACATCTGTTTTGGAAAAGTACATCAAACAAGCCTCGAATTAAGTGATGCTCTATCCTAGCAATTTCATAGGAAGTTCAATGTCATATGTTATGACCCTTTTTGTTCTGCCATATTGCATGATGATTACATGACTATTTCAAGCAGAGGTTTGACAGAAATATGGCAATTTGGGACAACAATGCAATGGCCAAAACCATACCAGTATTTCTGCAAGCATTCTACTCAACGAAAACAAAGATTAATAATATGATGCCTGGGATAATATGATTCAATACTGGATATTGTTAAATTGTCTATGAATTAGGAACTTTGGGATTCTTTGAACTAATATTAGAAGTTTTTTAAACTTCAATAGTCAGTTTTATTTGATGTTCTTGTAGTCAGTTATGCTTTTTGTTTGCTGGATGGTGTTTTTTTTGTAAAGTTATGATGATTTTACATGCAAGAATTAAAACCTTAAGTGGTTGATTAGATATTAATTGGATCATAAATATTCAAGCAATTGTTTTTGGTGGCTAACTGCAGCATCCATGATGTCCTTGGATATGATTGACCTAAGCGGGCATCCATAGTTCTCAGAAAAGCTTTTCCGCTATAGTTGTGATTTTCTTTTCCTAACCTAGTCGTCATATTTCTATTAGACTATCAAATATCCAGTTTTATGCTGAAGTGTTTCTTTATTTATATTATTATATATCCACAATTTCTGAACTGATTAATACAAGTGAAACCAAGCTATTTTCATTTATTGTCTATCACAAGCTTTCTCATTGTGTTTATTCAGATTTCTGTGTGTAGAATCACGATTCAAAATTTCAGAACTAGGGTTTCTTCCCTGTGGTTGACAGCATGAGCAGGTATAGCAGTTTTGGTTGTGCTCATAACTCCTTATGCTATGTTCATTCTGCCCTCAGATGCAACAAAATATATAACCCATTTTCAAAAAATAATTCAACAGTTAGGAGCCATCGGTAGGAGCGGCAACAAGGAATCCCTCACCATCAGCAGTTTGCCATATCAAGTACCCTTACAAGTTATATATAATTTTGCACAGTTGTGGGTGTATATTTTCCTAACGGGCAACTGTTAGTGTTTATATACTTTAAGATATTAGATATCCACTTGTACATAAGTTTATCCAAACTTTAAACCATAAATTACAAAATTACTGATATTGCTCATACTATTAGTATTTTATATTTTTTGAATGTTAATATTTTTTTTATAATTTGTGCCAAGGAACATTTGCCAAAGATCTTTTGGACAAAAGCTTATACACAGATTATCCGGACAAGCTTGAGCAAATGTTGATTTTGTTTGATTTCAGGTTATGTTAATTGAGTTATCTGAAAACCTGTACAAATTCAAGCCTGACGTTTGGGTTCTCACTGCTGGGCATATCATCAGGTAAAGTTTTGAAGCAATTGCTGATATTGTTGTTAAATGTAATGTTATATTAGCCTAATCTCGGGGCATAACATTTGGTACACTTTTTATCAGTGTTAGAAACTATAGTAAAAATACTCCAAAATTGCATAAAATACCTGGAAATAAACTAATGCAAACCAACGCCCCCAAAAGTGAAGATCAAAAGTAATAAGATTAAACGGCCGAACCCTAAGCTGTAATATTATGTCTAAATTGAACCCTACGAACAAAACCCTAACATCTTTTTTTTTTTTTAAATAAGTTAAAAATGTGAGCAATTATTAAAAAAAAGCATACCGTTTAAGAGTGCTCTGGCCGCCATAGGTGGGGGAACTATCGGCACCACCTCCCAAGCGATCCTT